>OX578143.1:85659902-86259902 GCA_951213105.1 Amaurobius ferox
GAAATGATTGATATTTTAGAATTTTTAAGTCATCAGTTTTATTTTGTCAAATATGTTTGAAATTTATATTTTCCACTGTGTTTAACCCTTAACCAATTGTTGTTTACACAGCATGATGCGGGCATATACAGGTATGTCTTTAAGAGCATCAATTTTAGTGTGTATTGACCAAACTTAAAATCTGACTATGAGGATGATTTTGTCAAACGAAAAACAGGTAATCTAATACTTTTTTAGGGGAATAAAATTAATTATTTTAGTGAAGTAATTTGAAAAACATTAATCAGAAAACTAGAATTTCCACAATTTTAATCATGTACAACGTCGGGTATATCTCTCTTAGATCCAGTAATAAATATATTGATATAAAATTGAATTTGATAAATATACTGTATTAAATTTTTTAAATTGTTGTATCAGTTAAGGTCATGGAATATAAAATTATGGTAATATTTTGAGAAAATATTTTTAATTTATATATATATATATATATATATATCTAAACGTTTTAAAACGATTGTTGCCACTGGTTTGAAAAAAGTACAGGAATAAATTTTGCTAAAATTTCATCCTTTCATTTTGTTGTATATTTACCAAACTTTATATCTGTGAATATTGACTTACAAACGGAAACAGGATATTTTATTCCTCAAATTGCCCTGTACAAATATTTTTGTATAGGAGCTTGAAGTTCGCAATAAAATGATGCTTTAAATATTAAAAGTCACGTTCATAATAATTTACTAATAAAAATTCTATGTATTGGCAGTTTACACAATTTTAATAAGCTGGATATAAACTTGGATCACGCTATTCTGAATAAAGATATCTCATAAACCTTTTTTATGAGGACCTGCTGCTACTATTATGAGGACCTGCAAGTGGGTGGGACATCCCAGTGTTTAAGGCACGGAAATTGCATTTGGAAGAACCGAGTTCGATTTCCGACTTTGCCCGAACTGTCTTCGTGTTCACGCATTCTAGGCTTCTATGACGAGAGCGGCCAAATCTAGTATAAATTATTTTCCTCCAGAGGTACCTTGTATTCACATAGTGTACGGCCACGTCACATATGTAAGTCTGTAAGTCCTTCCGAGAGGTTGATGGTAGGGGAGGAGGGTACGGTCCCTGTGGATATCTCACCCGCTGGGTTCCAATCTAAACTGATTGGTACTGTCCCGGCCGTCCAAACGGATATCCTATCTTCGGATAGGTTGGGTGGTCTGGATGGAAAGAAGGAAAAACGACCTGTACATAGTTTCATTTGGTAATTTGCTAATTGTCCTTGCTGTAAGAAAATTATCACAGTTTTAGTAAATGTTTTAATTTTCCCATGAATTAGTGATTCTTAATATACGCCACTCCTTACAGAGTAGCATATATCTTTCATAATTTATATACTTTTTATACTTTTGAATTTTTGTAGTGGAATTAAATTCAATGTCTTAATGGAATTTTTTTTTAAAGCAATATAAATACGTTTCAGAATTTACACATATTTTAAATCAGGCACACCCGGTATGAGTGCTAGTTAAAGATAATTTAATTTTTTTCAGTGCGTAATATATTTCATTCTAATTTTCTTTTGTTATATTAACGAAATAGATTGTACTTGCATGAGAAAATCCCTGTTGCTCCAGAGAAGACTCGTCTTCTGCAATGACAGATTTTGAACATGTCGTGCGGCTACAAGGTACAAGTACTACAAAGTGCAAGGTACAAGTCGTAAGAAGTAGGTATGTAAAAATAATAAGAAAATGTAAAATAATTACTAATAAATAGTGCACTTTAGGAGGAAGAAGAAAGTAGAAGCCCAGGGGAAATATAACATCAGCACGAAGGATAATTTTTTCTGCTTGATTGATTTTCTTTTCAATATTTCTAAGTAATGTCCAAACGACTCGTGCACTAAAATATTTTAATTTTTTATGTGAAATATCTTAGAGCGCGTTTGAACTTCCGGTACAAAGACCTCTGAAAGTTTTTCTTTCATTTTTCCAAATTAAATTTTTAGTTAATTTATGTTGATGGACAATTTGGAGCGATTTGTACTCAAATTCCCTTTATTTTTAAATAAGAAATATTATCACAGCATTTCTTTTTTGACATCATCGAAAATATCGAAGCACGTTCTTTCTAACGCTATTAACCGTATCCGTAGGTCAATATATTCCGTATTTATTTATTTGTTTCGCCTCATGCCCTCCCCCCAAAAAAGATTAACACAATTCTATATAGAATGACAAAAATATGAGTGTGTATCTTCATATTCTAGTATTTTTTAAATTACTCCATTTTTTTATTTTTTGTGAATTTTCAAACAAACGCAAAAAATGAGTTTTTCGATTTCGCTGTTAAGAGCCTGTATTCTTCTATTAGACAGTTTCTATGCTGTAGACGGTTCGCGTCACAGCTTGTCCGTTTCTATGGAAAGCAGTGACACATTTATCATAAAAGCGTTGTTGGGTTTCAAACATGGAGGTAAAGGTTAGGAGTTAAAACTTATTAAAAAAAAACAATATCGTTTGAGGCAATAATTGAGGTGGCGCTGGGATAAGATAAGTAGTTCTGCATTGTATGCATTTCTATGGCAAAAGGCCTGAAATATTTATTTAACCTGTCAAATTTGTAAAAGTAAATTAATAGAGCAATGCAAAGTAAAACTCAAACAATAAAGAATATTCCTACGTGTTCAAAATTATTTTACCTTTCAATTTAGTTTTACCTCTTCTATTTATTTATTTATTTTTCTGTACTCTATCCTATAACTATAAAAAAATACTGGTTAATTATACTCATAATTAGGGAACCCTTAATTTAAGAATAATAAAAAATACATATACCAAATACTACGCCTTTCTGTGTTTGGTCAACTAACAATTACAGCTACTTTACTAACACTAGTGACGCCTAGATATAATTCTACAAGCTTTATGACATTTTTAAGCATTTTACCCAGAGGAGTTTTATCTCCTTCCTAACTCCACGATTTCAAACATTCCAGGCAGATAATAAAGATAACATGGCAAAACATGGCACGAAATTGCCTCTTGAAAGATTGCATAGATAAATTCAATTAGTACCTGTTCTATGTCCCAAGCAGGGCCGTGCACGTTTTCCAGTTGCTCCTATAAAATCTTAAAACATATTTATAGGGCTCAAATAAGAACATGGTATTCTCCAAACACAACTTTACACCCACAAATTTCTATAGTGATAAATATTTTGTAACTTTCCAGCCGAAACCACCCATAACATATGCAAGTTCGGAAAAGGTGATATGCAGTTAAAGGCAGGAAGGGACGATGAATATTTTAAGCCCAACATGGCGTTAAACATGTAAGCATATACATAAAAAAAGAAATAAGTAAATAATAATAAATAGCAAACATTTCTGAAGAGAGAGAACCACGTGATACCATTCCTGGGGGAAATATAAGACCGAAGGTATGGGGGTTTTTGCTAAGGAAATTTGTTTCTTCTGTTATTTCTCGTCATTTCACGCAAAACAGAATGGATCATGTATGTAAAGAGCAACTATACATGAACTTTATGTGCAAAAGATATCTTAGGGTTCATTTATTTTTTATTTTTAATTCATGAGCTGTTTCCATAATATAATTTTTAAGAGTTAAACTGAGTAATGTGATAAAATACTTTCTCAAAAAGTCTTGCAATAAATCATAATGAGTAAAAATATCGTAAATACAGAATAAGTACAAAAAGTGGTCTGATAGTTTTAAGGGCGAAAAACAACATTCTTCTTCAGGACAACTTATTCTTCATGACACCTTTTTCTTCAGAACACCTTCTTCAGGACACAATTTTCATCAGTACTCCTTCTTCTTCCGGACAAATTTTTCTTCAGGTCACCTTTATCAGAACACCCTCTTCTTCAGGGCATTTTCCTCTTCAGAAGACTTTTTTCTTCAGGAGTCTTTTCTTCAGGACACATTCTTCTTCAGGACACCTACTTCTTCAGTTGCCGAGTAGACTTGAGTAAGTGAGATCGCTTTTCTTGCCGGTCCTGAAGAAGAAAGCTGTTATTTGTCTTTGAAAAATTAACAGATCACCAGTTTTTAATACTTAGGCTGTATTCACAAAGTTTTCGACTTGGCAAAACATCACGCTTCTTGTCGCTCCTGAACAAAAATTCTGTTATTTATCTGTTATATAATTCTGTTATATAATTGTCTTTATAATTTTGTGGCAAAACATATCTTCTGCATAGTGCTTTTCAATACGAGGTTCATTTCTGATTAATATCTAGACAACAACTGATTTCAGAAACTCGAAATATGAACTAACTTTTAAGTTAGGCTATTCCAAGCATATCTACAAACTTTAGAGAAATTCAGCATAGCCGTTCTCCCGTGAGGATGAGACAAACACACAAACAGACAGAGATGGATTTTTAAATTTATTTATATAGAAAAATGATATCATTCGCTTTTACATGAAAAACTATATGAAAATAGTTGCATATTTAACATCAAGTAAAAATAATATTTTAAAGATTTATTTTCCTTTAAAACCGTTCAATCATTTGATTACTCAGTCATAAATCAGCAGGCCTGTTGCATTTATTGATTAAAATTATCTAAATAAATTTCATTGGAGCTGCTCATCAGATTTGATAAATATCGTACTTATAGACCCATACACAAGCAGATACACGCAAATAATTTGAAACGATTGATTCGCTTTAAAGAATATCCCAAACTTTAAATCAAGAGTCTAATTTTTTACTACATCCGCGCATTCCTTTAGAAAAAAAAACGGTATGCTTAAAAAAAAGCTATGGATGTTCGTTTCTACTTAAAACCTTTTTCCAGATCAAAGCATACTCCTCAAAATTTTCACCACTGACAAATATTTTTGCAATTATTCAGCCAAATCCCATAACACAGGAAAATTTAGATAACCGGCTCCGTAGTCTCAGTGAAAGGGAAATATTTTTCAGATATGAATATTTTAAGCGCTACAGAAAGTTATATAGAGATAGACGTGTGTATAAAAAAATACGAAAATTCAAAGTAAAAATAATAATAAATAGTGCAGTTTAGAGTAAAGGAGGACGTAATATGATTCCCCAGGGAAATGTAGGACAAGCGTAGTAGAAGTTTTAAAGATAATTTTGCTTTTTTATCCTTCCTCTTTATTTCACTCAGAAAAACTAAATTTGATGGTCCCAAAACAGGACTTACTCTTCAAATTAAAACATTTAGATAATGTGAGAAAATAATAACTTATTATTTATTGCTATGGGTATGTAACTTACTATTTATTGCTATTTTGATAATGTGGGGAAATAATAACTTACTATTTTGATAATGTGGGGAAATAATAACATACTACTTACTGCTAAAGTGCAAAATGTTTTAGATAATAACTTACTTTGCTAGGGTTTGAGCTGCGACTTGCGATTCAGTAGATTTTAGTGTGGATACTTTGGTTTTGATATATAAATATCAATGACTTGAATAATGTATATACTACATATTAAAAATAGGAGCCACAAATAAAATTCACATTAATGGGACTCAAATATAACGGGCCGCAGTTAATTATCATGGAATGTTATTTATTAGTTGGTAAAAATTTTGATAAAATCTAAAGGTGTATAATAATATTTGACATCAATGCCTCTGAAAAAATGTTGAGCCCCTGTCCTCAGACCCCAAATTCATTAAACGTGAGATATTTTTCCTTCATCGACCCAGACCGTCCGACCTACCCGAAAGTGAAAAGTGTATGTTTGGACGGCCAGGGAGTGCCCCCTAATGTAGACCGGAACCCAGTGGAGGCAGCATCCACAAGGACCGTGCCATCCTTCCCCTTCCACCAACCTCTCAGAAGGACATGCGGACCGACATATTTAATGCGCACATACCCCACGTGATCATGGGACATTTTAGGAATCGAACACGGATAGTCCGAGTGTAATCTTCCCGCGCTAATCATTGGGGTCCCACCCCTTAAACATGAGATATTTGTAGCTTTTAAAAATTTGTTAGTATTGCAAGGGGTATTATGAATCTGATAACGAAGGGTGTCTTTTAAACTATTGTACCACAGACGCTTATATCATAGAATGATATTTTAAAATTGAAAAAGAAATCAATATTAAAATGACTATTATCTTGTTGAGAATTGAATCAGCCCTGGAAAATGGCCATTTCTGAAGCGAAAATTGTGATGCTTATCATAATAAAAATTGCTAATGTTAAAAGTAGTATGATGATGCGAATAGCAATGTTTGCTCAGAGAAAGTGAATACCTCGAGTGTTTAAATCGATAAATGTGAAAGTTTTACAATGTGAAAATCAATATCAAGAAATGTTCCAGAATCTCCAAGAATCACACCTTAGAATCGTATATTAGTTTATATAGAATGAAAAATTTGTGGCGATATTAAAAGGATTGTAATGCCAAGATATGATCTTTTGTGAAAAATAATATCTGAGCCTCACACGTTCCATTAACAATGGTTTGACGACTACACAATAGTTGTTCAATTTCCTATTTCATATACCTAATTTTATTTTAATTACGAACTTTTATCAATAAGATAAACACGTGGCCAGGCGCACAATCAATAATGAAATGGTTTACAACGTAAAATGCAGAGCAAATTAAAATGAATAAGATTAGGTACGTTTCGGAAATCAACTGGAATTTCTTTTTCAGTGCAAAATGTCTGAACTTGAACGCCCAAATAAGCGCAAGGCTATGTCGACCAAACTAAAATGGCAAAACGACATCTCAATATCGTGACGCCACCTAGTCGGACAAAAGGGAAATAAAACTCAAAAAATACCAAAATAAGGAAATATGACCATCAGAAACAAAAGAATAAAAATGAGGCAGAGAATAGGAGCACACTGAACAGTGTTCTTTACATTAATTCTACTGATTTTTGTTTTCAATTAACCTATGAGCCAGAACGTAATAATTATATTTATTTCCTGAATGTTCTTGTCATTCGTCATGAAAGTGTATTCGTAACCACTGTTGACCTTAAGTCTTTTGCCTTTACCTTACCCCCTCATAATAATTCTTGCCATCCCCCTAATCAAAATATTACCGCATCAAATACCCGTATTATTTAAAAGTTGCCGCCTAAAATCGTGAATTATCGCTAAAAGTTTTTGATCCAGCCTTTTTCAAATTTCTTAGATCATCTCAGAGCAAAAGAATCGGTTAAAACTTGCATATAATATTGTATGCCTTCCTTTCTATTCTAAAATTATTCATAAATTTGCCAGAATTCTCAATAAGTTTGACTTCAAGTAATATTCTCCCCTATCAATAAAATGAAATCATTTTCGCTTAAATCTTATATTTAAAAGTTCAATAATTAAGACATTTATCGAATTTCTTGTCAATGCCGAATATTGTACATATGTTAAACTAAACGCGCTTTAAAGTACAACTTAAAATAACATTCCAAAGTGCTCTTCAGTTTTTGATTTGGATTTCTTTGAATCTTTTTATAATAAAAAAAATTCCAGCAATCTAGTTAATGACTTAACAATAACTCCATATTTTCCCAAGATATAAATGGCCAGGCAATTTTTTTTTTGTTTCCTTGAGTTTATATCATATGCCTGCTGTTTTTCTTGTCTGCTTTTGGTGTTCATAATTCCATGTTTTTCTTTATTTTCTAGTTTTAATTCACTTTATTCCCACTAGATGGCTTCACTATATTGGTTAGCCACTTCAAAATGGCCGACATAGCCTTGCGCTTACTTAGGCTTTTAGGCCCAGACTTTTGCACTGAGAAGGCATATCTAGTTGATTTTCGAAGAGCACGTACTGTAGTACACATTTTTAAAAAGGAAACTTTAAAGTTGCACTTTTAGCTTAATTATTATTAACATATATATCTCTATATCTTAACATGGCCGTAAAATCTCGTATTTGTGGGCTTATCATTATTGTATATTGCTTTGTTGTGCCGCTACATAAAACCCTCCAATTATTCAACTTTCGTGCGAGTTCTGTAAAGGAATAATTAATTAAAATAGTACTAAATGAATCACACCATTTTAACTTTAACAATAAAACATTTATTAAAAACATAAATACTTAATTATTCAAGTACAACAATTGATCATATTACTTCGCCGGAAGGAATATGTGAAACCACTAAACTCGCCTAAAATATATTTTGACCTAGACATCTTATTGAGGAACACATATCTTCAAATCTGTCTCGCACTTTGTCACCACCAGGTACTTCACCGATCATATTACTGGATTAGACTCAAGGTACTTATTCACCACACGTAATTCAACGATCATATTGTACTGCTAGCTCGACACTCGTACTTGTGTCATTCTCGTAGTCGACATATCTTTCTAAGTATTGTGCTCCTTGATTTCGAGCTGTTAATCTCTTACATATATTTTCAAATATATCGTTCTTGTTCTTATGTCACAGGTTGTGGGTCCCATTTTCCATCGGGGGTGTCACTCCCCCCTTGCTTTCATTTGCAGCATTCAGTGTGATTCAACAAGCACTTTCTTCAATGGTTAATCATTGAACCAATGTCGCTACTTGGCATCCTCGTAAGGGCCCATTCGGCCCCCTTTGTCTTGGCGCTCCTAAATTTATGGTTTGCTGTAAACCTCGGCACCATCTAGACTACAAGTATTGTTCGATGTTACGGACACAATAAATAACTGGCATAAACTTGTCTCACCAAAACACATGTGAGATCTATTTCTGGTCTCACACGTACAATTATTTATTTTGACTTACGCTGCGTTTTATGTTGTAAACAAGTTCGCTTCGTTTATCAGAAGTTACAAATGTTAAAGAATAGTTTCATACTAACACTCCAATGTTAAGATGGCTTTTTAAGATTCCATAATCTTAGTAGCGCAGCTCACGATATTTTTAAAATCCTCTTACCCTTATATCCTTGATTCTCTGGAATAACAATGACACTTTTGGAGCCATTTATATACCTTCCAAAGTGCCATATATGTAGCTTCCAAGGATACCTGCCAGGATTGGCAAGGCATCAGACGTATCGTATACACGACAGAAGCTTGAAATTAAGCTCTTCAATCAAGAACTATCAGAATGTGGCTCTAAAATATAATTATAGTTTGCAGAGCAGAAAAAGTGTATAATTAATTTGCTAATAAATGTGGTAATAATTAACATTACAATCGATTATAACATTTCGATATGTTTTTTAACCCATTTCTAATTTAATCCATTTCTAAGTTAATTATTAGTACATTCAATTAATATTTACAACGATAAAGAAATTGCAGATTAATAATATAGACTCTTTAGAGGAAGTATTGATGTGGTACCAGACCGGAAATTCATTTTCAAACTTGGATTAAATCATTGGGTACCATTCAATCATTGGGATATTGAATACAATGTAGTTCACCAACATGTCACTGCTGCTTTTCTGCATGTTTCATTATTATCGTTGTTTTCGAGGACTTGTCATAGCCACACTCACAATAACAGTGCTAGACTTACTCGTTTCTTAGCCGAGAAATACTCCTATCCACTCCCTGTGGTGCTCTGAGGAACGTTGTACGACGGCAGAATGGTTCATGCTTCGGCCAATGCATAGGTGAATGGTTAAAATGTCAAGTACAATTCCATTGGAAAAAATTGAGAAATATACACAAATGAGAGATATACACAATTTGAGAGATATACACAAATGTGCACTCTCAATGTCAGATAATTTTACTTTCATAAAATACATGGTAAATAGTACATAGTGTGGGACGTGGAAGAAAAGAGTTACGTTTAAGGATTATATTATTATTAATTGTTTATCAATCATTAAAAACATGGCCGTTGATCTCATAAAGTGGAATTAACATTTAAACGTACATCGCTCGTTGTTGTGCCGCAATAACCCTCCAATTATTTTTACCTTTTGTGTAAGTCCTGAAAAGAATTATTAATTAATATTAAAAGATTAGACTATTTAAAACTTAAACAATATCATTTATTAACAACATCAATTTATCATCAACAACAATTTATCATTTATATCATTTCTCATTTATTATCAATTTTCATTTAACTATTTTAGCTAGGGGAGATACGACCAGAAATATTAATTTTACGAAGGTGTCTAGGACCGGTAACATCAGAGCACATACCTTCCAGTTTAGTCTTGGGCTCATCATCTCGCTTGCATCGGTCTTAGTGCTGAAGTACGGCCATAACTCTATGGTGTGTGGCTCCTACTCGTACTTTTCACTTCGACTGATACTTTATATCTACTACTGCTAGGTCATGTTCGCTTCGCTCCTTTTGTCAAATTCTTTTCAACAACACTTCGTAGGAAACTTCTCGCAACCACATTTCGTGTCAGACTTGCTTCTGCAACATTTCGTATCTGTGTGACTTGTGGTTCCTTCGGCGGGGGGGAGGGGGGTAGCTCCGCCCTTCTTCTCCTTGGCGCTCATTGGTTCTTCTGAACCCAATGGCATCACTCGACATTTATCAAGGCCCCTTTGGCCTGGGACACCCAAATGTATGGTATTTGACCTAAAAGTTCACGTTGTTGTAAACTCCGGCGCCAGCTAGACTAAAACCTTTGTTAGCCGTTCTATGCACCATAAATATTGAAATAAAAATGTCTCATGTGAGGACATATTCTGGCCTCATACATAGGATATTTTTAAACCCTACTGTAATAGGATCGAAAAATACGATTCTTGTAATTTGATGTATTTGCACTGTGATGGCAGAAATATAAACATTTCCATACAGGGCGAAGAATTTAATAAATTGTATCATGCGCGTTTTAAATATAAATATTATATTGAGGTAAGAGATTACACATAAATACCAATTTATTTAATTTATTAAATAACTAGCAGCGATTACCCGGCGTTGCTCGGGATTTGCCATGCAAAACTATGATAAAAATTACACCGGAACATATAGGGCCGATTGTGATATATTACCGCTGAATGTATGGCATTTTAGAGATGTTTAAATAAAATTAAAGTTGGAAAGTGTTTCATAATCAATGCTTTATGCATGATTGATCCTTCTTGTGATTTCTTAATACTTTTAGTTGTTCAGTAAGCCTGTGAGAAATAAACCATGGTAATAGTTTCCATTTAAATTCATATCTCAAACCTGCGATTTTCAAAAGTGTCTTATACGTTTAATAAACTCCCACAAAACTCAAAGATTTAATTGACTTTCACGTTTTAAACCAACAATGTCCAAGCATTATCGTTGTAAATTATGGAGTTAAAGACTAGAACTCCTAGGAAAAAGTATCGTTTTTCACTAATATCTCGAGAACCACTGGTCGTAGAAACTCAAAACATGGCCTATGTTTTTGTGGGGGGATTTCAAGACTACCAAGATAAATTTCATGAAATTCGGTTCAGCCGTTCTCCAGTTATGGTGGATCATACACACACACTTTTCTTCTTCTTTATATATATAGATGAAATAATTATTTTTAATACTTTGTCGATATTTGAACAAGCATTTTTGAATGATTTTCAAACAAAATTATAGACCCTAAAATTAACAAACACACACACACATGCATATCATTCATCGATCGTATTCAAATTCATTGATTTGTATTCAAATATGCTCAAAACATGTAAACAAATCCATCCGTAACCGATTTGAATTTTGTAACCTAAAACAAGTTTTTCTCTTTACATATACAATTTATTTTAGGGAAAGTAAAAAAGAGCATTCCAAAATACGATTCTATCTCATTCTAAAAATACCAGCAACTTCTGAAATGCCATACGTTTCTATAAAATTTCACATCCGACAAATATTTTTATTTTTTTTTTACCTTCGAATCGAATCCCATAACATTTCGTACTTACATGAAAACCCACAGCATGTATAAAAATTTTTTAGCAATGAATATTTTAAATGCGACAAGTATCTTTCAGAATAGGCATATAGAAAAGAACGAACACAAAATTTGAAATAAATAATAATAAATGGCGCGCTTAAAAAGCAGAGGAAGAGTCCATATGAGTCCCTGTAGAAATGTAAAATAGACGTGGTAAAATTTTTCTTGCTTACGTTTTATGGTTTTTCTTTGTATTTCTGGTTTAAATGTCTGCAAGGTAGTTTTTAGAATAATAGTTATACTGAAAACGTACACTATGTTACATTAGGAGTATAAAGTGATACTGAAGTAACATTTTTTCTCTTTACTTAATTCGTTTTAAATAAATGTATTATTACATTTTACTTTTCCTGTAATACATGGTAATTTATAGAGAATTATTGGAATAGTGTCGAAAATCGCAACTCAAGTTTTCGACGGATTTACACGTTTTGAAACCTCAAGACCACAAAAAACTTATTTTTAGCGTGACGTCTGTGTGTGTGTGTCTATATGCCTGTGTGCGTGCATCTCTGTATCTGTCTGCAATATATGCATCCCCTCTATCAGAAAAACTAATTGACTGAATTTCATAAAATTTGATAGATAAGTCTGTTTTGTGTAACCCTGGTGCTGATTAAATTTTAGTACAATTCAGGATAAAAGAACCTGTTTTTTTTGTGAAGTAGCACGCAAAATTGACTGTATCCACTCTCGCTGAATAACTAATAGACCAGATTTCCCAAAATTTCGTAGATAAGTCACTTTTTATGAAATATAATTTATTTGAAAAGTAAATGAATCAGCTTATGTATTATATATATATATATTAATGTTTCTTAACACATTGTTGACCGGTCACGAGTTAACTCGAATTTTCATGCCCTAACGTTGTTGACCGGTCACACCTTAAATCGTGTTTTCACGCCCAAACGTTGGTGACCAGTCATGCCTTAACTCGTGTTTGCACTTGCATTAGCTCTTTCAATTTGTGAAACCCAGGGCAATATAGAATATTGCAAAAGCTTTGTTCATCGTGTTCACCACTTTATTACAAAAAAAAAATACTTAAATTACATACTTAACTTACAATACTTAATAGAGAAGTCAAAGAATCTTCAGAGAGGGGAAATGAATTTTGTACGGAAAGGACCCATTATTCTTATGGAAAATAAAAGGTTAGTGCGTATGATATCAACTATTCATGATGCCTGTATGAAATTAACTAGAAAACGAAAGGGAAATTCTACGGATGGCATAGTTAAACCTACGTGCATAATAGAATACAACAAACACATGAAAGGAATCGATCGTACAGATCAGTATTTGACGAACAGCAGTATCTTTCGAAAAAGTATAAAGCGGTCTGAAAAAGAAGCATTCTTTCTGATCAATTGAACTTTGTTTAATGCATTCAAAATTTACTGTAACTACAAATCACAAAATAAACTAAGATACAACAAATTTCTACTAGATGTAGCTAGGGAATTTATAAATGTAGATTCAAATGAATGCAGCACAGTATCTGGCACTTCTTCTCGTACTTCTAAAAGAGCTGTTTACAATGATTCACCTTTCAGGCTTTCAGGACAACTAAAAGACCACGTTTTAGAAAAAATAGTCACTGGCGTAAAAATAAATTCAACTAGAACGTGCAGAGTATGCTCTTCAAAAGGAAAGAGCAGCGAAATGAGATATATTTGCAAAACCTGTTATGTACTATTACACGTAGGTGATTGCTATACAATTTATCATACCAAACAAAAATATTAAAAGTTATATAAAATATATGTCCAACGTTTCATGTCTATTCATTATGTATAAATAAAGTTTTTTGAAGTTTATTCAGATTTTTTCACTTCCACATTCAATTACGAAATAATAGCCGGCGACATGAGATAGCTTCTGCCTAAAATTGCCGGTCAATGGTGTATTAAAATGTGATCTGTGGATCACTTATGAATTTCGAGAATCCTCAAATGTAGCCATAATATAGTTCAAACTTTGGCACATGATATTTTTTTATTATGACTTAACTAATACACAAACTTGTATTTGAATCTAACATAAAGTAAATTGCATAAAGTATGGAAAATTGATAATAAAATGAATATGATTTTTTTAGAATAAAATATTATTAATCATCTTCCAAAAGAATAAATTACATATTCATAAAAAAATGCACAAACGTTGCAAATTTTATTCAAAGATGTTCCATTTGTAGCTTCCGTATCCGGTTGTTTTACTATTCAAGTTATAATAGGGCACTTACGTTTGTAATGTTATTCTAATAGACAGTGATTTGAATCTGTTTTCTATTCTTTTAATTTCCTTCAATGTTTTTATTTTTATGTTTCTCGTTTGGCAATGACATTTTTCCTGGATCACATTATGCAACTATTTACTAACAGGGACATGAATTTGCTGATAAAATTGTTCTGTATTTGTATCCTGAACACATGATTTGTATTTTTCTTACGAAACCGACAGACACTGTTGCTAATTTGTTCTATGCAGGGGTTTTAAATGCAGGGTTTTAACTAATTTGTTATATGCAGGGTTTTAACTAATTTGTTATATGCAGGGTTTTAACTAATTTGTTATATGCAAGAATTCTTACTTATTTGTTATATGCAGGGTTTTTTTAAGTTTTTACTTTGCAGTTATTGTTACAGCGATTTAAAAAAATTAATTCAAATCCTAATATATTTGTAATTAAGTGAAATATTTTATTTTCCTAAAAACGCAGACGTAATATTTTAATACTTAATTACCACATTTTTATCCTCCAAAAATAGTTTATACTTATTTACTTAATAAAATTTTATTTAAACTTTTCAGTTCTCGAATTTCTCTTAAAAGGCTGTATGTTTGTGACCAATCATTTGCACTGCGAAGAAAGAAATTATCCGATTCCCATCTTTTCTAAAGATTAACCATTTACTTCCTGATCAAAAGTGAGTAAAGCGTTTAGGATAAATTAAGCTCACCATTTCAGCTTTCACACTATATTTTATTCCTCAGGATATGGCAACGCTATCCAAAATGCGCAAAAATTCCTCACTAATTTAATTACGATCAGAAATGAAGATCCTGAAAGCGCTAATGCTTTATTCAGATGTTGTCAGATTCTATTCCGACTTTGATGCGATACTCGAAGGAGAAGTGTCTGCCGTTGCCACAAAGAAAATAAATTGAAGAAGTAATTGAAGCGCGGAATATGATTGTAAAAATTTTTAGCGCTAATCCCAGAGATATTATTCACTGTAGATGAAATACGAATTTCCAAACAGTTTTTAAAAAGATTTTCTGGTAGTCATTCCATAGCGGGATAATCAAATTAAGTATATCACATAAGCTTTCGTTGTGCTCTCAAAATGCATTTTCTTGAAAGCATTCCCGTGGCAATATTTAAGTAGAATTGCTGGAATATGAAAGGAACTGTTTGCTAATAATATTTTTCCGAACTGAAAAGGTAGATATTAAAAAATGTGAGTATTCGAAATTTTGTGATCTCCTTAGAATTTGCGAGGAATATATTAATGAATGTTATCCCAAAGACGATGGTTTAAGGTGAAAATTGATTATGTAAACGTTGTTTCCACTGTTATTTCTTTCACAAAAATGATATTTTGCATTTGTTTAGCTGATATTTCTTCTGACTATCTAAATTAACCCAATAAAATGCGCCAATTTTCGAGCACATATTTTCAGTTGCAATTAATGAACTTAAAGGAATTACATTGAAATAGACGCCTACAGAAAAGCACTGTTCTGTTATAAGTAGTAGTCTTTCTTATTACATAAATAATTTAACAAAAAACTTTATTTAATTATATTTTGCAGGTCTCATATTGGATTCCGTTGGATTATTTTACAGTTATATTTCTCTTTGTATGCTCAGCAGGACAGCTTTGACCAAGATCCACAGTTTAAAGTAGATTTAGAACAATTACGAACATGTATGTATACACAGAGTTGCCCATACGCATCCAGAATGTAAATAAAAAAGTAGATTTAGAACTACGTGTATGTATGTATACACAGAGTTGTCCATACGCATCCAGAATGTAAATAAAAAAGTAGATTTAGAACTAAGTGTATGTATGTATACACAGAGTAGTCCATACGCATCCAGAATGTAAATAAAAAAGTAGATTTAGAACTACGTGTATGTATGTATACACAGAGCTGTCCATACGCATCCAGAATGTAAATAAAAAAGCAGATACAAAACAACTACGGACATATATGTATACACAAAGTTGTACATACGCATTCAGAATGTAAATAAAAAAGCAGATTTAAAACATCTACGAACATGTATGTATACACAGAGTTGTCCATACACATCCAGAATGTAAATACAAAAGTAGATTTAAAACAACTACGAACATGTATGTATACACAGAGTTGTCCATACGCATCCTCGATGTAAATAAAAAACTACGTGCATGTATGTATACACATAATTTTCCATACGTATCCAGACTGTAAACAGGGAAGGATATAAAGGCCAGATTACAAATTATTTGCCCCCAAGTGGAACTTACAGCTTGTCAAAAGTCCCCTATGTGCAAAATGTACGAGTTCACGTTTTTAGATAAAACTCCTGTTAATAGTTTTCTTGGCTGTAAAAGTTATGTGAATCCTACAAAAAAACAGCTACATTGTAAAAATTATGCAGCTGTCTTATAAGAATCATAAATCCAGCTGTCTGGTAAAAAATAGAATCATTTTTTTCTTACATAAATATTTTATAAGAACACTTTTGTCCATGAATACTTGTAACTCTCATATTGGATTGGATGGAATAATATTGCCGCTCTGTTGTTCTTTCTTTGCGCATCTAAACTACTTTGACCGAAATAAGTTCAAAGTGATCATAACCAATACTGTCACACATATATACAAACAGTTTTCTTATCGTACTTGCAATGTCAAACCTAGCACTTATGGATCAGAAAACCAGATAGATATCCATATAGCCGCAAGTGGGCCTTGTAAAAATGCCAACGATTGCGACTTTAGAAATCTCTTAAAAAAGTTTTGTCTAAGAAACCATTATGTTTTTTAAACGAAATTACTATTTCGTTTGACATTTTCTTTATCAGTAGAGAAATTTTTATCAGTAAAGAAATAGCTTTTCAGTGTACTTTTTCCAAATTATCTTCTTTAATGAAGAAACTGCTACAAAGTTTTTATAGGGTAATTATTTATTTTAAAGACGCCGAAACAACTTAACCTTGAATGAGATGCAGTAGATTTCTAAAATCTCCACAAACGCCAATTAATGGCAAAAACTCTGAAGTACAAAAAACAAACACCTCCTTCCAAATAATGTTATGAAATCTAAAAATGGTTTGCGCAAATATCCGCAAAACCGGACCTATAGTTTAAGATCTAGATACACCGCCGAATGATCCAATTAATCACAAGCAATAATTTTAAGTGCTAATCAGTTTCTTTATAATTAACTACTATTAAAATAACCTACATGTGATTTGAATGAGGGTTATGATTTTCTGACAGAGTTCCTAGACCTGAAAGTATAGCGCCGGTTGTGAGAAAACTTGGCGCAAACCATTTTGAGATATCATAACTGATTTCGAAGATTATTTTTGTTTCTTGCACTTGGCGGAGAGTTTTCACCAAAAAGTGTTGTTTTTATTTTTAGATTTTAATACTTTTTGCAGAAATATTTATCAACATTATTACGCAACAACCATATATAGAAAGCACTGCAAATTTTACTGTACTGACGAGAATTATTTACTCAGGTATTTTCAATTTTTGAAATTCTATCTCAAATTTAAATAATGTACCACCCACCAGAAAACAAAAATGAGCCATCATTCATTAAAATTGATTCAGTAGTTAAGGCCATAGGTCCATCAACGTAGAGGAATAGAAGCCTGGGATAACAAGAAAGATCAATCATGCATAAAGCATTGATTATGAAACACTTTCCACCTTCAATGCAATTTTATTTAAACATCTCTAAAATGTCATACATTTCTCGGTAATATTTTTTAAATTATCACAATACTACATTAATTTATTATATTTAAAACTTAAAACTTCATCGAAAAAAATGAATTTCATTCAAATGACGGCATTGAAATATAAATTGTCTGGTTTAAACATCTCTAAAAAGCGATACATTCCTCTGTAATATTTTTAAAATTAACATAATACTACGATAATTTATTATATTTGAAAACTTCATCAAAAACAAATGAAATTTATTCAAATGACGTCATCTAAATGTAACACAGCTGGCTCTCTCTATAAAAGCAGCATTTCATCCATAACATTTTTCCATTCATTTCAATCATCACAATACTGTAATAATTTACTTTATTTAAAAACTTAAAACCATCCAAGTACAAGTAATTTAACTCTATGCTTAAAACTTCATCGAAAAAATCGTCTTCTTCTTTGTGTAAAATCAATGAATGTTTCATTCATATCAGCTATATTGCAGACTCCATGGCCTATATAATTATGCGATAAAGAAATGCAGCAATTCTTATACAACTCATTCTACATCTTTTGGTGTTTAAATCGCAATGAAAATTAGACTTCGTTGTAGATATAATCAAAGTTTGATGATCATTTAAACTCAAATATATTGTAATTGCGTTGTTTCAGTATGTAAATGCACAGAATTTAAGCAAAAATAAAGCGCTTTTAGGACGGATACAACACTAAATATGAATTAAAAAGAACTTTAAAAATCACGGTTTTGACACAAGGTGGATTCCATATCTTATTTTGAAGTGGGTCACGTGATCTCTTCATATAATAGTCACGCGGTCTCATTACATAAAGGGTGTAGTTATTATTTTAAATTTTATTTAAAAAAACACTATTGAATATATTTTGCTGAATTTTTTTTTATATTTTTTATGGGTTAATTTGAATATTTCCTAAAACTTTCGCAGCAATTTGCGAATTTTAAATTTGCTTAAAAAATGTTTGAAAAATGAGGTCCCATATAGTGTTCAACGTATTCCATTTTTTCAAACCAGGTTCAATCTAAAACTAATTGGGTGATATTATTCATTTATATTCCCATAGGTCCCACAGACTGTCTGAACAACATACTAAAATTTCATTCTGATAAATTCATTTTTACAGCAGTTATCATGCTAACGGACAGACAGGCAGACAGAATGAACAAAATTATAAACACTTTTCAACTATGTTATAAAGTGTTAAAAATCCTAAAAAGTGCATTTTTAAAGGTATTACTTTCCTTTACATAGTAGTATAATGTATAAGGAAAGTATTGTGACGGGGTCAAAAATTCAAATTCGAGTTTTCGACGGGAGAGCGCGTTTCAACCATCCCTGTTCACGAACCGAACATTTTTGATGTGATGTCTATGTGTGTGTATCTGTGTGTGTGTGAAAGCATGTGTGTGTGTGTATCATTGAGTCTATGGAGACGATATCTTACGAACAGATAGAGTGATTCGAATGGAATTTGGTACAAAAATTAAAATTCGTGAATACTGGAAGCCTATTTTTTTTAACACAATCGAATGTTCAAAACCCCCCCCTACATTTTCGAGTGAAATTTTGAAAGAACTCATAAAAAAATTAAAATCTTTAATAAAGTTAAGCAACTTTTTTATGTAAATGATCCTTAGAAAACGATTAACATAAACTTTAGAACGCTAGCATGAACCGTTCTCGAAAGATAACCCATTTTTCAAATAAATTTATCAAAAAATCCCATAAATTAAAAGATATATTAACTGTTGAGAAACATATTAAATTTTCATATGTAATATTATGCAATAAATTTGGTGACATCTTTCTCCTGTATCTAGCTCATTCCATTCATGAGAAAATATACTTCTAAGAATACTTCTAAGAATACTTCTAAGAATTTGTATTTGAACGTCAATAGTCATTTATCTCCTATAAGAATAACTTATATCTTCGTCCATAACCTTGGCGAGATTTTGGCGACGAATATGGCGGAATGTCGCCAACTTGGCGAATTTTTTTAAACTGCCAAATTAACGAAAATCGCGCCAAATGGATGAAAATGATGCTAAATCAATGAAAATGACGACTAATTGATGAAAATTCAATATCATGAAAATAATATAAGTATCTACTATAAGAATAACCTATTTTTGTTTACTGTAAAAGTAGTAAATTCATTGTATTATATAAGGAAAGTCATGTGCTACCCACATCAGCTTTTTTAAAGGTATTTTGTTTCGGGTGCAACCACAGCAGTTGTAATTATTCTTGCTTTGTTTTGCCAGCAGCTTCATGGTGATATCACAGAAAAATGTCTATAGCTGAGATACAGATTCCTGAATGTCGGGTTTTATCGCGTAGCGTATAATATACACATCCCAGATACAGTTTCTGAAATGACGACTTGGCGGACAGAACTCCGTCTAAATTCTCAATATTACTGAGTTTTACTTTTCTTATGACTTATGGCAGTGATTTTTAATTGGAGTATTTCACTGAACAGGATGGTATTCTATATCAAAAAATAAGTTGCAGTACAATCTGAAATGTGAAGAATGAGAATGTAGGGTTAATTTTATATGTAGTAAGAAAGATAATCATTTTTTTTTATTCAATATATGGAACGTCGTCTGGCCAGTCCTACAATGTAATAAACTTATGTAAGCAACACATGACTTTCCTTATATAATACAATAAATTTACTTCTTTTACAGGAAGAAAATAATGTATAAGATCCACGTTATTGTGTTTTCAACACTGAATTGTACATTTGGCGATTTTCCAGATGGCAACAAGTAATAATATTTCAAAGTGCCCAATTAACTTATATTTCAAACTCTAAATTAGCAATTAACAATAATGATATCATCCTCAATAAGCGATATAGTCCATATATTAAAATATTTTAATAATTAATTCATCAATTAGGCGTCATTTTCATTAATTTAGCCTCATTTTTGCAATTTCGACGAAATTTTCGTTAATCCGGGGCGAAATATCGCCAAGATGGCGATACTTTGTTAGGTTATTCGCCAAACTTTCCAAACACATCTCCAAGTGTTACAGACAAACGAAGGGAAGAACATTTCTTATATACTAGAATGTGTGCCCAGCATATGCCGGAAATCAGAATTTGCAAAACATTACTTCTCATTTGGCGTCATTTTTAGCAATTGTGCGACATTTTTGTCACTTTGGCAACATTTAAAATAGTCGTCAATTTGACGACGTCCTACTAAATTTCTCACCAACCGTTATGGATGGAAGGTGAAATGGGTTATTCTTATAGTCTATTCTTATGTTCTTTACACGATATTGAACTTTCATCAATTAGTCATCATTTCAGTGATTCAGCATCAATTTCATCAAGTTGGGGAATTTTCATCAGTTGGGTGACATTTTTGTCAATTTGGCAACATGTAAGAAGCCACCAAGATGGAGATATTTCAAAAAATTCCTCACTAAAATTTTATCCAAACGTTACGGACGAAATTATAGGTTATTCTTATAGTACTCGTTGATTCTTATATTCTTTCCAAGATATTGAATTTTTGTCAATTAGTAGTCATTTTCATTGATTTAGCGTCATTTTTATCAATTTGGCGACATTTTCGTTAATTTGGTAATATTTAATAAAGTCGCCGTTGGCAACGTGCCGCCAAACTCGTTGCCAAAATCTCGCCAAGTGTTAAGGACAGAGAAATAAATTATTCTTATAGCAGATAAATGACTATTGGCGCCCAAAATATTACCCAAAGTATATTTTCTCATGAATGAAACTAGCTAGATCCACAAGAATGATGTCAACAAATTTATCGGATGATATTATATATGACAAGTGAACATATTTCACATAGTTAATATTTTTTTTATTTTATGAGATTTTTTGATACATTCATTTGAAAAATGTGCAATATCTCCAGAACCATTCATGCTAGCGTTCTAAAATTTATGTCAATCGTTTTCTAATGAAAAATTACATAAGAAATAACTATTTGCGTAACTTAATGAAAGGTTTAGATATTTTGATGATTTTTGGAAAATTTCAGTTGAAAATTTAGTGAGTTTCTGAACATTCGATTGCATTTAAAAACAATAGACTTCCAGTATTCACAGATTGTAATTTCTGTACCAAACTTTGTTCGAATCGCTCCATTCGTTCGTCAGATATCGTCCCCACAGTCTCACTAACACACTCTCACACACACACACACACACATACTTTCACACACACATACTTTCACGCACACACACATACTTTCACACACACACACACATATACTTTCACACACACATACTTCAACACACACATACTTCAACACACACATACTTTCACACACACACACACACGCACACACACACACACACACACACATACACATATACACACACATATGCTTTCACATACACACACACACACTTTCACACACACACACACGCACTCATATTTTTTCACACACACATACACACACACACATACACACAGACATCACCTCAAAAACGTCTAATTCTTGTTCAAGAATGCTTGAAACGTGCTCTCCCGTCGAAAACTCGAATTCAAATATTCGACCCCGACACAATACTTTCCTTATACATTATACTATGTATATAAGGAAAGTAAAAATATGATCTTAGCAGTTTACAAGGATCAGAAATCATTGCTTGATAGAAAATAGAAAATTTTCTTAATATTTCGTATCTTGTATTTCCAATTTCTTCATTCTTAAGGAATGTGAAATATAAGAGTCTACTTCTTAATAATGTATTTTACAATGCAGATTGGCGATTCATTGCTGGAACATGATCACTTTATATATGTCTGTACACATTTAAAATAGCCAAGTTTGCAACTGCTAACTGTATCAAAAAGTAGAAAAGGTGATGAACTATAACTTATATCTTGCACTGCCACGTATTTCAAAGTTTGCACTTATGAACAGTCATGCCTTTAGTACTACATACAACCTGTTAATAATGAAGACTGGTTCTTAATAATATTTATTCATCCTTCTAGTTAACTGACTGTGGGTTAACAGCAATTAATACAGATACAACATAGCGGCTGGTGTACATAACATGCTTATTATTAAAGCATATGAAACATGTGTTCTTCTTAAGAGGATACATGCACGTGAGACGCCCAAAATTGAGAGGGCATTTTACTTTCTTTCAATGCATGGTAATGTATAGGGAAACTATTGGAATCATGCCGAAAATCGCAACTCGAGTTTTCGACGGAATCTACACGTTTCGAGACCTCTAGAATACGAAAAAACTATCTTTAGCGTGACGTCTGAGTGTGTGTCTGTCTGTGTCTGTCTGTATGTCTGTCTGTGTGTCTTTGTGTCTGTGCAATGTATGTATCCACTCTAACTCAAAAACTATGGAACGAATTTCATAAAATTTGGTAGGTAAGTCACTTGGATGTGACTCTGGTGCTGATTAGTTTTTGATTTCGTAAAACAGAATCCAATTTTTTTTTTGCGAAATGGCCCGTAAAAATTTCATTTGGCAGCTCTAGCTAAAATATTGATTTACCAAATTTCACAAAATTTGGTAGATAAGTTACTTGTTGGATACTCTGGTGCTGATTAGAATTTGGTACGATTTGGTAAAGAAAAGCCCGCCTTTTTTTACGAAATGACCCGCAAAACTGTCATGTATCCCCTCTAGCTAAAATACTAATTGACCAAATTTCACAGAATTTGGTAGATAAATTACATGTGGGATACTCTGGTGCTGATTAGATTTTGGTACGATTCGGAAAAATCAGAAAAGAACAACCTGCCTTTTTTACGAAATAGCCAAATTCTAAAAAAAATGACTAAGTAGTGTATGCTCAAATGTATCAATTAAATTATTGTTTTAAACGCAATTTTTGAAGAGGAAAATAATATAACACACTCCGTTATACTTTAGGACTAACCGTTCTCAAGATATTTGAGATTTCTTGCATTTCTATTACGCCGATTTCGGAAAAATGTCCAATTACCAAATAAAAACAAAAATTGAACTAAAAATGCAAATTTATTGTTATTTGGTTCAATTAAGCTCTAATTTCTCTAATGAATTATTAAAGAAATAAAGAAAATATGAATTTGAGTCTGCAGGGAAAGTCATGTGCTGCCCACATCAGATTTTTTAACTTAGATTGCGGAACAATCTTAAAATATTTTAAAACATTTTTTTTAGATAAAAGTGCATATAGGAAAATGAAAATTACGCAATTTTTGTTGATAAAACTTCTGTCTAATGGCAGTAAACGGTAAATGGTTGTAATCTTCGAAAAACGTGTTTTCTTCCCGGTTGGCGGGATATCTTCGGGATTCCAATGAAACTAAAGACCAAAGTAAATCTTATATATTTAGGCCTTCACACATTTCCCATGAAAGAATATTTTCATATACGATGTGAAAAAAAATTGCTGACCATGAAATGAAGATCATTTATTTTTCTCCCAAAAAATTAATCCTTTATTTCTTGTGATAAAATTGCAAGGAAAACCTAAATAAAAAATCGGCAGTGTAGCTGGCTGATTGTTTCTGCCTAGAAGACCCATACCAAATTTTAAATAAAGCAGTTGAAATTAACATATCAAGACAATCGATTCACCATATACACATGCAATAGCCATATAGATAATAAATAAATTCAATTCACAGCTTTCAAAAATATAAAAATCTGATGTGGGCAACACATGACTTTCCTTATATAATGTAATGAATTTACTACTTTTACAGTAAAAAATAGGTTTTTCTTATAGTAGATACTAATATACTTTCCAAGATATTGAATTTTCGACAATTAGTCGTCATTTTCATTGATTTAGCGTCATTTTTATCCATTTGGCGAGATTTTCGTTAATTTGGCAACATTTCAAAAAGTCGCCAAGTTGGCGACATTCCGCCAAATTCGTCGTCAAAATATCGCCAAGCGTCATGAACGAAGAAATATGTTATTCTTACAGCAGACAAATGATTATTGGCGTTCAACTACAAACGTATTACTCAAAGTATCTTTTTCCTTGAATGAAATGGGCTAGATCCACGAGAATGATGTCACCCAATTTATCGTATGGAATTACATATGAAAAGTGAACATATTTCTCCATAGGCATTTTTTTTTTTCATTTTATATGACTTTTTGATAATTGTTTTTGAAAAATATACAATATCTCGAGAACGGTTCATGTTAGCGCTCTAAAATTTATGTCAATCGTTTTCTAATGAAAAATTACATAAGAAATGTCTATTTGCGTAACTTTATTAGCGGTTTTGATTTTTTGACGATTTTTTCAAAATTTCATTCGAAAATTTAGGGGGGTTCTGAACATTCGATTGCGTATAAAAATAATAGGATTCCAGTATTTACGAGTTGTGATTTTTGTGCCAAATTTGGTTCGAATCGGTTCATTCGTTCGTCAGTTATCGTCTGCACAGGCTCACTGACACACACACACGCACACACACACACACACACACACACACACACACATACTTTCACACACACACACACATACTTTCACACACACACACACACACATACTTTCACACACACACACACACACAGACATCACTTCAAAAATGTTTGATTCGTGATCAGGGATGCTTGAAACGTGCTCTCCCGTCGAAAACTTGAATTCGAATTTTCGACCCCGTCACAATACTTTCCTTATACATTATGTATATAAGGAAAGTAAAAATAAAAGTATGTTAAAACTAGAAATAAATCATTTGCGAAAAATATTTTCCGCTTTTCAGTTTCCGGGTGTAATTTTTTCATAAATGTGATGCAAATGTATCCAAATTGCTCAAATATTTACCGATAATTTAATTCTGAACACAGATCAAGATATCAACAGTTTTAAAGCCATGTATATAATTTGCCCATTGCTGTATTTCAGTTTTAATACGATATTCAGAGGGATCGTTGTTGCTGCTAAATAGGTAAAATAAAGAAGCAAATAAAGAGTGGAACATACATACAAAACTATTTTTTCTTCTGTCGCCGAAGTGAAATCGCAATAGTTGAAATAACACTTTCAAAGTAAATGTTACAAAAATATTCTAATTTTTGACATGACGTATTAAAGAAGTTAAGCATATTAAAACAATCATTTTGTTGCAATCGTACATTTATAAAATAAGTCTGTGGTTATTCTATAGGCAATAGGTAAGAAAATCGTTATAATAGGTAAGAAAATCGTTATATGCTAATAATTCTGTGATCTGAAGTAGCACGCATAAAATGTATTTCCCCCGAGCTCAAAGTGTTTGTAGCGTACTATATATATATATATATATATATATATGTGTGTGTGTGTGTGTGTGTGTGCAATTGTATTGAAAAAGTAATGATTTCCCGAAAAATAATTTTAATTCGAGATTTTGATTAATCATCACGTTTTAAGACCTCCTGAACCCATTTCGAACAGTTTTGTAAAAACGTGTGTGTGTGTGTGTGTGTGTGTGTGTGTGTGTGTGTGTGTGTGTGTTGGCCACGATAACGAATAAGCCTAGGGTTATAACATTTTATGTGTAAATACATTATATAAAACACTAGAAGTAGAAATATTATTTGCCAATGTTCATGATTAAAGTTTGAATTATTTGAATTTTGAGATTTTCATATTATTACTTCCTACTGTAAACAGCAATAACTCTAGGGGATAGTATAAAGTTCGTGGTTGATAATTGAAACTTATCTATGGATATTATGTAATAGTATCAGAACTCTAAGAAAAGCCCTTTTCTATGACTATATGGCTGTTTGTCTGCCTATATGTCTGCTTATCCGACGTTCTTTCTATCCCACTTGGAAGCAAATTTGAAAAATATTGCCAAATGAACAATGTCATCAAATTGACTAAAAACCATTACTTGATAGTTTAAGTTTATTTATTTTTTAATATTTCTTGTTGTTTTGTAGGAATAATTAATTTAATATTTTTATTTGGAATATAGTGCATTTTCCTGTTCGTGGAACAGTACGTTTTAAAAGGGTTATATAGGCTCTTAAATCAATTCCGTTTTGTTGATAGAGGATGTAGTAATGACGTATTATTAATGGGTTTTATAATATTTAATACTATTGATTGGACGAGCTGTCCAAGAGTGTAAGGGCTGTAGTAACATCATCGCAGTTATGTAAGGAATTCCATTATTCTCTCTTACAAATTATTCAAAAATGACACTGTTGAGACGTAAAAGTTTAGCTTTAAATAACATTCATTTGCAAAATAGTAAACACCAACTCAATTCTTCTGACCTTGTTAC
Organism: Amaurobius ferox; assembly: GCA_951213105.1. Classification (NCBI taxonomy): domain Eukaryota; kingdom Metazoa; phylum Arthropoda; class Arachnida; order Araneae; family Amaurobiidae; genus Amaurobius; species Amaurobius ferox. Next base: position 85,687,056 of record OX578143.1, read on the forward strand.
AAAATTGCAAGTCGTATCATGCAAAACGAGCCAAAAACGTTTCTTCTTTCCGAGTCAGACATATTCGATTCCCGAATTCTGTCACAGCATTCTCGGTGACTGTCCTGCATTAATTACCTTCGCAAAGATCGACGGATAAAAAACGAAAAAAAAAAGAATCCCCATCCTCCTATTCAGTTTTATATATTTCCCAGAAGAACTTAGAGCATCCGGCTCTGTTTTTAAGAGCATTAGGTATTATTTTTCTTCGAAATTGTTTCGTGTTTTTTTTTTCTATCTACACCTATCCTTTAAGACCCGAAATGCTTTTAAAATATTCATCGGAAAATACATTTTACCTTTTTACTTTCCTTATATACATAATGTATAAGGAAAGTATTGTGACGGGGTCGAAAATTCGAATTCGAGTTTTCGACGGGAGAGCACGTTTCAAGCATCCCTGATCAAACATTTTTGAAGTCATGTCTGTGTGTGTGTGAAAGTATGTGTGTGTGTGTGAAAGTAGGTGTGTGTGTGTGTGTGAAAGTGTGTGTGTGTGTGTGTGTGTGTGTGTCAGTGAGTCTGTGGAGACGATAACTGACGAACGAATGGACCGATTCGAACCAAATTTGGTACAAAAATCACATTCCGTAAACACTGGAAGCCTATTGTTTTTATACGCAATCGAATGTTCAGAACCCCCTTAAATTTTCGAATGATATTTTGAAAAAATCGTCAAAAATTCAAAACCACTAATAAAATTACGCAAATAGACATTCCTTATGTAATTTTTCATTAGAAAACGATTGACATAAATTTTAGAACGCTAACATGCACCGTTCATGAGATATTGTACATTGTTCAAAAAAATTATCAAAAAGTCATATAAAATAAAAAAAAAATATTTCCTTCTGTGAAACACGTCCACTTTTCATATGTAATACCATGCGATAAATTGGGGGACACCATTCTCGTGGATCTAGCTTGTTCCATTCATGAAAAAAGATACTTTGAGTAATACTTTTGTATTTGAACGCCAATAGTCATTTATCTGCTGTAAGAATAACTTATTTCTTAGTGCATAATGCTTGGCGATATTTTGGCGACGGATTTGGCGGAATGTCGCCAACTTGGCGACTTTTTGAAATTTTGCCAAATTAACGAAAATCTCGCCAAATGGACAAAAATGACGCTAAATCAATGAAAATGACGACTAATTGTCGAAAATTCAATATCTTGGAAAGAATATTAGTATCTACTATAAGAAAGACCTATTTTTTTACTGTAAAAGTAGTAAATTCATTACATTATATAAGGAAAGTCTTGTGTTGCCCACATCAGATTTTTTTTAAGGAGAAACTAGATGCTCAGAAAATGTAAAGGTGTTGTAAGGATTGATTGGGTGCACTTGATGATATCTCTTAATCTCTGCGTCAAATGATGATATAATATTGTCAGATGCCGTTGTGTGGGTATGTATGTATGTATAATATACCTACCATTATAAAATTATAAAATTTTATGTCAAAATACATTATATGAAAAACTAGATAGAGTTTTTGTAATGTTAATGATTATAATTCGAATTATTTGAATTGTAAGATTTTCATAGTATTATTTTCTATGGAAAACAACTATATTACTCAACAGCATGAGAATAGTAGACAGTACCTAGCGATATTGATGATATAAACGACGTTATAAATAATAATTCTATCAAAACAGTTTATAAGAAATCCCTTTCACTCTGCGTATCTGGCCGTCCAAACGGTTACCTTACACCTTTCTAGTAGGTCGGACGGTCTGGGTCTCAACAACAACAACTCTGCGTATCTGGCCATCTCTATGTCTACCTATTTATCGACCTGACCTTAGCGACAAACACCTGACCTTAGCGACCTGGCATCCTTAGCGACAAACTGGACGAAATATCGTCGTTTTGACAACTTTAAAAAATGTCGCCAAATTAAGAAACATTTCGACAAATTGATGAAAATTCAATATCTCAGAAAATTTAGTGCAATGTCTTTGATACTCTGTTATTTTGCTGTAACAATTAGTTTAATTCCTACTTATCAAAGTAAAGTGTGTTTCGTTGTTCGTCTTGCATTTTGAAAGATGTACAGAAGTCGTAAATTAATTATGCTTTGTTAGGAGGTGATACACTATTTATGTTTCATTGAGGGGTACGTACAAAGATTAACAACATTGTATAGAAGGAGTACAGCGGTTGTAACAATATCACTGCAAGCATCATCAGTGAAATTAAGATAAGGAATTTTCATTGTTTCGCTTACATATTATTCTAAAATAAAATTTTGCGTTTTAAAAGTTCTGCTTTAAATACACCCTTTGTAAAAAAAATTCTAATACATACACACCGATATAACTATTTTCAACTTGATAGAACATATCATGCAAAACAAGCTTAAGTCTGAAAAAACATTCCCTTCCAAGTCAGCCATATTGGATTACCGAATTCTGTCACAGCATTTTCGGTGACGGTCCTGCTTTACCTTTGCAAAGAACGATGAATAAAAAAACGAAAGAAATAAACCCCATTCTCCTAGTCAGTTTTATATTTCCCAGAAGGCACGTAGAGCGTCCTGGTTCTGTTCTTAAGATCATTACATATTATTTTTCTTTGAAATTGCTTCTTTTTTTTATGGGGGGGGGGTTAGCTGTACCTATCCTTTAAGATCCACATAGCGTTTAAAATATTCATCGTGATACAAATTTTGCCTTTTTTTTAATGTGAAACTAGACGCTCAGGAAATGTAAAGGTATTGTACGGGTTTGTCAGGTGTGGTAGATGATAGTTTTGAATCTCTTGCCAGAGGGTGATATGATATCGGTGTATGGGTATGTATGTATATATGTATGTATGGGCATTTGTGTAAAGTATAGATACGATAACGAATACACCTACTGTTATAAAAAAATTGTGTAAATACATCATATGGAAACCTAGCACTAGATAGAATTTTTCGTAATGTTAATGTTTATAATTCGAATCGTTTGAATTGTAAGATTTACATAGTAAAATGTTCTATGAAATTCAACTATAATACTCGGGAAAATGAAAATAGTAAACCGTTCATAATGGTATTGAAGATATAAACGATGCTAAAAATATTAATGCTATCAAAACAATTTATAGTAAAAGTCCTTCTTTCTGCGTATCTGTCTGTCTGTTTGTCAAACGATCTATCGATCTGTCGCACTTGGGAACCATAGCGGCAACCTGGACGAAATATCGCTATTTTGGCATGGCAACTTTTAGAAAATGTCGCCAAATTGACAAAACTGTGAGACCAACCAGCAGGCACTATTTACACATTTCGTATTTTCTGTCGAACAAAAGACTCAGACAAGTGACGCCTTTTTCGGCAATCTTGGTCCGGAAGGTTTTTATGACTCAAATCATTACATGTCATCGAAATTACTAACGTGAAACGTGAATTGGACATAAACAATACTTACGGCCAGGACTTACAACGATTTTCATTAGATCCAATCACGCAAGACGTACAACGTCACACTAAAGAAATAATCCAATGGAAATTAGAGGGAGGCAGCGGGGGTGTGTTAAACCTGTGTGTGAAGATATAAGCAACGCTGAATATAGTAATGCTATCAAAACAATTTATAGTAAAATCCCTTCTTCCTGCGTATCTGTCTGTCTGTTTGTCAATCTATCTATCGATCTGTTCCACTTAGCGACCTTAGCGTCAAACTGGACTATCGTTATTTTGGCAACTTTTGAAAAATGTCGCCAAATTGACAAAACTGTGAGACCAGCAGGCACTAATTTCACATTTGGTATTTTCTTTCGAACAAAAGGCGCAGACAAATGACGCCATTTTCGACAGTCTTGGTCAGGAAGGTTTATAACTCAAATCATTACATGTCATCGAAATTACTAACGTGAAACGTGAATTGGGCATAAACAATACTTACGGCCAGGACTTACAACGATTTTCAATAGATCCAGTGGAGCCAATCACGCAAGACCGGCAACGTCACACTAAAGCAATAATCCATTGGAAATAAGAGGGAGGCAGCGAGGGTGTGTTAAATACCGAAGCCAAAAGAGACTTGCCTAGTAAGACAACATCAACAAAGGAAGTCAGATGAAATCAGATCAGTAATAGAGATGAAGAGATGTTAGATAAGATGAAGTGAGATCATTATGTCAGTAAAGATCCAAACCAGATCAGTATGGCAGAGAAATAGAGCAGTTCCCACAGAAGTCAGTGCAGTTTCGGAGTTGTGATGTTTAAGAAAAATGTGCAGTGTGCCGCGATGACAATCAATATAGAGTCCGGAAGTACAGACAAAATAAGCCAGTGCAAAACATTAACAATTGTACGTAAAGGAAAACTAATAACATTTTATTCCCCACTAAAACTTTCATCAGATTGACGAAAATTTCTCAGATAATTAAGTTCAATTCTTTTAATATTCCGTGTCGTTTTGTTGTAACTATTAGCTTAATGTTCTTGCATATCAAACTAATAGTAAAGTGTGTGTCAAACTGAAGTGTGTCTCGTTGTTCGTAATGCATTTTTAAAAATGTACAGAAATCGTAAATTAATTATGTTTTATTAGGAGGTGATATACTATTTATGTTTCATTAGGGAGTGAGTACAAAAATTAACAGCATTGTATACGAGAAGTACAACGACTGTAACAATATCACTGTAAACAACATGACTGCAATTATGATAAGGAATTTCCATAGTTTCGCTTACAAATTATTCTAAAATTAAACTATTGCGATTTAAAAGTTCTGCTTTAAATACATCCCTCTGTAAAGAAAAAAATTCTAACAGGTAAGCATCGATACAACTATTTTTAGCTTGATACAACATATCATGCAAAACAAGCTTGACTCTGACAAAAATATTCCTTCCTTCCAAGTCAGTCATATTGAATTCCCAAATTCTGTCTCAGTATTTTCGGTGACGGTCCTTCTTTATCTTTGCAAAGAACGATGAATAAAAAAACGAAAACCCCATCCTCCTAGTCAGTTTTATATTTCCCAGAAGACACGCAGAGCGTCCTGGCTCTGTTCTTAAGCGCATTACATATTATTTTTCTTCAAAATCGCTTCGTGTTTTTATTTTTTTCAGTAATTCCTATCCTTTAAGACCCGCGTCGGGTTTAAAATATTCATCATGACACAAATTTTGCCTTCTTTTTAAGGTGAAACTAGACGCTCAGGAAATGTAAAGGTATTGTAGGGGGTTTGTTAGGTGCGGTAGATGATATTTTTGAATCTCTTGTCACATGGTGATGTACTAGCGGTGTATGAGTATGTATGTATGTATTGGTGTAAGGTAAGGTATAGACACGATAACGAATAAATCTGTTATGAAAATTTATATGTAAATCGAACTAGATAGAAAATTTCTTAATGTTCATGATTTGTAATTCGAACTATTTGATTTGTAAGATTTTCATAGTATTATTTTTTATGGAAAACAACGATAATACTCGAAGTAATGAGAAAAGCAAACAGTACATAATGGCATTGAAGATATAAACTACGCTGAAAATAGTAATGCTATCAAAACAATTTATAGTAAAAGCCCTTCTTCCTGCGTATCTGTCTGTCTGTTTGTCAATCTATCTATCGATCTGTCCCACTTAGCGACCTTAGCGGCAAACTGGACTATCGTTATTTTGGCAACTTTTGAAAAATGTCGCCAAATTGACAATATTGTGAGACCATCAGGCACTAATTTCACATTTGGTATTTTCTATCGAACAAAAGGCGCTGAAAAAGGACGCCATTTTCGACAGTGTTGGTCCGGAAGGTTTATGTTCAAATCAATGTATGTCATCGAAATAACTAACGTGAATTGGGCATAAACAATGCTGACGGCCAGGACTTGCAACGATTTTCATTAGATCCAGAAGACCCAATCAAGCGACACATAGAAGGTTGCACTAAAGAAATTATCCGATGGAAATAAGGGGGCGGAAGCGAGGGGGGTGGTAAACCCCGAAGCCAAAAGAGGCTGTGCCTAACCAGATAATATCAACGGAGGAAGTCAGATGAAATCATATCAGTAATAGAGATGAAGAGAGGTCAGATAAAATTAGGTGAAATCATCATATCGTAACGATCCAGACTAGATCAGTATGGCAGAGAAGTGTAGTTCCTAAAGAAACCAGTGCAGTTTCGGAGTTGTGATATTTGAGAAAAATGTGCAGTGCACGGCGATGACAATCAATAAATAAGGACAATGAATAATTTGCTCAGAAATACGGACAAAACAAGCCATTTCTAAAATTTAGCAATTGTTCGTTAATAAAAACTTATAAAAACATTTTATTCACCACAAAAACTTTCATTAAATTGGCGAAAATTTCTCAGATAATTAAATTCAATCTCTTTCATATTCTGTGTTGTCATGTCGCAATTCTGCGCCATGAGCCTTTCTTATTTTTCTGCGAGAGAAACATCCTTCTCTCCGTTCGTGCCTGTGCTGTGTTTTTTTTCGCTAACACTTGTTTCCATTGAAATCGCATTAAAAAGCGCATTTCGTCGTGAAATCGTTGGATTGTCTGGACTTAGTGTCTGGCCGGAATGCGTGACGTCAGCTCGCTTGTTGCCAGGAGAAGCGCGCCTGTCCAATCAGGAAGAGGCGAAAAGCGAAGGAGAACCTTTTTGCGTGGGCTCGAGCGACCCATACTTTTTCTCTTGGAGCTGGAGATCCCGTCGATGCAAGTCGCTTGAAGAGTTTGTCTACATTTTGTTAGACAAAGAAAGATTTGGCCGAAAATGGCTAAGCTGCCAGAGAGGGGCTTTTGGTTAAAAAGGAGTCCGCCCTGGTTTTTCTGGAGCTGAAGAAGAGGAGCCTGGAACCCATTACTAAATATTCTGATGCAATTTTTCTAAATTATCCTTTTTTTATTCCAGGAAACTTATCCGACATCGACTCCGGAATTTGAAGTTGTTGATCAGCTATTGTTCGAGTTGATGCATAATAATCTGACGACCGAATCCTAAAGATTTTGGATTTTTCCTCGACAATTTTCTTGAACCTTTTTGATCTCGACTCAAAACCGTGATTACCTGATGCGAATCTGTTGCTCCAAATTTATTAAATTAAGAGACAAGGTAACCTTTCTTTTTACCGGAATCAATGATTCCGAGGCAGCACTGGCATAAGGAAAACTAAATTTTATAGGCTCATGTTTGAAATATATTTATGGTTATTTTTGATCCATACTTAAATCTTATAAGTAACAAATAAATTGATTATTGTTTGCAATATAATTTTTACCAGAGCATTAGTTGAATTTGTCTAATATAAGTGAAGCTCTGAAGTTCTGATTTAATAATTGAAAGATAAAATGCATATATTGATTTCTTTGAAAAATCTAAAATAAATTCTTAATTTGAGTGATAAATGAGCCTGGTTATTTGTGTCTGCATATTTACTTTACTCACTGTACATCATTTAGGGTTTAATTCCCCTAAACTGGGAACTCCTTAGATCTTGAACCTGGTGTTTTTGCTGATAAATTTTAAGAGATTAAATATGCTAAATATATGTCTCTTTGGCTTTTTGAAATTACGATCACGAAGTTGTGGGTGGTGGAGTCAGTAGGTGCTGTTTGTACTGACCCAGCTCCCACAAATTGGTGCCTGTTCCCTTTCCCAGAGTATTACAGTGAGTGAGGTATAAATTTATGAAAGAGTGCAAATTTTTTTTATTGTGATTATGTATATTGCGGTGCTGAAATATCAAAGTAAGTTAAAAAGTTCCTTAGTGGTGCAAAATATTTGAGTTTAATGGGCATGAAAATTTTTTTATTTATGTGTCATATAGTAAATAAGTGCAAAAGCACATAAGCCCAGATGCACCAGAGTATTGTTTGCATGATTGAATTTGCATTTTACATATTGAAATTGTGTTACATATATATTTTTGAGGTATTTGACATACATAAATACACAAAATTCTATATGATATATGATATAATTGAAATTTCCAAATACACACACATTAAAAGGTAAATACTTGAAGTGCATACATTTATTTTGAAAAGTGAATACAAAAGTTCTGTGCACATGCAAAAGTGATTCGAAGTTCATGATAATGAACAAATAAGTGAAATAAGTTACACGTAGTGTTTTTCGGTGCTCTGCCTATACATAAATAAGTGATTTAAGCGAAAGTGAAATCAATTTTCCACAATAAACTGTGCTTCGTGATAAATTAGAATCTGTGTCGGTGAAAAACCTTGTGCTAAAATGCCAAAATCTAGAAATACGAGAGCAAGCAGGAGTAGAGACTCCTCTACACAACGGAATTCATCTAACCGTGTTCCTTCGGTGTCTCCACCACGACTTTCCCCAAATTCTGGCAGATCAGCTTCCGCTGTTAGAGACTCTAACAAAATGAAAATCGGAGTTGGTTCTCAGTTTCTTGGATCCATTCCGGGTTTTGCTGGCAATGCAAATGAATCTTTCCAGGTCTTTTTGGAAAAGTTTTTATTAGTGGCTGAACACGCCGAATGGACAAATAAAGACAGAATTTTCGTTCTGAAGTTGAAATTGTCTGGTAGGGCAGAAAGACTGATAAAATCAATTCCAAAACTAAATCAAAGCACGAATTTTACTGAAGTTGTTAACGCACTCAAGGACAATTTTACAAAAAAAGAAAATATTGCCAAGATCGTTGCCGCACTCGTAAATTGTAAACAAACAACAAATGAGAGTGTACGCGATTATGCGAACCGCATAGAAGCCGAATCCTATATTGCTTTTCCGCAGGATGTTGTGTCTGATAATGAAGATTCCCTCAGAATTGCTATTTTACTAAATGCATTCAAGAAAGGGTTGAAAATCATTATTCGAAAAGCTGTGTTATCTGCAAACCCACAGTCATTTGAAGCTGCGAAAGAAATTGCAATATTGGAAGAAGAAGTGCAAAATGAAGTGCTGGAAGAAATGACAGAGGACATAAATGCTGTGAGAATTGAAAATGACCCTAAACATGAAATTGAAGAACTGAAGAAACAATTGAATTCAAAGAAGAAAGAATTTGAGAAGTTAAGAAAAAAATTCAGTGAGAACTCAGAAAAAAGAAAGAAAAGACTGAATGAAATAAGAGAAGATCTGGAAAAGAGCAATTCCAGTTTTGAAGAATCTTTTATGGATACGCCCTCTACAAGCAGATACAATGAAAATGAATTGGAAGAGGAAGATTGGGAAGATATTCCAGTAAAGAAGAAACATAAACCATCAACATCTTTCAGAACTTCTACACCATCCAAAAGATCTGAAAATAGAAACCGTTTCAGTCAAAGAAGAATTCCAGTTGCCTCACAGGAAGAAGAGTGGTATGTTAAAAGTCCATATCAAAATTATTCTCCAAGAAAGAACTCTCTATTTTTTAGAAGACCTTTTCGTAACAGTTCATATAGAAATTCAAATTTCCAGAGAAGAAATTTTTCAAATTTTAGAAATTCCTTTGATAATTATAAATTTCAAAACTTCAATAATTTTGGATATAGAAGAAATAACAGATATTTTAATAATAGATTTGGTAATAGAAGACAATTTAGAGGACAGAATTTCAGAACAAACTTTCAATCTCCAATAATTAATAGGCAAAACTCTGAAATTAGTTGCATGACGGAAATTAAAGCTCCTTGCCAGAAAAAGTTTCCGGTCATCTCAGTTTTTGTTGAAGATGTCAAACTAAATGCATTAATCGACACTGGAAGTTCTATAAACATTATCTATAGAGATGCTTTACAGAAAATTGATCCTCGAAAAGTGCAAACAAAACATACATCCATTATTGTGAAGGGAATCGGGGATCATGATGTTTGGGCTGATGAGAAAGCTTCTTTTCTTTTGTCCGTTGGAAAAGACAATATTGTGATTGAATGTTGCATTTTAAACACACCTGCACCTAACGAATACAACATGATTTTGGGAAGTACCTTTCTGCATAAAAATAAAGTGACCATTACCTTTGGACACAAAGATGTTCAACCTGAAATATCTGAGTGTAATGCAATAAATTATAAATGTAATAGAAGAAATTACAATTTCACAAATGATGTGGATTATAGATAAAAAAACACAAATTTTTCAAGAAATTTTAGAGGATATGAAAATAGGTGTAATAATGGATATTTATTTGAACAAAACAATTTTCACAATGAATTTAGAGATGTTGATTTTAGAGATTTTGATGCAAATGGAAATGAAAGGTCAAATATTGAATGTGAAAATGACTTATATGAAAGACAGATGAATGACAATGTACATACAGACAGATTTTTGACAAAAGACAATACCAGTGACAATGAAATATTTCAGACAGATTGTGATAAACATGATGAAGGAAGTTCACAACAAAACCAGGCAATAGGGATTGCCAAAGCTTTCAACAAATGTGTTTTGAAACCTTTTACTGAGTCATTTATTAAATTAAAAAGAAATTACAAAATTAAGAAAGACACGACAATTTTACTTGAACCTATCAATAATAAAGAATTTTCTGCAAACAAAATTTTCGTAGCCAGAAGCATTCATAAAATTCCTGAAAATGACTTTTTGTATGCAAAAGTTGCAAATCCATCTGAGAAAATTGTTTATATAAACAAAGGTATGAAATTGGGAACTTTCGAAAACATCCATGAATCTGATATTGACATAAATAATAGAGTTGACATTGAAAACTGTATTGAAGAAAACGATACATTTGATGCATGGGGAGGAGATTTTGAATTGAAACATATGAACTATGCTCAGAAAACTCTACTTTTGAAATTACTAAGTAAATATAAACATGTTTTTGCTAAAAATATGAAAGAATTGTCTGGATGTGACACTATTTTGCACGAAATTAATCTTGAGTCTGACATACCTGTTAGGCAGAAGCCATACCGCATTCCACACAATTTACAGAAAGAACTTTCACGCCAGGTCAACGAATTGTTAGATGCCAAAATAATCCAAAGAAGTACTTCGCCTTACAATACTCCGGTGTTGTTTGTTAAGAAACCTGATGAAAGTTATCGGTTGGTAGCCGATTTCCGAAAGTTAAATAAGATTACAATAGTAGAAAATTTTCCGATTCCCAACATATCGGAATTAATCGATAACTTGTCTGGAGCCTTGTATTTTTCGACTCTGGATCTAACCAGTGGATTTTACCAATTGTGTTTACATCCTAATGATTATCCAAAAACTTCTTTTTCAACACCTGACGGTCATTTTGAATGGACCAGAACTCCTTTTGGTCTTAAGAATGCGCCCGCATCCTTTCAGAGACTGATGTCTCTGGTGCTGGCTGGCATATCTGGAATTTATATAGATGATATTATCGTCGCTTCAAGAACATTCGAAGAACATTTGAAAAAACTAGAAGAAATTTTTGTAAGATTAAGTAAACATGGTCTAAAATTAAAGCCAAGTAAATGCCATTTCTTCAGAAAAACAATTAAGTATCTTGGATTTTTGGTATCAAATGGAAAAGTACAACCTGATACTCATAATTGGGAAGTTGTAGAGAAATTCAAAATTCCTAAATCAATTAAGAATGTGAGACAGTTCCTTGGACTCACTGGATTCTATAGAAAATTCATAAAAGACTATGCACAACTGACCCTGCCATTGACAGAATTATTGAAGACTAAGAATAATGAAAGTAAAAAGAAATTTATTTGGACTAATGAAGCTCAAAAATCTTTTGAAATTTTAAAAGGAAAACTTTTGTCAAAACCAATTTTGACCCTTCCAGATTTTAGAAAACCATTTATTTTACATACTGATGCTTCAAATCACTCTTTAGGCTGTTATTTGTCCCAAGAAGATGAAAATAAAATTTTGCATCCAATATCTTATGCTAGTCGTAAACTTAATGAAGCTGAATGTAAATACAGTGTTGTCGAAAGAGAAGCATTAGCCGTTGTATGGGCTACTAACTATTATAAACACTATTTAATTGGAAAACCTTTCACAATTTTTTGTGACCAGATATCCCTTTCGTTCATATTTAAATTAAAAGATCCTACATCTAGATTGGCAAGATGGATCGCATCTCTATCACAATTTGACTATCAAATAGTACATAAACCAGGAAAAGCAAATGTGGTTGCTGATTATATGTCGAGAAATGTAGATGAATGTACAAATACTATTGACAATATTCCACAAAGATTTGTGTCACAATATAAAGTTATAAATCAAAATGTTAATCAAAATTTTCCAAGTGTAAATCAAATTTCTCAAAGCTCTAATAATGTAAACAATACTAATAGTAGCAATAGAAGAGAATCAGAAGTCAATTTGAATCCAGTCAATACAAATGAAGCAAATGAAATTTGTGCTGTTAATAATAATGAAAGTGAAATTCAAAATGAAAATAACATACAAAGTGGTCAATTGGAACAAACATTTACTTGTCCTACCTTGCTCATAAGAATTAAGAATGCCCAAAAATCTGACCCAAGGTGCAATAAAATTATAGATCTCTTAGATAAAAACATAAAACCTTACCCACAAACTTTGGTATTTTTTAGAAAAGATGATATCTTGTGGTGTACTCATAAACACCCTAAGCGTAGACACCAAGAACAAGAAAGAGTTGTTGTTCCACAAGAACTTGTGTCTGAAATTTTATGGCTGCATCATGATTGCCCTACTTACGCACATTGTGGATTTAGAAGAACTTTAGCTTCTGTAAGTAGAAAATATTTTTGGCAGGGAATGTATTCCCAAACACAAAATTATGTAGCCTCATGTGAAATTTGTGTGGTAAATCGTGGTTTTAGAAATAACAAAGCACCCATACAAAGATTTTCAAGATCCACATATCCATTTGAGCGTATCGCCATGGATTGTGTCGGACCATTACCTATATCAAGATCTGGAAATAAATTCATACTTGTCATAACTGACTATTTTACAAGATGGCCTGAAGCATATCCCTTAGCTTCAATTAAAACTGAAGACATTTTGAATTGCTTAGAGCACTACATGGCTCAGCATGGTATACCCAAATACATCGTCTCGGATCAAGGGACGAATTTTGTTTCTAGAACAGCAAGATGTTTTTATAAGAAATTAGGAATAATAAAGAATACTACTACTGCTTACATGCCATCTGTAGACGGTTGTGTTGAAAGATTAAGTGGTACTTTGATCAGATCCTTGAAAAATATTGCATATAATGATAAAGATAACTGGGACAAATTGATCCATTTTGCTTTATTAGCACATAGAAATGCCATACATGCTTCTACGGGTGAATCGCCTGCTTATTTACTCTATGGTAGAGATTTAACAGTTCCAAATACTTTGATTGCTGGATTTAAACCTCCGACATATGAATCAACATATGATTATGGGGAAGACATGAGATTCCGACTTAAAAGAACATATGATGTAGTAAAAAGTAACTTGGAAAAAGCTGAAAATTCACAAATTTTACAACAGCATAAGAAAGCGAAGATGCCCAATATAAAAGTTGGTGATTTAGTATACCTTTACACTCCCTTTTTACCTCAAGGCCAGTCAAGAAAACTGAGCTCTTTTAACAGAGGTCCTTTTAAAGTGTTAAAACAAACTTCTGCTGTCAATTTTTTAATAAGACATGTGATGATTCCCAAAAATGAACAACTGGTTCATGTGAACAGATTGACTCTTTTACCTCCAAGAAGAGAGGAATTGCAAAAATTTTCAAAACAAACTCATGAAAGTCAAAAATTGAACTCTAAGCCAAATAAACTTACTCCTGTGATCACCGCTGAGAAAGACTCTGTGAAACTAAAATCTTGTTTAGCGAATCCTGCAGAAAGATCTCAAAACAAAAAAACTGTGAAAAGAGTAAGATTTAATTTGCCAAATAAAAGGGTAAATGAAACTGCTGTTTATACTAGATCAAACTTTCATGCAAATAAAAGTCAACAATATGCACATAGAAATAATTCAAATAACTTTGATAATAGAGGAAATGGAAGAATCATTTACAACAATAACTTTAGAAATAATTATACACCACACCAAAATCAGTATTACATAACAAACAGAAATACACGTACACCTTATAATCTTAGGAATAAAATATTTTCACAATATTAAATTTTGGTTGAGTTCACAATTTTTCAGAAATTAAATTTTGCAAGAAAGATTTCATTTTTAGTTAAAGTTTATACTTGTTTAAGTTTTTATATTTCAATATTGTCTTTTAAAATAGAATTTATAAAAAAAAATTGTTGTGATTTTAAAATTTATTGGAAATCTTGCATTTAAGTTAAAAAAGTAAATAAGTAAAAGTAATTGATTTTGTGAACTATAATTTATGAATGTTTATATTATAATTTAAATAATAAGTAATTTTGTTAATTGGTAATTTTGTTAATTGACTCTCCTTGGACTTTAAAATTTTTTCGAGAGTCTTGTTTTGATTGACTTTGATTATATTGATGTGTTTTATTGTAAAAAAATGTTTGATTATTTTGTTTAAGTTCATTAATGAAAATAATTAAAATGGTGGTGGTAATTTGTTGTTCCCCTAAGTAAAAGGGAGGAAATTTTGAATTTTGAAAAAAAAAAAAAAAAGTAAATGATGTGATAAAATAGAATTGAAATTAAAATTGAAATTAATATAAAGTAAATATAAAGAATTTAAGTAATTTGAATTTGAAAATGAAAAGTTTGAATTTGAGAATTTTTGAAAATTTAATGAAATTTTTTTTTGAAGATCAAAAGTAAATGATCTCTTGTGAAAAATGTTTTTGAAACTTTGTTGCTGAGAGAGGTGAAATTTTTGGCTGATGTTTTGTTGAAATTCTTTTCTCTTGAAATTCCATTTCACATTGTTGTTTTTTTTTGACCAGCAGTTTTCAAACATCTACACACATTTCAGTGAGTCATCATATTTCTATGCTGCAAACCTTTTTCTGAAAGCTGGCTGGTGGACGCAAACATGGACATATTTACATTGGATCACAGACGAAGAAGCAGCTTAGCAAATTAAAAGTTCCGAACTTTTGTGGCAGGACTGGAGTCCTGGACGACAACTTGCTCCGAGCCTACCTAGGACGGTTGTGATTGGCCAGGTGGGAAACTGGTGAAGCTATGAGGATGATGATGATGAAGAAGATGATGATGATGAGGATGATGGGATCAGCGCAAGCTGTCCAAAATTTTGATGATATCCGTTGCTTCTGAGGCGTGTCCTGGCGTCCTGTTTCTGCTGCAATCGCTTCCTGCACGCGAGTATTTTTTTTTCTTTTTACACCTCCCTTTATCTAATTTGGCAACTCGTTAGTCCCCGCCGAGTTTGCTCTTCAGATGTGTTCCTGCTCTTTTACATAACTGACGTGAATTTCAGGAGAAATTTTTCTCCTTCTCTCTCTCAGTAGACAAATGTATATAAATGTAAATTTTTCTTTTGTGACATGAAGTGGTCACTTGTTGAGTTATTTCAGAGATTTTGTTAAAAGTAAAGTAAATTGAAATTTTAAGATAAATTAAATAATGTAAATATAAATGAATGATTTAAAGTAATTTATGAAAGTGTGTCAGAATGAGAAAATTCTGAATTGTGTTAATGACAAAAATAAGTTGAATAAAAGTTAATGTTAAATTTGTTGAATAAATGATGAAAAGTTGAAATGTTGAAAAATTGAAGATAAATGTAATTTAAAGTTAATATGTTGAATTTGAAAGAAATTTAAAGTGAAAGTTAAGATTTTAATGAAAGTTTTGAAATGAAAAATTGAAATTGAAAAATGGAAATATTGAAAGTGACCTTGTTCTCAAATAGTGAGACAAATTTTTGAATGAGTAAAAAATCTCATTGCTTGATTATGACAAATTTAAATTTAAATTAATTTTCAAAATATTTAGCCTTTTGTTAAAAAAATAGAATAATTGTTTTGTGTCACTCGTGTGTTCTGAAGGTGACAATTGTTTGAAATTGTTTGAATTTTTTTTAATTGTTTATATTGTTAAGTTTGTAAATTCATATTATATCATAGTTTATTTTTCATATCACCTGGTTGATCTCAATGTTGTCGATTGAGATATTGTGTTGTCAGGCAAAGTACCTTGACAAATTTTCTTCTGAATTTTAGTGTAATATAAATGTGAATTTTTGTAAAGGTTCCTTTAAGATGTGGTGACGCCTTGTCATCCTTTTGGTTTTCTTTTGGTCTTTACCTGTGGTGATGAGTGGCTTGGCCAGTCATTCAGATCTACAGTGTTGTTGTTTTTGAGAGAGGTGAACGATCGCACTTTTCTCGCCCAAAATTTTGTTTTAAATTATTTTACACTTACAGGTTCCTAAAACTCTTTGTAAATTTTTGTGTTTTTGTGTTTTTGAGTGAGAGAAAAATTTTCCTCACTGTGTTCGGAAAATTTTTGCCTCCCAGAAGGGGAGAGCTGTCATGTCGCAATTCTGCGTCATGAGCCTTTCTTATTTTTCTGCGAGAGAAACATCCTTCTCTCCGTTCGTGCCTGTGCTGTGTTTTTTTTCGCTAACACTTGTTTCCATTGAAATCGCATTAAAAAGCGCATTTCGTCGTGAAATCGTTGGATTGTCTGGACTTAGTGTCTGGCCGGGATGCGTGACGTCAGCTCGCTTGTTGCCAGGAGAAGCGCGCCTGTCCAATCAGGAAGAGGCGAAAAGCGAAGGAGAACCTTTTTGCGTGGGCTCGAGCGACCCATACTTTTTCTCTTGGAGCTGGAGATCCCGTCGATGCAAGTCGCTTGAAGAGTTTGTCTACATTTTGTTAGACAAAGAAAGATTTGGCCGAAAATGGCTAAGCTGCCAGAGAGGGGCTTTTGGTTAAAAAGGAGTCCGCCCTGGTTTTTCTGGAGCTGAAGAAGAGGAGCCTGGAACCCATTACTAAATATTCTGATGCAATTTTTCTAAATTATCCTTTTTTTATTCCAGGAAACTTATCCGACATCGACTCCGGAATTTGAAGTTGTTGATCAGCTATTGTTCGAGTTGATGCATAATAATCTGACGACCGAATCCTAAAGATTTTGGATTTTTCCTCGACAATTTTCTTGAACCTTTTTGATCCCGACTCAAAACCGTGATTACCTGATGCGAATCTGTTGCTCCAAATTTATTAAATTAAGAGACAAGGTAACCTTTCTTTTTACCGGAATCAATGATTCCGAGGCAGCACTGGCATAAGGAAAACTAAATTTTATAGGCTCATGTTTGAAATATATTTATGGTTATTTTTGATCCATACTTAAATCTTATAAGTAACAAATAAATTGATTATTGTTTGCAATATAATTTTTACCAGAGCATTAGTTGAATTTGTCTAATATAAGTGAAGCTCTGAAGTTCTGATTTAATAATTGAAAGATAAAATGCATATATTGATTTCTTTGAAAAATCTAAAATAAATTCTTAATTTGAGTGATAAATGAGCCTGGTTATTTGTGTCTGCATATTTACTTTACTCACTGTACATCATTTAGGGTTTAATTCCCCTAAACTGGGAACTCCTTAGATCTTGAACCTGGTGTTTTTGCTGATAAATTTTAAGAGATTAAATATGCTAAATATATGTCTCTTTGGCTTTTTGAAATTACGATCACGAAGTTGTGGGTGGTGGAGTCAGTAGGTGCTGTTTGTACTGACCCAGCTCCCACAGTGTAGTTTTGTTCTAATTATTAGTTTAATATTCTTGTATTTCAAAATAAAGTGTTTTTCTTTGTTCGTATGTCGTTTTGGAAGAAGCACAGAAGTCGTAAATCAATTACGTTTTGTTAAGGGATAATATACTATGTATGTTCTACTAGTAGGGTCATATAAAATTAATAACTTTATATATGAGAAATACAATGGCTGTAATAGCATCACTGCAATCAGGATAAGGATTTTTTTTTAATTTTGCTTACAAATTATTCTAAAATGAGACTATTGCGATTAAAAGAGTCCGTATTTAAATACATCCCTTTGTAGAAATTATTTCTAACAGATATTCACGGACACAACTGTCTTTAACTTGATGCAACATATCATGAAAAACAAGCTTAACTCTGACAAAAACATTGCTTCCTTTTGAGTCAGCCATATTGGATTCCCGAATTCAATCACAGCATTTTCGGTGACAATCTTGCATTACCTTTGCAAAGAACGATGAATAAAAAAAACGAAAAACATAAACCCCATCCTCCTAGTTAGTTTTATATTTCCCAAAAAACCCGTAGAGCGTCCTGGTTCCGTTCTTAAGCGCATTACGTATTATTTCTCTTCAAAATTGTTTCATGTTTTTTTAGCTATACCTATACTTTAAGATCCGCGTTGCGTTTAAAATATTCATGGTGACACAAATTTTGCCTTCTTTTTAAGGTGAAACTAGACGCTCAGGGAATGCGAAGGTGTTGTAGGGATTCGTTAAGCTCTGTAGATGATATTTGTGAATCTCTGAGTGACAGGCTGGTTATAATATCGGCAGATAACGGTGTATGCTTATGCATGTATGTGTGTGTATCTGTGTAAAGTATAGACATGATAAAGACTACCCCTACCGGTATAAAAATTTATGAGTAAATGCATTATATGAGGAATTACCTAGAACTGGATAAAATTTTTCGTAATGTTAATGATTATAATTCGAGTCATTTAAATTGTAAGATTTCCATAGTATTATTTTCTATGGAAAACAGCGATAATGCTTGATATTATGAGGATAATGGATCAGCACATTGCGGTATTAATGATATTAACGACGCTATACAAATATTAATACTATTGAAACAGTTTATAAGAAAAGCCCTTCTCTCTACCTGTCTGTCTGTCTGTCTGTTTGTCTACCTATCTATCGGTCCGTACCACATAGCCACCTTAACAGAAAAACTGGATGAAATACGTTATTTTGGCAACTTTTGAAAAATGTCTCCAAATTAACAAAAATTTCACCATATGGAGGAAATTTCAAAATCTCAGAAAATTAAGTTCAATTTCTTTGATATTCAGTGTCACTTTGTTGTAATTATTAGCTTAATATTCTTGTATTCAATATAAAATGCGTTTCATTGTTCGTATTCCGTCGTGAAAGAAGTACAGAAGTCTTAAATGAATTATGTTTTGTTAGGAAGCTATAAACTCTTTATGTTTCATTACGGAGTTTTTTAAAACTGAATAACATTGGCTGTAGCAATATCACTGTAAGCAACATCACTGCAATGAAGATAAGGAATTTTTTTAAATCGCTTACAAAAATTTTCTAAGCTGATACCCTTGAAATGTCAAGTTCTGCTTAAAATGCATCCCTTTGTAAAGAAATATTTTAACACGTAAGCACCGTCGCAACTATTTTTAACCTGGTACAACATATCATGCAAAACAAGCTTAACTCTCACAAAAACATCCCTTCTTCGAGTCAGCCATATTGGATTCCCGAATTTTGGCACAGCATTTTCGGTGACACTCCTGCATTTCCTTTACAGAGATCGACAAATGAAAAAACGAAAAAATAAATAAATAAATCCCATCCTCCTATTCAGTTTTATATATTTCCCTAAATACCCGTAGAGAGTCTTGGCTCTGTTCTTAAACGCATTACGTATTATTTTTCTTCGAAATTGTTTGTGTCTTTTTTTTTCAGCTATACCTATTCTTTAAGACCCGCATGACGTTTAAAATATTTATCGTGAAATAAATTTTCCTTCTTTTATAAGGCGAAACTAGACGCTAAGGAAATATAAACGTGTTGTACAGATTTGTTAAGGAAGGTAGATGATATTTTTGAATCTCTGGGTGGCAAGGTTATTATAATATCGGTAGATATCTGTGTGTGGGTGTGTATGTATGAATGTGTGTTTGTGTAAGGTACAGGCATAATAACGAATACACCTACCGTTATAAAATTTCATGTGTAAATTATATGGAAAATTAGAACTAAATATAATTTTTTATAAAGTTCATGATTATAATTTGAATCATTTGCATTTCAGGAATTTTATAGTACTATTTCCTATGGAAAACAGTGATAATACTCGGAACAATGAGAATGGTAGGCAATACATAACGGTATTGATAATTTAAACGACACTATAGATATTAATAATACCAAGAGAGTATATTAGATAAACGCGTCTCTCTTCATATCTGTCTGCATACCTATATCTATCGAACTGTTCTACTTTCCGACATCAGTGACAAACTCAAAGAAACAACACAATTTTGGCAACGTTTGAAAAATGTCGGCAGATTAATAAAAATAACACTAAATAAATAAAAATCCAATATCTCCTGAAAGTAAGTTGAATTTTTTTTTATATTCCCTGGACTTTTGTTGGAATTATTATTTTAATATATTTGTGTTTCATTGTTCGTGAGTATAGCCATCATAAATTAAATACATTTTTAGAAAGTGATATAGTATTTATATTTCCTCCAGGGGTCGTACAGTAATGAATAGTACTGTAAATGAAGAGTGCTGCAGAAATATTTAAACAACATCACTGCGATTGTGTAAGGAATTTTATTTAATTCTCTTGCAAATCATTCCAAGATAAATCTATTGCAATTTGACAGTCCTGCTTTAAATAGCATTTCCTTGTAAGATAATTTTCTAACAGGTAAATATCGACAAGACTATTTTTACCTTTATACAACATATCAAGCAAAGCAAACTTAACTCTATAAAAACATTCCTTCCTCCCGAGTCAGCCATATTGGATTTCTGACTCTGTCACTGCATTCTCGGTGACGGTCCTGCATTACCTTTACAGAGTACGACGAATAAAAAACGTAAAAATAAACCCCATCTTCCTAGTCCGTTTTATATTTCCCCGAAGACCAGAAGAGCGTCCTGGCTCTGTTCTTAAGCGCATTACATATTATTTTTCTTCGAAATTGTTTCCTGTCTTTTTCTTAGCTATACCCATCTTATAAGACCTACGCCGTGTTTAAAATATTCATCGTGAAAAAAAAAATGCATTCTTTTTGGTGCTGCACCTCTCAAGAAATGTAAATGTTATATAAGGATTTGATAGGGGCGATAGATGATACTTTTGAACCAAAAATACTGTTGATAGCCAAATTTTACTTTTTATGCGTAGTATTGAGAAAGTATTGTCTTCACGAAAATTTTCTATTTAGAGATTTTGATGCCAATATATGTTTATGGACCTCCTGAACAATTTTTGGCTGTATTTGGAGGGATGTCTGTCTGTCTGATGTCTGTGGTCGAATTCTGGTGTACACAATGACAGCCACAGATATTATTGGAATTTCGCAAAATTTTATACCCAGCTTTGTTATCAAAAAGTCTAGAACTCTATAGAATTTTTACTTTCTCTGCAATACATGGTAATGCATAAGGAAAGTATTGGAATCATACTGAAAATCACAACTCGAGTTTAAGACGGATCTACATGTTTCGAGAACTCTAGAACACGAAAAAACTGTTTTTAGCGTAACGTCTGTGTGTGTGTCTGTGTGTCTGTCTGTGTGTCTGTCTGTGCAATGTATGTATCCACTCTAACTAAAAAACTGATGGACCGAATTCCATAAAATTTGGTATATAGATCACTTAGGTGAGACCCTGGTGCTGATTGGTTTTTGGTATGATTCGGAAAAGAACAATCTGCCTTTTTTTACGAAATGGCCAGCAAAAATGTCATGTATCCACCCCAGCTAAAATACTAATTGACCAAATTTCACAAAATTTGGTAGGTAAATTACTTATGAGATAGTCTGGTGCTGATTAGATTTTGGTACGATTCCGAAAAGAACACCCTGCCTTTCTTTACGAAATGGCCCGCAAAAATTGTAAAAATCTAAAAAAAAGACTACGTATGTTCAAATGTATCAATTAAATGCTTGTTTTATACTTAATTTTTGACGAGGAAAAGAATAAAAACAACTCTATTACTCTAGAACTAACCGTTCTCGAGATATTTGAGATTTTTCGCATTTTTGTTATGCCGCCTTTGGAAAAACCTCCAATTATCAAATAAAACCAGAAATTGAATTAAAAATGCAAATTTAGTGTTATTTTGTGCAATTAAACTCAATTTTATAAATGATTAAAGAAATAAAGAAACAAGAAAGATCAATCATGCTTAAAGCATTGATTATGAAACACTTTCCAACTTCAATGCAATTTTATTTAAAAAAGTCTAAAATGCAATACATTCCTCGGTAATATTTTAAAACTTATCACAATACTACATTGATGTATTATATTTGAAAACTTAAACCTTCATCGAAAAAAATGAACTTCATTCAAATGACGGCAATGAAATATAAATTTCGTGGTTTAAATATCTCTAAAATGCAATACATTCCACGGAAATATTTTTAAATCTATCATAATACTACGATAATTTATTATATTTGAAAACTTCATCGAAAACAACTGAAATTAATTCAAATGACGTCATAGAAAAAATAATACGCCTGGATCTCTCTATAAAAGCAGGATTTCATTCATAACTTTCTCCATTTCATTCACCACAATACTATAATAATTTATTTTATTTAAAAATTAAGACCATGGAGCTACAATTCATAAACTTTATGCTTAAAACTTCATCGAAAAAAATCGTCCTTCAGTTTATAAAATCAATTAATATTTCATTCATATCAGCCATGCAGACTCCATGGACTGATTTATTTTTTGTGTTAAAGAAATACAGTAATTCTAATACAACTCAATCTACATATTTTGCTGTTTACATTTTACATAGGTGAAAAATAGGCTTAGTTGTAGAAATAATCAAATTTGAATGAGAATTTAAACTCAAATATATTGTCATTGTGTTGTTTTAGTATGTAGATGCACAGAATTTAAGCAGAAATAAAGTAGTTTTAGGATGGATACAACACTCAATATGAATTAAAAAGAACTTTAAAAAATCACGAATTTGAAACAAGATGGATGCCATATATCATTTTGAAGTGGGTCATGTGATCGTTTCATATCATGGTCACGTGATCGTTTCATATAAGATGTGTAATTATTATTTTAATTTTTATTTAAAAAACTACTGAATATATTTAGCTGAATTTTTCTTTATATATTTTATGGAACAATTTGACTATTACCTGAAATTTTCGAAGCAATTTGTGAATTTTAAATCCGCTTAAAAAATGTTAGAAGAATTAGGTCCCATAGGGCTCAATGTATTTCATTTTTTCAACCCGGGTTCAATCCAAAACTAATTGTGTGATATTATTCATTTATATTCCCATAGGTCCTACAGACCGTCTGAACAACATACTAAAATTTCATTTTGATTAAGTCATTTTTACGGCAGTTATCGTGCTAACGGACAGACAGACAGACAGACAGACAGAATGAACAAAGTCATAAACACTTTTCAACTTTGTTGTAAAGTGTTAAAAATAAATGAGTTTGCAGGGAAAGTCATGTACTGCCCACATCAGATTTTTAAAATTCGTTTGGATTGTAGTATTATTACTTTTATTAATATTGGGAAACAAATACCGGCTCGAATCTCTAAACGAAAGAAAATTAATTTCGAACGAAGGCTTCGAAATTTATAAAATATTTCATATTTCTTTCAACAGGGCAGCATAAGACAACATTTGATATAACCATGCATCAAAGGGATTATTTATGGCTCAATGATTACAAAAAGTCATGATTTCAATCATTGTTGTCATAAATAGCCGAGATACAATTTCTGTATAAAATCAAAGACAGCAAATCGTAGATTAAAAGGTCATTTAATAAAAACCATCCTTTATGACGTACAAATATTAAAAAAGGCCAGAGCGCTTTCGGGTATCACCATACTCTTCATCAGTGGTTATGAAGGGTATGATGATACCTGAAAGCGCTCTGGCCTTTTTACTTTCCTTATATACATAATGTATAAGGAAAGTACTGTGACGGGGTCAAAAATTCGAACTCGATTTTTCGACGAGAGAGCACGTTTCAAGCATCCCTGATCACGAATCAAACATTTTTGAGGTGATGTCTGCGTGTGTGTGTGTGTGTGTGTGTGTGTGTGTGTGTGTGTGTGTGTGTGTGTGTGTCAGTGAGTCTGTAGATACGATATCTCACGAAAGAATAGTGCGATTCGAATAAAATTTGGTACAAAAATCACAATCCGTAAATATTGGAAGTCTATTGTATTTATACGTAATCGAATGATCAGAACTCCCCTAAATTTTCGAGTGAAATTTTGAAAAAATCATCAAAATATCAATACCCTTAATAAAGTTACGCAAATAGACATTTCTTATGTAATTTTTTTTTACATAAACTTTAGATCGCTAGCATGAACCGTTCTTGAGATATTGCACATTTTTAAAATAAATTTATCAAAAAATCCCATAAATTAAATAAAATCTATCACCTGCTGAGAAACATGTTCACTTTTCATATGTAATATCATGCGATATATTGGGTGACATCATTCTCGTGGATCTAGTTCGTTCCATTCATGAGAAAAGGTACTTTAAGTAATACTTTTGCATTTCAACGCCAATAATCATTTATATGCTATAAGGATAACTTATTTCTCCGTCCATAAAGCTTGGCGAGATGTTGGCGACGAATTTGAAGGAATGTCGCCAACTTAGCGACTTTTTTAAATGTTGCCAAATTAACGAAAATCTCGCTAAATGGTTAAAAATGACGCTAAATCAATGAAAATGACAACTGATTGACGAAAATTCAATATCTTGGAAAGAATATAAGTATATACTAAAAGAAAAACTTATTTTTTTTACTGTAAAAGTAGTAAATTCATTGCATTATATAAAGAAAGTCGTGTGTTGCCCACATCAGATTTTTTAAATTTTGTACGTCATAAAGGATGGTTTTTATTAAATCACCTTTTAATCTACGATCTGTTGTCTTTGATTTAATGCATTATTGAAGTTGACGTATAACCACTTTAATTATTTAATTACAATTTTTGTGTTTGTGACGTCATTGGCCCTCGGGCGGGGGAGTCAATTTACCCCTCCGATGGTACGTTGCCATGTATAGTATGAATCAAAAGATTTTGTTCAGCCCTTTAAAGTGAAGTGGAACACGCTTTAATTGCAAACATTTGCTCAACGATATCGATTTTTCAAAATTTTACTTCTAAAATTTGAACACAAACATAGAACACCCACAAACATAGACCAAACATAGAACAACCAAAAAACCCACAATCTTCTTAAGAAGGAACTGTGGTATGAGAAAGTGGAGTTAAACCTCACATCAGATTTTTACTTTCCCTGCAATACATGGTAAAGTATAGGGAAAGTATTGGAATCATGCCGAAAATCGCAACTCGAGTTTTCGACGGATCTACACGTTTCGAGACCTCTAGAATACGAAAAAACTATTTTTAGCGTGACGTCTGTGTGTGTGTCTGTGTGTCTGTCTGTCTGTGTGTCTGTGTGTCTGTCTGTCTGTCTGTCTGTCTGTGCAGATTTTGTATCCACTCTAACTAAAAAACTAATGGACCGAATTTCACAAAATTTTGTAGGTAAGTCACTTGTGGGCGGGGCTGGTGCTGATTAGTTTTGGGTACGATTCGGAATAAAAGAACCCTCCTTCTTTAACGAAATGGCCCGCAAAAGCTTGTATCCACTCTAGCTGAAAAACTAATGGACCGAATTTCACAAAATTCGGTAGATGAGTCACGTATAGGTCACCCTGGTGCTGATTAGATTTTGGTACGATTCGGAAAAAAATAACCTGCCTTTTTTTGTAGAATGGCCCGCAAAAATTGCCAAAATCTAAACTAAAAGCTACGTATGCTCAAATATATCCATTAAATGCTTGTTTAATACGTAATTTTTAACGACGAAAAGAATAAGACCAACCCCATTACATTAGGACCAGCCGTTCTCGAGATATTTTAGTTTTTCGTACTTTCCCTACGCCACCTTTGAAAATAAGCCCGGTTACCGAATGAGAACGAAAATTGAATTAAAAGTGAAATAAATTTAATTAAAATAAAGAAAACGTTAATATAAGTCTGCAGGGAAAGTCATGTGCTGCCCACATCAGATTTTTTACTTTCCCTGCAATACATGGTAATGTATAGGGAAAGTATTGGAATCATGTCGAAAATCGCAACTCGAGTTTTTGACGGATCTACACGTTTCGAGACCTCTGAAATACGAAAAAACCATTTTTAACGTGATGTCTGTGTGTGTGTCTGTCTGTCTGTGTGTCTGTCTGTGTGTCTGTCTGTCTGTGTGTCTGTGTGTCTGTCTGTCTGTGTGTCTGTGTGTCTGTCTGTCTGTGTGTCTGTCTGTGTGTCTGTCTGTCTGTGTGTCTGTGTGTCTGTCTGTCTGTGTGTCTGTGTGTCTGTCTGTCTGTGTGTCTGTCTGTGCAGATTTTGTATCCACTGTAACTAAAAAACTAATGGACCGAATTTCACAAAATTTTGTAGGTAAGTCACTTGTGGGCGGGGCTGGTGATGATTAGTTTTGGGTACGATTCGGAATAAAAGAACCCGCCTTCTTTAACGAAATGGCCCGCAAAAGCTTGTATCCACTCTAGCTGAAAAACTAATGGACCGAATTTCACAAAATTCGGTAGATGAGTCACGTATAGGTCACCCTGGTGCTGATTAGATTTTGGTACGATTCGGAAAAAAATAACCTGCCTTTTTTTGTAGAATGGCCCGCAAAAATTGCCAAAATCTAAACTAAAAGCTACGTATGCTCAAATATATCCATTAAATGCTTGTTTAATACGTAATTTTTAACGACGAAAAGAATAAGACCAACCCCATTACATTAGGACCAGCCGTTCTCGAGATATTTTAGTTTTTCGTACTTTCCCTACGCCACCTTTGAAAATAAGCCCGGTTACCGAATGAGAACGAAAATTGAATTAAAAGTGAAATAAATTTAATTAAAATAAAGAAAACGTTAATATAAGTCTGCAGGGAAAGTCATGTGCTGCCCACATCAGATTTTTTACTTTCCCTGCAATACATGGTAATGTATAGGGAAAGTATTGGAATCATGTCGAAAATCGCAACTCGAGTTTTTGACGGATCTACACGTTTCGAGACCTCTGAAATACGAAAAAACCATTTTTAACGTGATGTCTGTGTGTGTGTCTGTCTGTCTGTGTGTCTGTCTGTGTGTCTGTCTGTGTGTCTGTCTGTCTGTGTGTCTGTGTGTCTGTCTGTCTGTGTGTCTGTGTGTCTGTCTGTCTGTGTGTCTGTCTGTGTGTCTGTCTGTCTGTGTGTCTGTGTGTCTGTCTGTCTGTGTGTCTGTGTGTCTGTCTGTCTGTGTGTCTGTCTGTGCAGATTTTGTATCCACTGTAACTAAAAAACTAATGGACCGAATTTCACAAAATTTGGTAGGTAAGTCACTTGTGAGCGAGTCTGGTGCTGATTTGTTTTGGGTACGATTTGGAATAAAAGAACCCGCCTTTTTTTGCGAAATGGCCCGCAAAAGCTTGTATCCACTCTAACTGAAAAACTAGAACCCGAATTTCACAAAATTCGGTAGATGAGTCACTTGTGGGTTACTCTGGTGCTGATTAGATTTTGGTACGATTCGGAAATAAACTAACCTGCCTTTTTTTACAAAATGGCCCGCAAAAATCGTCAAAATCTAAACTAAACAACTAGGTATACTCAAATATATCCATTAAATGCTCGTTTAATACGTAATTTTTAACGATGAAAATAATAAGACCAACCCCATTACACTAGGTCTAGCCGTTCTCGAGATATTTTAGTTTCCATATTTTCTCTACGCCACCTTTGAAAATAAGTCCGGTTACCGAATGAGAACGAAAATTGAATTAAAAGTGAAATAAATTTAATTAAAATAGAGATAACGTTAATATAATTCTGCAGGGAAAGTCATGTGCTGCCCATATCAGATTTTTTTATATTCGTTACCAACAGAAGGAACATCTAAATATAAACAGTTATATCGAATTATCATATTTGAATCAATAGCTGGTGAAATAAGTCACGTTTTTAAATATTTACCTAGAAAACAAAATTTACAGATGCTATTTCATATTTGAATAAACCCTACGAAAGTTTCAGACATATCTCATACTGACTTAGAGCAAGATTAAACCTAACTAAATGCTTGAAGAAAGTTTGTTAAATTAATAACTTTGAAGACGAATTTCGTAATCTGTAAGTGTACAGTATAAAAATACAATACTTATATACTTCGGTGTGAGTCAGTAATTTTCTGCAATTCAGCTAGACGCTTTATTTCAATAAAAATAGAGAACATACAATAACATAAATTTTCAACGTAGTTCCTTTGCTTTTCAATTCACTTGTTCCATCGTTCTCGGAAGGGAACCTCAACTTTTGTTCCGGATAGTTTCAGCTGGAATTGGGTGGAAACGGTAGGTACTATCTAGAAAGTAATGTCCCTGAAATATCTCTAGTACTGAGCGTGGAGATCAGTAGAAAAAATCCCAAAGTTTACATGGATTAGCATAGGAAAAATTTCTTCTTCTCTTTTTACTACTCTGAACACTTTTGAATGTACATTTGTGACTGGTACAAAACTAATTAATGGAAGTCATGCTAATAATGTATATAATTTCTGTATATAATAATGCATATAATTTCTGTATATAATAATGTATATGATTTCTGTAGATCACAATGGTGAGGGGACACCCTATGAATGTTATTAATCTGTTACGTGAAGAATACAACATCACTGATGAGAGGCAATTGCTACCAGTTAATAGGCACGAAATAGAGCTACAGGAACTTATAAAGGAACATAAACATACCACATTTACGTTTGTTTCTGCTTAATCACACACACTATGTAAATATACATATTATATTTCAAATAAGAGTTACCAAGCATTCTAATCCATGTAAATTTTGGGATTTTAACTTTCCTTATATACAAAATGTATAAGGAAAGTATTGTGACGGCGTCGAAAATTCGAATTCGAGTTTTCGACGGGAGAGCACGTTTCAAGCATCCCTGATCACGAATCAAACATTTTTGAAGTGATGTCTGTGTGTGTGTGTGTGTGTGTGTGAAAGTATGTGTGTGTGTCAGTGAGTCTGTGGCGACGATAACTGACGAACGAATAGACCGATTCGAACCAAATTTGGTACAAAAATCACAATCCGTAAACACTGGAAGCCTATTGTTTTATACGCAATCAAATGTTCAGAACCCCCCTAAATTTTCGAATGAAATTTTAAAAAAATCGTCAAAAAATCAAAACCACTAATAAAGTTAAGCAAATAGACATTTCTTATGTAATTTTTCATTACCAAACGATTAGCATAAATTTTAGAACGCTAACATGAACCGTTCTTGGGATATTGCACATTTTTTAAAAAAATTATCAAAAAGTCATATAAAATAAAAATAAAATATTTCCTATTGAGAAACATGTTCACCTTTCATATGTAATACCATACGATAAATTGGATGACATCATTCTCGTGGATCTAGTTCGTTCCATTCATGAAAAAAGATACTTTGAGTAATACGTTTGTATTTGAACGCCAATAGTCATTTGTCTGCTGTAAGAATAACTTATATTTTTGTCCATAACGCTTGGCGAGATTTTGGCGACGAATTTGGCGGAATGTCGCCAACTTGGCGAGTTTTTGAAATGTCGCCAAATTAACGAAAATCTCGC
Organism: Amaurobius ferox; assembly: GCA_951213105.1. Lineage (NCBI taxonomy): Eukaryota > Metazoa > Arthropoda > Arachnida > Araneae > Amaurobiidae > Amaurobius > Amaurobius ferox. The sequence continues at coordinate 85,716,651 of OX578143.1, forward strand.
CAAATGGATGAAAATGACGCTTAATCAATGAAAATGACGACTCATTGTCGAAAATTCAATATCTTGGAAAGAATATAAGTATCTACTATAAGAAAAACCTATTTTTTTTTACTGTAAAAGTAGTAAATTCATTACATTATATAAGGAAAGTCATGTGTTGCCCACATCAGATTTTTTTTCTACGAATCCCCACGCTCAATTCAAGAGATATTTCAAAGACATTAGTCTCTTGCTAGAACCTACCATTTCTACCCAATTCCAGCTAAAACTATCCGAAACAAAAGTTGAGGTTCCCTTTTCAGATGCATCAATGGTCTCTTAACTCTGTGATACTGTAATCACATATCTTGATACGTAACCCTGGGAAAAACGGGAATGTATATTGTAAATATATTGAAATGTATACTATGTTTTGTGATTTATGTTTATAGCTAGGCCTTTGCACAGACGGAATTGGGATTTTTTTGGCGCCGTTGGGTTGTGTGCGCACTGACATGGATTGTAAATATTCAGAGATTTAATTGCAGCAAAATGTCAAAGTTGAGCTACAAATCTTTGAAAATTTATAGCCCTGTCAGGTGTGGCGCGAGTCGGTGTCCGGTCTTTTGGACCACCCTGGTTTTGTATGCCCTCTGGTTCTTGTATTTTAGTGGAACGCATAAAAAAATGAGCGTCGCTTCTAGACCAATGGTGAAGCATTTTTGGACCTCCTCTTTTTATAGCGTTTGGGAACAGCGAATGAGAGTTGGGGGGATTTCCTCCCTGTTTTTGTCGTTCCCCTTGTTTGTAGTATTCTAAAAAAGTTTTAGAATTTGAAAAAAAGTTCAGACGCAATCTGAGTTTGATGGAAAAAGGTCTCCTGGGTTCCTTGTGAGCACTTGCGCTAGAAACGCATCCGGGCCACGAAGTAGGCGACACTTGACGACACTTGTCATGCGGCAGTTTCTACAAGTTTCACGGAACCGGCGCATTTTACCTAACTAGGGGTAACAGTCTCTAAGACAGCGTTCAGATATTCTCCAGAAATAGCTTTCTGTTTATTTTGCAGCTGTGGCAGGGTAGTCACAGATGTTGTAGAACGGTTTCGAATTTTCAGCAAAATCTTCACTACGCAAGCACGTAGACGGAGTCGCATAGGGATACCAATTCAGTTATCCTAAGCAGCAGACAAGCCTCTACGAAAACGTATATATTTGGCAAAGCCTGTACGCATGCTCACTCAAGAGCCGCTGGGACTGAGGCAGATATTAAGAGGAGGAGAGGGAAAGTGGACGGTGTGCCCATCTCAAAGAAAATACTTGGCAATAACTTATGACCGATGATATGCAACCTAGTGTTTCCCGGACTGGTAGTGTTTTCCACGAACCATCGGAATAAATGAACTAATAAACATTCAATTAATTGTGCCACCCTTTCCTACGTGCAGAGGTCAGCTACAGCACTCAGTGAGAGTCCTATGTATGAAGGTATGGAATATATATATTGACTTTAAAATGTGTACATGAATGTTTAAGTAACTGATGTAATCCAATAGTGTAAGGGCAGGGTTATGATAAATGGGAGTTTTAGCAAAATTGAATATACATATTGTGTTCTTAACAAAAAGTAATTAATTACAAATTTGGATTTTATAAATATGCAAATTCATGCAAAATAAATTGTACATCCCGAGGTCAAGTTAGGTAATTTGGGAACCCGTTTGTAATTGTGTATTTGTATATTAATGTTTAAAATTGAGATTTCATGTGTTCTATAAATAAATTGTAGTTGGCCACAAAAATGGGAGTGATTATTTTGTTGTAGTAAACGCAATGTACTTAGGTCCAATCGGACCCCACTATACTTTAACGCGCTTGAGCCTGGTGGAACTATTTGGTGAGTATCTTTAATGTATTTATGTGTTTTTTTTTCATTATATTTATGTGTAAAATTCACCTCACCACATAGACCACCGATCCACGTACTTGGTGCCGTGTCGTTCGGAAACGAACCACGGGCTTTTGCTAGATAAATTGTTGTGTGGGAAGCTTAGCCAAAATTGCGGGCCAGTACTGAAGATACTGAAGTTGAGTTTTAAATATATACTGTTAGTGTGTAAAGGACAGACGGGGTGCACTTAAATAAATTATCAACGCAAGTAAATAAAAAAAAATAGAAGTTAAGTAAAATAAATGCTGTATAAAAATATATACAGAGATAGGATGTACAAAGTATATGAATAACTGTGGCAAAGAGTGTGTTTTCGTCTTTGGAAATATTGTGCATAAAAAGTATATTATGTGTGTGCAAATTTTAAATCATGTTGTAAAAAGCGTAATGCTATAACTCTCTGTAATATTTTAAAATTACAAAATTTAGATCAACAAAAAATAAGGATTAACTTAACCTGATTCATTATGTACAGAATTTTGGACTAGCAAGTTCAGTGATTAGTTAAGTAAAATAAAATAATATAAAAAGTAAAAAAAAAAAATTAAAATTGTCTGCTAAATTAAGTGGAAAAATTAAAATATTATAGAGCAGAAATAAATAGTAAGTGTATGCAAATAAATGCAGCACAAGGTGTAGAGCCAGTGAATTCAAAAATAAAATTTGGAAAAGTTTTACAGTATGTGTAATATTATACAATAATGTTAAAATTAATTCAAATGAGATTCTGCAAAATAATTTTTTTGAGTAGTCTACAATAAGTATTGAATATTTTAGAAGTTGTTCTGCAATAATTTGTTTTTACGATTCTACAATAAAATTAAAATTAATTGGAAGGTATTTTACAATATTTGTAGCAGTCTATAATAATTTTAAAATTAATTTAGATGGTATTATAAAATATTTTAGTATCCTACAATATTTTTGAAATTAAATTGGAAAGCATTTTGAAATAATTTTGGAAGTCTACAGTAAATGTGAAAATTTAGTGGAAGGTAGTCTACAAATAGATATTTTGGTTAATGTAAAGAAAATGAATATAATTATAATAATAGAAAATTTATGTAGATAGAGCAACTAGTAAAATTAGGCGAAGCAAAAAGTATATGGTTATTATTGTATATGTGTAGTGTATATTTGTGTATTGTATATTGTGTAAAATTTAGTGTGGGGGAAAATGGTAGCGACAAGGCGAAACAAAGCAGTCCAGGATGGGACGAGACAGAGTGCGGCAAAAACAAAAAAGGACGCAAAAAGTAGCAACGCCAAAACCAGGACTGTTAGAACAAAACAAAAAAAAATAAACAATGTAAAAATGACACGAACGCGAAGGAAAAATAAAAAAACTACAGATAGTGAGAGTTCCGGAACAGAAGAGGATAGCGTAGGGGAGCACGATATCTCTCAAGAGATGCTACCGCGAGAAATGCAGGGTACAAGTAAAAGTAAAAAAAATGAAGTAAGAGAACAGCAAATAAGTTTTAACGCAGCAATACCTATCCTAAATATGCTGCCGACTTTCGAAGGTGAGAAGGATAGTGATATAAAATTCTTTCTCTCGCAATTCGAGCAAGTTTGCTCGCTAGCTAATGTCGATGAAAAGCAGAGAGGAATTTTGTTGAAAAGCCGACTCAAAGGCAAAGCAAAACAGTTTTTGGCACAAAACATTGCATTACAAAATGAAATTGGATATAATCAAATAGAAAAAACTTTAAGAGAAAAATTCGAGAGACACCAAAACCTCGTACAGAAGCATAAGGATTTCCAAGAAGTAAAACATTTACCGAACATGTCAGTAAGAGATCTAGCTTACGAAATTGAAAAACATGCTAGAGGGTACCTGGGCATTACAAGAATTAACGATAAAGAAATACAAGCAATTGAAGACAAAGTCAAATTAGCAAAATTAATAGAGACTGTAAGAACGGACATCAGAATTGAACTGAAAAAGTCAGACCCGAGCGATGCTATTCATGACAAGGGAACTCCGATTACCAAACGAAATAAAAATGCACGAAAATATAGACACGGACGATGTAATCATTGATTTAGATGAAGCAATAAAAGAGAAAAATGTAAATAATATGGGCAAAAAATTAATATGGGCAAAAAAAATAAATAAACAAACAATGGAAAATCAAATCAGGGCACAACGAAGGCAAGAACGGGATCAACGAAATACAAAATTCAGGTCTCTACAGGTAGGACAGATTGTGTACGCGAAGCAATTAATAAAAAAGGGAGCGCTACAAGCAAAAAATACGGGCCCATACACGGTAGTCAAAATATTTAGAAACAACAATTATGAGTTAAAACCGCTCGGAAGTCAAAATCAGAAATCGATTAGATTACATGTAAATAAAATTTTTACGAAACAGATAAGAAAAGCGCACCTCGGGGAAAACGAAACTGATCGTAGCGCGCTAGATAAGGCGAAGTTAGCAAGGCCTACACCGGAAGAAAACAAAACAAAACAAAAAACCGGAGTCTCTCCAAAAACATTAAAACACTCGAACAACTGGAATGACCGGCTTAGACGAAGTTCGCGCGTAAGGCAGGCAGGCGGGACTCAGCAGCAAAATTAAAAAGTTCTAAATTCCCGTCCCATTTATGCAAGTAAACATATAAATAAATGAACGGACAATGATAAAAGATAAATAATTTATATGAAAATATAAGTAAAATAAATAAATTTAATCTTAGAAAATATAAGTAAAGTAAATAATTCAGTGGACGTAAAAATAGTAGATATCTGAAGTATAAATAATATGTAATACAATGATAATTTCAGGAAATTAAAATATTTGAGAACAAAATAAAACGGAGACTCGGAAAATTTTGAAGTGAAAGAAAATAGTAAAAAAAAAAAAAAAAAATACGACCTGTTTTCAAAGCGGGGTGGCAGAGTCCTCAGGTGAAGAGCGTCCATTTGGACATCATATATGGCAGAAGGTATCGCTAGAAAATTTATATGAATCTGATAATATACAGCCAAAACAGATATACACAGATATAATGATATACATAAGAGTAGTGAATGGCAGTCGGCCAGTTGCAACTTCAAAAAAAAAAAGGGGGGGGGGACTAACTTGCAAGTAAATTTTAAATAACAAAAAATGAAAAGAATCAGTAATCAAAATAAGTAAATAAAGTAAAAGACATATATATGTATAGCACAATAACAACAAATAAATACTTCACCATATACAAACCGGGCGGCCTTGATGACAGGCATTTGAATTAGGGTATTCAGATCGTTGATATCGCTGCAAAATATTTTAAAATCATGACAACGGATGTTTTAAAAGGTTTACATTCAAAGGTATACAATCAAAATAAATAAATAAATTAAAAAAAAAAATTGGAAAGGAAATGTAAACAAGCTTTAAAAAATAAGAGCAGCTCCGCTTACAAAAAAAAAAAAAGCTGACGGCCGGCTGATCGAAAAAGCCAGTGCTTTACATACTCCAAAAAGGTCGGACGCTTTCGGTAAGAAAAACTGGTTCCGAGACAAAGTATGCAGGCGGAAATTCAAGGTCATTCTCTTCAACGCGGGGGGAAGCTTAGCATATGTTCACAAATAGGCATGGAGCAAACACAGTAATACGAAGTGATGAACTCATAGTAAAAAAAATGAATAAATATGTACAAGATTAGAGAATCACAGAGGAATAACAATATACAGATTTTAATGTAAATATAAGTGAATGACAATAAAAGATAAATTAAGAATAAAAATATAAATAAATAAATAAAACATATAGCTGCGTTAGAAGCATGATTCATGGTAGTGAACCAATACAGGTATTTAAAACGCGGGTCGTTCAATTTAAGTACTAAACATTAAAATTTAAAAGGTGTCCTAGGTAAATCTATAGAGGTTATTCAAAAAAATTGGGTTAGCTCGTGAATACATGCAAAAATGCGCCGAAATAAAACATAAAATAAACATTCAAATCACATGAAAATAGACGTAAAATTAGATTAAAAATAAGTAATAATAACATTGTGAAAGAGAGATCAGGGATTGTTGTTAACACAGTATCAGTGTATGTGACGATTTGGATTTCCCGCCAATGTAGCACGCAGGTCAGATGACAAAGAGAATGAACTGACTTGTAAAAATTAGACAGCCAAAATTCATTTCCACATCAAATGACTCGCGTAAGTGTGAACAGTAGAACATGCAAAAAAAAAAGACATGCAAAATTTACTTACCTGCTTGTGGGCTTGTGAAACATTGAGAGAACGGGCGCGCGCAAATGACCAGCACTTTTTTCTATCGAATGCAGTGTGCGAAGAGAGAAAGGCTGGGCGACTGGATTTCCGGTTCTACTAGCACTTCGGGGGAAAAACTAGTTCCGCCGTTGCCTGGCGACGAACATATGTTTTGAGATAAACAGTGGGGGAAACGCCTGGACTGACAGTTGTTTTGTTGTGGTCGTATTGCGTTGTAAATTAAAATGTGTAAAGTAAAATTGTGAAATTATACAAATGTAGATCAGATAGACTTGTTGTGTGTAAATGTATATGATGCGTACTGTAAACAAAAAAAATTGTGAACTGTTGAGAAAAAGTGATGAAAAATTTGTAAACAAATAATGATGATGTAAAGTGTACTATGTAATATTTTGTAAACCTAGCTAGACTTCTTTTCTGTTCAGGGGGGTGTAAATATGTGATACTGTAATCACATATCTTGATACGTAACCCTGGGAAAAACGGGAATGTATATTGTAAATATATTGAAATGTATACTATGTTTTGTGATTTATGTTTATAGCTAGGCCTTTGCACAGACGGAATTGGGATTTTTTTGGCGCCGTTGGGTTGTGTGCGCACTGACATGGATTGTAAATATTCAGAGATTTAATTGCAGCAAAATGTCAAAGTTGAGCTACAAATCTTTGAAAATTTATAGCCCTGTCAGGTGTGGCGCGAGTCGGTGTCCGGTCTTTTGGACCACCCTGGTTTTGTATGCCCTCTGGTTCTTGTATTTTAGTGGAACGCATAAAAAAATGAGCGTCGCTTCTAGACCAATGGTGAAGCATTTTTGGACCTCCTCTTTTTATAGCGTTTGGGAACAGCGAATGAGAGTTGGGGGGATTTCCTCCCTGTTTTTGTCGTTCCCCTTGTTTGTAGTATTCTAAAAAAGTTTTAGAATTTGAAAAAAAGTTCAGACGCAATCTGAGTTTGATGGAAAAAGGTCTCCTGGGTTCCTTGTGAGCACTTGCGCTAGAAACGCATCCGGGCCACGAAGTAGGCGACACTTGACGACACTTGTCATGCGGCAGTTTCTACAAGTTTCACGGAACCGGCGCATTTTACCTAACTAGGGGTAACAGTCTCTAAGACAGCGTTCAGATATTCTCCAGAAATAGCTTTCTGTTTATTTTGCAGCTGTGGCAGGGTAGTCACAGATGTTGTAGAACGGTTTCGAATTTTCAGCAAAATCTTCACTACGCAAGCACGTAGACGGAGTCGCATAGGGATACCAATTCAGTTATCCTAAGCAGCAGACAAGCCTCTACGAAAACGTATATATTTGGCAAAGCCTGTACGCATGCTCACTCAAGAGCCGCTGGGACTGAGGCAGATATTAAGAGGAGGAGAGGGAAAGTGGACGGTGTGCCCATCTCAAAGAAAATACTTGGCAATAACTTATGACCGATGATATGCAACCTAGTGTTTCCCGGACTGGTAGTGTTTTCCACGAACCATCGGAATAAATGAACTAATAAACATTCAATTAATTGTGCCACCCTTTCCTACGTGCAGAGGTCAGCTACAGCACTCAGTGAGAGTCCTATGTATGAAGGTATGGAATATATATATTGACTTTAAAATGTGTACATGAATGTTTAAGTAACTGATGTAATCCAATAGTGTAAGGGCAGGGTTATGATAAATGGGAGTTTTAGCAAAATTGAATATACATATTGTGTTCTTAACAAAAAGTAATTAATTACAAATTTGGATTTTATAAATATGCAAATTCATGCAAAATAAATTGTACATCCCGAGGTCAAGTTAGGTAATTTGGGAACCCGTTTGTAATTGTGTATTTGTATATTAATGTTTAAAATTGAGATTTCATGTGTTCTATAAATAAATTGTAGTTGGCCACAAAAATGGGAGTGATTATTTTGTTGTAGTAAACGCAATGTACTTAGGTCCAATCGGACCCCACTATACTTTAACGCGCTTGAGCCTGGTGGAACTATTTGGTGAGTATCTTTAATGTATTTATGTGTTTTTTTTTCATTATATTTATGTGTAAAATTCACCTCACCACAAACTCAGTCTTGGCTGGTTTAAACTATATTAGCTTAAATAAAAAAGCCTGCCTTGAAACACAAAATCAGTTTTAAATAATCTGATGTGGACAACACATGACTTTCCTTATATAATGCAATGAATTTACTACTTTTACAGTAAAAAAAATAGGATTTTCTTATAGTAGATACTTCTAGTCTTTCCAAGATATTGAATTTTCGACGATTAGTCGTCATTTTCATTGATTTAGCGTCATTTTGGCGAGATTTTCGTTAATTTGGCAACATTTTTAAAAATGTCGCCAAGTTGGCGACATGCCGCCAAATTCGTCACCAAAATCTCGCCAAGCGTTATGGACGGAGAAGTAAGTTATTCTTATAGCAGATAAATGACTATTGAAGTTCAAATACAAAAGTATTACTCAAAGTATCTTTTCTCTTGAATGGAACGAGCTAAATCCACGAGAATGATGTCACCAAATTTATCACATAGTATTACATATGAAAAGTGAACATGTTTCTCAATAGGAAATATTTTTTTTTTATTTTATATGACTTTTCGATAATTTTTTTGAAAAATGTACAATATCTCAAGAACGGTTCATGTTACCATTCTAAAATTTATGTCAATCGTTTTCTAATGAAAAATTGCATAAAAAATGTCTATTTGCGTAACTTTATTAGCGGTTTTGATTTTTTGAGGATGTTTTCAAAATTTCACGCGAAAATTTAGTGGGGTTCTGAACATTCGATTGCGTATAAGAACAATAGGTTTCCGTTGTTTACGGATTGAGATTTTTGTACCAAATTTCGTTCGAATCGGTCCATTCGTTCGTCAGTTATCGTCTCCACAGACTCACTGACACACACACACATACTTTCACACACATACACACACACACACACACACACACACACACAGACATCACTTCAAAAATGTTTGATTCGTGATCAGGGATGCTTGAAACGTGCTCTTCCGTCGAAAACTCGAATTCGAATATTCGACCCCGTCACAATACTTTCCTTATACATTATGTATATAAGGAAAGTAACAAAAGAAAACCTAGTTTCAACAAAAAAAAACTGGTTTAAACCGATGAACCAGGTTTGTAAAATTTTAACCTAGATTTTTGGTGTGTAAATCAAGGTTGTTTAATCCGTACCATATATTAATTAAACTAATGGAATTTAAACCTGCTGACCTGCATCAATATATCTTTGAGGGGACCAAAACCGTGCTAGTTTGAAGGAGGGAGTTGGGGGCTATACGAAGCATGAGGCAAAAATCAAATATGTGTGTGTGTGTGACTCTTTCTTCATACGCAATAGTTTTGAGACCAATTCATAACTTTTCAACCCATTCGTAGATGCTCCGTTGCGGCAAAACATTCCCATAGTGTGCTGAAAGTCTTCAATTTATTTCAGCCCCTGATGCGTCTTCACACCACAGAAGATGGATAGCTAATACTCTTTGTTACAAACTGAAAACGGAGAGATCATCGTTAACGTCATGGCTGCGATATGGAAACAAACTAGTAACTTTAGATGTTGGCAGCAATGACAAGACGAAAACTTCACCTAGTGATTCTCGCAAAAGAGGCAGTTTTGCCAATGGAAAAACAAATACAACTGCATTAATGATAATTATTAACTTACTCTCGCACATATTGGTTGTCATTTTATATTAATTTATCTCCGTGAAGCGCAGGCTGGAGATTTCTCCAACCAACAGCATCGTAAACTTTTAGGTTTACATTACGCATCAGATAGTTATAATAAACATGCTGAAATTCGGCATAAATTACTCCACAAGATACTGTAAGCAACTGATATGAATGAAAAACAAATTAAAAAAAAACCTGATGTGGGCAGCACATGACTTTCCTGATGCAGTGCAATGAATTTCCAACTTTTACAGTTAAAACAATGTTATTCTTATAGTAGATGCTTATATTCTTTCTAAGATATTAAATTTTCTTCAATTAGTCGCCATTTTCATTGATGTAGCGCCATGTTTATCCATTTGGCCAGAATTTCGTTAATTTGGCAACATTTAAAAAAATCGCCAAGTTGGCGACATTCCGTCAAATTCGTCTCCAAAATCTCGCCAAGCGTTATAGACGGAGAAATAAGTTATTCTTACAACAGATAAATGACTATTGACGTTCAAATACAAAAGTATTACTCAAAGTAACTTTTCTCGTGAATGGAACGAATTAGATCCACGAGAATGATATCACCAAATTTATCGCATGGTATTACATCTGAAAAGTGAACATGTTTCTTAAGAGTTAATATTTTTTTTATTTCACTTGATTTTTTGATAAATTTATTTGAAAAATATGCAATATCTCGGGAACGGTTCATGGTAGCGTCTTACAGTTTGGGTCAATCGTTTTCTAAGGAAACAGTACATAAGAAATGTCTATTTGGGCAACTTTATTAAAGATTTTGATTTTTTGATGATTTTTTTCAAAATGTCTCTCGAAAATTTAGGGGGGGGGAGGGGTTCTGAACATTCGATTGTGTTTAAAAACAATAAGCTTTCAGTATTCACGGATTTTGATTTTTGTGCCAAATTTCATTCGAATCGCTCCATTCGTTTGTGAGATATCGGAGACACAGGCTCACTGACACACACACACACACACACACACACACACACACACATCACCTCAAAATTTTTCGATTCGTGATCAGGAATGCTTGAAACGTGCTCTCCTGTCGAAAACTCTAATTCGATTTTTCGACCCCGTCACAATACTTTCCTTATACATTATGTATATAAAGAAATATTAAAACATTTTAAAGAAAACACGATTTAATTTCAAAATAATTTAAAAAGTAGAAAATACATTTTTCTTCTGTACCCAAAAATTTTTCATACACACATAACTAAAAATAAAAGTCTGGGCGCCTTTTCTAATTAAATTTTATTACTTTGTTTTTTCTATGGTATCGATTTTTTTTTTTTTTTGTAAAAATGAAATAAATTACTGTAATGTTGTATAAAATGATAAATGATTAGTGAAAATATAATTTTATAATTTGTGTAGTGACAACCCTCATTTTGCCCAATTACACGTTGCATTTATTCAAATATTCTGCTGAATATTTTATCTGTATGTCTCAATCAAAGCTGTGTATCTTTACTTTTAAACTCATCATGAAATATTTATTACTGTGACAAAACATTTATTTCAGAACATTACTTTCAGAATTTCCAGATTATTGAAAAACAATGATTACCTAGAAGTTAAGATTTTAGTCATTAAGAAAACGATTGAAAAGGACCCATGCTTTTATTTCTAGTCATGTGTGCATAAAAAATATTTTGGGTACTGATGAAAAATGTGTTTTGTACTTTTTAGTACACTTTGAAATAAAAACGCATTTTTAAAAAAGTTTTTTTAATATAATTTTATTTTACACTTTGCAGTCATTGCGGAGCAAAAGATCATGAGCTGACATTGAAGGAAGCAAGAATACAGTAGACCCCTCTATAACACGGATTCATATAAGACGGATTTGTATAACACGGCGGAAAAATTGTGATCGTGTTCGTACAACACGCTAAAAGAGGCTCGTATAACACGGTAAAAGAATGCGACAGATGTTTCGATTTTATTACGTTTTAGCTCCAATAATTAATATAACTTTTTTCTGGTAACACTAAACGTCATTGTGCTTCTCAAGTTTCGGGGAAACCCCATTTTTAGAGGAGATAGTCTCAGTTTGTTTCTAGTTGTGATGCACGTTAAACGTGTCTGAAAAAACTTTTATATCGTATGATTTATTTTATTGAATTTAAATTTGAGGAAAAAAATGTTTTAAGAAAATAAATCTTTGCGAAATTAAACCCGATTACATCTAGAGGAAGAACATATCTGTTATCTCTGGCGCATGCATACTATCAATTAAGCTGTGTTTAAAGTCAAGTGTGTTAAATATATTTAAAAAGATATTATAATACGTACATAAATTAGGTAAGTCTAATAATTTTATACTTTTTACGTTATCTAAAATTTTGTCTTTAGTCATCATGATCCCTGCCATGGAGAAGAATTCTAAGAAGAGCAGAATATGTATATCCCTTAAAGAAAAAATTAAAATTCTGGATAGGTTAAAATCTGGTGAGAAAGTAATAGTCATTGCTAAAGATTTAAAATTAAACGAGGCAACAATTCGAACAATAAAAAGAAATAAAAACGAAATAAGATCTAGAATTTCCTCTGGATCTTTAGTAAGTTTGAATAAAACTGCTCGTATAAAATACACTTTAATGCCTAAAATGGAAAAGTGTGTGATGTTATGGATGGAAGATTGCTCGTCAAGGAATTTTCCTTTGAATAGCACAGTAGACCCCCCTTATAACACGGTAGATACGTTCCGTGTTAGTAGTAACCAACACTTAGATGAACAAGAACTTATACAACTGGCAGAGTCGTCCGAATCAAGTAGTGAAGAAAACTCATTACGAATTTTCTGTGAGCCAGAGCAACACTTTACTTTAGAAATCTTAAATGAAGGATTAGAATTGGCAAAAAATCTGGAAGAACATTTTACGAATAATGATCCATCAACAAAGCGCTCTGAAAGAAAAAATTGAAAGATTGTTTAGCTCCATATTTTGAAGTAAAAGAAGATTTAGAAAGTAACAATAATAAATTGTTGAAAGCACAAGAAGATACCCTTTTAAACAACGAAAATAACAGAGAAGAAACAAGTGAATCTTCAAGCTATGAAATAGCACAACCAACATTTAAAAGAAGATGTCGTTGGAACCTAATTATGGATAGCTTCGACAGTGAATGAATGTCAAAAAAAAGTGTAACTGCTTCTTTTATTTAACGTAAAATGAATAACAAAACATTTTTAATTTCAATATTTGTTTGTTTAGAAGAGAAATAAAAATATTTTAACTCTTACATATTAATTATTTATTTTACATCTTTGTTAAGTATCTGTATAAGTGTATGTTTATGCATAAGTAAACTGTATGTGAGCCGCTCATTTGCCAAAACGATTAAGTCCATAAAAGAAAAGGTAGAAAATGTGTATTGATTAATTTTTATACATTTCTTGTGAAAAAAAAAACGTTTATTATTCAACGGCCATAAAAAATTGTTGTCATGTAGTGTTTTAAGCCTGATTATTAAAGAAAGTTTTTAAATATAACAAGTAATTTAATCGCTTTGGGCTGTGAACTGTTCATGTATTTGTATAATCTAAGTGACTCGTACAACACGGATTCATGTAACACGGAATGTATCTACCGTGTTATAGGGGATCTACTGTACGAGAATTAATTAGTAACCTGCCCAATTAGAAATTGGAAGGAATTGGCCGGATGTACAATTTCTTATTAAGAAATGTACAGTACTCCACCTCTTTATAGAGAAAGAATTAAAGATCATAAATAGGGAGGTATAGCCAGAAGAATGGTTTTACACCGCTGGATCACCTACCTAATCCCTAAGATCAAATCACCTACTGGTCTCAAGGACTTTAGGCCAATGATGCGCATGCCCATCTTTTATAAGATCGTGACAAAGATTGTCACGACGAACTTACAAAATTTGTCAAAACATTTGACCTAAGGGAAAATATAACCTATATATATAAATCTTATATTATTTTAACTTAAAAATACATAGCTCATTTAAGATTTAAGCCTTCACCCCACCGCACCCCCTTCCAAATTAGACACCGTTATTCCTGGGATTTTCTAACAGTGTACAGAGTCCATTTCAACGATAAAAGCTAGCAATTTCGTCCCAGTAGCTCAAACGTAGAGCATCGGCTGACCAGTTCGGAAAACCATGGTTCGATTTTCAGTTGGTGTAGCAAGGTTCTTTACAATGGCGCCCGAACAAATCAACCCTATTGGTTAGTTCAAAGTTGTCGGATATCTGAAAGTGACCCTAGTACGATTAGTACGGATTCAGTGGACTCTGAAAGATTGGACGTCGATTTCAAATTGAGAAGATAACGACCACACTGGATACTAACCTGGGTAAAAATAGTAGTAGCAGCAGGCTAATCTTAGGTAACAATATCAAGAGGTGGTCAATCAGATTATCAGTTGCACGCCAATATAACATTTTAAGTTGGAGAATGCAGAGACCGCTTCGATAATAAGAGCTTGCAATTTCGTCCTAGTAGCTCAACGGTAGAGTCGTCTGGCCAGTTCGGAGATCCAAAGTTTGATTCCCGGTTGGGGCAGCAGGGCTCTTTACAAGTGTTAAAAATTCGGGGGAAGAGAAATAATCAACTCAATTTTTTTGTTTGAACTCTACTCACTAAAACTTTTTTACAGATAGAAATACTATGCTGGAGCATTCTGGCAATGTGAAAATCCAAGGGGAATAGGGAATTTAACTCAAATTGGATATAATATTATATTGTCATCAGGAATAAGTAATTTTTAAGTCGATTAAACATCGGGAATCGGATTAAAATCAATCACAAAATTTGAATGCAACAGAACATGCTAATAAAAAGTGTGTGAAGATCAAATTAAGCCCAAATATTTTCAAACTATTTCTTCTATTAAAATCGAAAAGGCTTTATACAAAAATATTTATATTTAAAAATTATTACAAAAATTAGATATTTTTATATGACTTGTTATTTAAAAGCAAATCACATATTTTTTTTTAACATACACCGCTCTTGAAATTCAAACCCATTTTTTCTAAAATGGAAAAAAAAATTCATAAAAGAAATTTAGTAAACAGGTTATCAAATGAGTTAATATTTTGTAAGTACTTTTAATGAGACATATATGTGGACATAGTTTGAAATGTCTTATGTTTTAAAAGTCTATTCTAATACAGCCGTAATGAAACAAATGAAGACGAACTGTGACAATGTATGAAATTTAATGATTGATATAATCATATAGAGCCACGCATCTGGCGATTTCTTTTTTGTTGTTACTGTCGCTGTTCTTAAGTGAAATATTTTTCTTTACATTTTAGCGGATTAACATATTCATGTCTACCTCATTTATCCTTCAAAGAGGGATTTATTTCTATATTACTGGGGAAAACCTCAATAGAAAACGCGAATGCTTTTATTCACTGACATTACAAATATGGGAATAGTTCAATTTACATCCTTCCTAAATATCTACTTCTTAATACAAAAACAAAAATTAATAATAAAGCATTTATCATAAATCCTCCCCCCCCCCCCCCACACACACATTTTCAGCTTTTGCATTCAATATTATCCCCGAGGATTTGACGACTGCAACTAAAACGCGCAAAAATCCTCCGCTAATCTAATTAGATACGAAGAGGAGGATCCTGTACGCGTTAATGCCTTATTCAGGTGTTGTCAGTTCATATTTCGACTTTGATATGATATTTTGGAGGAAGGCTGTCGTTTCCGGAAAGTGAATAAATTGAAGAAGTAATTGACAGTGCGGAAATATGAATGCAAAAACTTTCAGTGCAAATCCCCGAGATATAGATTCCGTTAAGATCAAATATGAATTGCGTGACAGTACTTTAAAAGATTTGTTGCAGTCTTTCTATACAGAGTGGTAATCAAATTAAGTATATTTAGGCATCTTGGTGCGCTTAATTATTAACTACATCTTTACCGGGGTGTTCCCGTGACAATCTTTTTAAGTAGAGTAATTGGAAGAGAAATGGGCATATATATAAATATTTTTTCACTCGAGCTAATGTTATAAACTCAAAAAGGTTCTTTTCTTTATAAATTCGAATTTTGAAAGTAAGTTAGCATTTTCAATTTGCTGGATATCTGAAAGACTCTTACGTGAATATAATTTTCACAATGACTTTCTTTTGTAACTTTTTTCATTAGCATTTTCATTGAAAACTCAACTAACGCAGACATAATGCACTAATGCCAAACGAACTTTTTTACTTAATTCCCAAGATGCTCAAATTGACGTGTTAGGATTTATAAATGTTTGAAAAAGGCATATTTTCCCCTTGTCTTGACGAATGCTGAGTCATTGGATAATTTGTGGCTTATGAGAATTATTTTTTTGATATAACATGCTAATCTTTTGTTGTTTAATTCTTTATAGCATTTGATGACTTCCAAGTTCACTGTTTAAATCCCTTTATACAACTATCAATGGCTAATTGAATGTAATGTATTTTTTATATGCTTTCGCTCAGAAAGTGCTTGTGTATTTTTTAATTCTTTAAAATAATTTTTCGCTGGCAACAAGTCAGTGAAGATGATAATCAAAAAGTTTGACTTGTAAGGATTCCTTTCTTAAACTCAATAATCGAATAATTTATCATATTCCTTACCAGTGCGAACAATCATCTATTGATACAAACGTATCTTCAAGTGCAGTTTAAAAGATCACAAATAATATCTCAAAAAAAAAATCTGATGTGGGCAGCGCATGACTTTCCCTGCAGACTCAAATTTATTTTTCTTTATTTCTTTAAGAACTCATTAAATTGAGTTTAATTACACAAAATGACACTAAATTTGTATTTTTAATTTAATGTCTGATTTTATTTGGTAATTGGACATCTTTCCAAAGGCGGCATAAAATAATGCAAAAAATCTCAAATAACTCGAGAACGGTTAGAATAGAGTTGTTCTTATTATTTTCCTCGTCAAAAATTACGTATAAAACAAGCATTTAATTGATACATTTGAACATACGTAGTCTTTTTTTAGATATTGGCGATTTTTGCGGGCCATTTCGTAAAAAAAGGCAGGTTGTTCTTTTCCGAATCGTACCAAAATCTAATCAGCACCAGAGTATCCCACATGTGATTTATCTACAAAATTTTGTGAAACTTGGTCAATTTGTATTTCAACTAGAGTGAATACATGAGATTTTTGCGGGCCATTTAGCAATAAATGGCGGGTTCTTTTTTCCAAATTATACCAAAAACTAATCAGCACCAGGATCACACCCAAGGGTCTTATATGCCAAATTTTATGAAATTCGGTCCATTAGTTTTTGAGTTAGATTGGATACATACAATGCACAGACACACCGACAGAGAGACACACAGATAGACAGAAAAATAGTTTTTTCGTATTCTAGAGATCTCGAAACGTGTAGATCCGTCGAAAACTCGAATTGCGATATTCGACACGATTTCAATACTTTCCCTATACATTACTATGTATTGCAGGGAAAGTAATAAAAAAATTCATGAATAATCACTACTGAATTACTAATCATTTAACGGTTTGATTTTTCTGCCTCTATTATTCAAAAGTGCGCTATAGTTTTAGATTTGGACTTCTTTAAAGCTTTTCATATCGATAAAAATTTTCCAACAGTCTGGTTAATAATTTATCTATGACATCATATCTGTCATCATTATAGCATGATCACGTTTAATTTTTTTTCTCTATCTCAATATTTTTCTACGTGGCGCTACCACGCAGGAACTCTACATTTACTTGATATTTTTTGAAAGCATGGTGTTAAACTATCCTTTACCCCGCTCAGTTAGTTGCTGTAATTATAGCATCATCACGTTTAATTATTTTCTTACTCTACCTCAATATTTTTCTGCACAGCTTTTCCCATTCATGCTTTTTGCATTTTTTCTCTTGTTTTGTCTCTCTTTTCTCACATTTGATGGCGCTACCATACTCGTTTATGTACAGTCATAAAGGGACTCTAAGATTATGCTTTGTCATTTATTTTGGATTAGCAACTTGAGATTCATTCCCTTCTGGATTCGAAGCCTGGACTCCGAGCTGGTAAGACGTATGAATGAGTGCTCCCGAGATGAGCAGCAAAGCCCAGGTAACGCCTGGGCACGTGGTAGTGACGGAGAATGGCTAAGCTATGACAGTAGTAAACGAGGAGGAGTTACCTCCAGTTATTGTATCATGAGAAGACGTATTGGACTTTAAGAAAATATTCTTGGACTCGGAACACAAAATAATGCTTTTGAGACATCGGAGAAATAAGACGACGGAAGACAAAGTCAACATGGCAGAGCTAATGAGCCTCTGCAGCAAGATGGAGGACGATCTGGATAAGATGGCCTTCTGCGTAGGACTTGGTAAGTTTTCTCTTTTTGAAACTTCCCTACCCCATTAGAGATACTGATTCTCATACAGTGGAATTAACATTAAACGTACATTACTCGTTGTTGTGCCGCAATAAACCCTCCAATTATTTTTACCTTTTGTGTAAGTCCTGAAAAGAATTATTAATTAATATAAAAAGATTAGACTATTTAAGTGTTCTCACAGTTAGAGCTCAAATTAAAAAGCTAGCGCTTAAATTCTACAAAAATCTGCCATCTGTTCCAATTGGACTATTATTCAATCTGCATGACTATGATAATCGCAAGGCCAAATGTCGTAAGAGAAAGAGACCCCGCGCGGTACAATATTCGGAATAAATATTCTTTGATATTCGGAACAAGGAATGTCCCACTACAAGCAGCAGAAATTAAATAAAATTCGCGACCGAGAACTTAGCCATAATTTCATCTTAAATATTATTAATGAACCAATCGCTTTCTGCCACGCTGTAAAATACCTGGACGTCACCCTTGACACCCATATGCTATTTTCAGAGCATATTGCTGATAAACTTAAAACCATTAAAAAATCCTATTCCGCCCTTGTCCAACTTCTCGGTAGAAAATCCCTTCTTTCCACCCATAAGAAGCTAATTGTTTACAACCAAATCATTGCACCACCATTTCTGTATGTCTGGAGATCGGGTGTAAAAACGCGCATGAAGAAATTGAAAGTATTCCAAAACAAAGCATTACGATGCATTATGAATGCTCCTTGATTTCCACAAAACAAAGTCATTACCATGACCTCAATGACTCTTGCG
The DNA here is from genome assembly GCA_951213105.1 of Amaurobius ferox. Taxonomy (NCBI): domain Eukaryota; kingdom Metazoa; phylum Arthropoda; class Arachnida; order Araneae; family Amaurobiidae; genus Amaurobius; species Amaurobius ferox. Next base: position 85,735,683 of record OX578143.1, read on the forward strand.
TAGAAGAGCAGATTCTGCGTTACAGTCTAAATTGCTACAAGAATTCAAGCAAACCATGTTTGAGAGACGCATATCAAAGCTACGACAACATTTCTCTTAGTTATTTAAGGAAGCGTCGTCATCGTAATCTTCTGGTCGGCACTTTAAAGGTCGCCTGGAAAAGCCGAGACATGCATCTCCCCAACCCGGTGTCACCTAAACTGAATTCGATGTCACCAGCTAAATGACGAAGATAGATGGCGCCACAGTTGCGCCTGTTCGTCATTAGATCAAAAACCACAGACATGGCACGATTGTTTAGTATCTGGCTGAATTTGACGCTAGTCCACTTGCATTCCACTATTATTTTTTCCCTTAATTCTTAATTTTAAACTTAATTTGTATTCTTATGCTTTCTCGTCGCCTTTGTCAACTTAAACTTAATTTTGACTAATTGTATATTCTACCGAGTCTGAATTGTAAATTCTACCGAGTCTGAATTGTATATTCTACCGAGTCTGAATTGTATATTCTACCGAGTCTGAATTCGATGTGGGGATAAGTGCTGTTGCACCGACACCCCGTAAAATATCGTCCTGGCTTGGCTTTGCATTTCTTTTGCGTTACATAGTGTTAAACTGCCATTCGCCGCCCTATTTCAGGCTTATTCGCAATGAAGAAAATACAATCATTTCCGAAATGATCATCTAATTTCTACATTTTATATGATCATCATTTCATGATCATCATTTTACGTTGTGATCCACTTATTTATTGTTTGTGAGTAAAGTCACGCTCTGTATTAATAAACATTAATACCTTTTACATGAAATCAAATTTGAAATGAGCAGTTTTCTGTATTAACTACAGTCATTTTTTCGAGAATTATAATTATCTTGTAAAGAGAAAAATATTCTAAAAATCATTAATTTCAACTAATTCTAAATTTACAAGTTTTATCTAGTTCTAATTTTACAAGTTTTATCTAGTTCCAGTTTTTTTTTTCTTAAATTTCAAAACGAAACATGATTTTCTTTGAGTTATCGAATTCACACACACATGCAGAGACGACTAATTTTTTTCTAAACTATTCTAAATATGTTCTGTAAGTCTTAAAACTTTATTCATCAAAATTTCGCGCTTCTCATATTTCTCTATACAATAGTATGTTAAATTAAAATTGAATATGCAACGTGTTACATTTACATTTGTAATTACATTCTGATTCTTTGTTAAATTCTGTGCTAAGTCCATGTATTACCTCTTGTGATTTTCGAATAACATGAACATATTTATAAATTTTATAAGCTTATTTGGAAAGAATTCGAAAAAATTCTCCCAAAATCTTATTCCAATGTTTCGAGTTTTGTCCATTAGCATTCTGTCATGTAAGAATCTTAAAAAATACTTTTCATTCTTAAGTATTAATAGAAATGAATTCTAAATTTCGCACCCCTTTATAATTAGCTTTTAAGCATTTTGTCGAATTCAGAATTTTTTTTTAGCATTTAGAATTTAGAATTATGCATAATGTTCATTTATGCAGAATCAACACAAAAATGATAACTTATTATCTTTTGAATTCTTGTTCCTTCTTCGATAACCTGCCTTTATTCTGACTGCCACAACGTATGTTGTGGACTAAAGTATGTTCTGGTTTTTAAGACATCCAGGCAATTCTTCTGGATATCCTGAAACATTAGTCGTCAAAATCTCGCAATTTCATATTTTTCAATAGTATGAGAAATCAGAATTCAATATGCAATATTTTACGTTTCCATTTGTAACTATATTCTTAATTTTTGTTAAATTATGTGTTCATTAAGAGCATTATAAGTCCATAAAGCTATGTAAAATGCCGTCGCTGTATTACTTCGAAGGTTTCGACGAAAATGCTAATATTTCAACATTTTATAAGCTTATTTGGAGAAATTTCTCCTAAAATCTTATTTCAAAGTTCTGAGCTTTGTCCATTAATATTCTCTCTTGTAAGAATCTTAAAATGTACTTTTAATTCTTAAGTACTTATACAAGCGAATTCAGAATTTCGTACTCCTTTATAATTAGCTTACATGCATTTTCTCTGATTCTGCACATATATATTTTTTTATCATTTCAAATTTTGTATAAAAGCAATGTTCATTTATGCAGAATCAGCACGAACGTGCGACAAAGTTCCTTTTGAATTTTTGTTCTTTCTTCGAAAACCTACAACAACATTCCATTTATTCATCTATTATATGTGTAATAAGATTTCAAAATGTTCGATTTTGATATGTGCTTGTTAACATAAAAGGAAATATTTGAAATGGATAAATTATGAAAGGCATATATTAAGTCTAATTGACATTCACTTATAAAGCTTGTGCTTTCGCATTTAAATGGTTACTAATTCAAGAGTTGGCGTGACGCGAGCGACATTGAACTGTGACATACGTCAGTGTTTTGAGAAAATTATCGGCTGCTTTGTGAAATTAGTGGAACATTTAATTGCTGTTTTATTGTACCTGACAGATATTTAGTGATCTTATCGATATAGCTATCGAGCTATTTGATATATATTTTTCCTATTTACGCTTGTAAATAAACGTGTTAGCTATCCAGAAATTTAGACACATTATTGTATCCTGAGCGTACACTCACGAATCCAGAAGATACAACGTAACAAATTGGTGTCAGAAGTGGGATACCAGAATGAGTCCACATTGTTGGATGCTTGACAACAATGCTGGTTGTTGTCCACATTGGTGGATAGACACGCATGCTTGTCAAACCTCTACACAGTTATCTGTGACGATTCAATTTATTGCAATTTATGCTTGTTTACAATTTGGACATTTTTCATTGTCTTTTCTTTGTATTTAATACTAGTTTAAATTTTAAATCTCCCGTTTATAACACTTACTATTACTTTCCTTATATACATAATGTATAAGGAAAGTATTGTGACGGGGTTGAAAATTCGAAATCGAGTTTTCGGCGGGAGAGCACGTTTCAAATATCCCTGATCACGAATCAAGCATTTTTGAGGTGATGTATGTGTGTGTGTGTGTGTGTGTGTTTGGACAATTTGGACATTTTTCATTGTCTTTTCTTTGTATTTGTATTTAATACTAGTTTAAATTTTAAATCTCCCGTGTATAACACTTACTATTACTTTCCTTATATACATAATGTATAAGGAAAGTATTGTGACGGGGTTGAAAATTCGAAATCGAGTTTTCGGCGGGAGAGCACGTTTCAAATATCCCTGATCACGAATCAAACATTTTTGAGGTGATGTCTGTGTGTGTGTGTGTGTGTGAAAATATGTGTGTGTGTCCGTGATTCTGTAGAGACGATATCTCACGAACAAATGGAGCGATTCGAATGAAATTTGGTACAATAATCACAATCAGAGAATACTGGAAGTCTATTGTTTTTAAACGTAATCGAATGTTAAGACCCCCCTAAATTTTCGAGTGAATTTTTGAAAAAATCATTAAAAAATCAAAATCCTTAATTAAGTTACGTATGTAGACATTTCTTATGTAATTTTTCCTTAGAAACCGATTGGCATAAACTTTAGAACGCTAGCATGAACAGTTCTCGAGATATTGCACATTTTTTAAATAAATGAATAAAAAAATCCCATAAATTAAAAAATATATATATTAACTGCTGAGAAACATGTTCACTTTTCATATGTAATAGTTGGTGGGATCAGTCTCGTGGATCTAGCTCGTTCCATTCATGAGAAAAGATACTGTGAGTAATACTTTTGTATTTGAACACCAATAGTTATTTATCTGCTATAAGAATAACTTATTTCTCCATCCATAACGCTTGGCGAGATTTTGGCGTCGAATTTGGCAGAATATCGCCAACTTGGCGACTTTTTTAAATGTTGCCAAATTAATGAAAATCTCGCCAAATGGATAAAAATGACACTAAATCAATGAAAATGACGACTAATTAACGAAAATTCAATATCTTGGAAAGACTATAAATATCTACTATAAGAAAAACCTATTCTTTTATTGTAAAAGTAGTAAATTTATTGCATTATATAAGAAAAGTCATGTATTGCCCGCATCAGATTTTTGTAATTTTATAATTGATTAATCTTCATTAGCCTGTTTATATTATTATTATTCCGTAGCTGATTCATGCAAATTTGTCTGCTGATCTGGTCTACATATGAGCTTGTTTCCGCGGTAAATTTTCATATAACCACTGATGAAGGGTATAGTGATACCCCAAAGGGCTCTGGCCTTTTAACATTTGTACGTCTTATAGGATTGTTTTATTTGATTAAATGATCTTTTTATATAGGGTATGTGGCTTTAATATTATTGCTTATATATTGAAGTAGACGTGATACCACCTAAATTATTAAAAATAATTACCATATTCACTTAGAACTGCAAATATATAAATGCCATTACGAAAATATCCTCGATCAAAAGTTCTAATCTGGAAAGAGCCCGGGAATACCCAAAACCTATTTACGGGTAGAACAAAACACTCGTTGCAGACGATCAAATCTTTTGACCAAGAACCATTTTTTCATCAGTAATTTTAGTACTCTTATTTTCTTCAAATGTTCCATTTCCTATGCTTTTCCTCACATCCCACTCCTGTTATTACTCCTAAAAATGCATCTCATATTGATATAATACATGTTCGCTGAATTATTAATCTGAAAAGGAGTGAAACACCCCTAGAAATATCTTCTGAGTTTTATTTCTCCGAATGAAGAAAACGTTTCCAAAAGAAAAAAAACTCACTTTTAAGTCTATTAGGTAAACGAGGAAGGACTTTTTAACCCACGGAGTCTCATATGCTTGAATCTCAGCATAGGTGTCACGGGAGAACTACAGTATGTTATCACAATGCTCTGAAACCTAAATAATCCCTTTTTTGTAATGTTTAACGTAAGCAGCTTTTGCAAAATGAAGATAGCAAGTATCTTCGAAACGATTTTAATCCTTGTTTCAAAATAAATGATATAATGATAAGTGGCAGTTTCAATGAGACAGAAAAATGGCTTGTTCTTTGTAAAGCGTATTCTTTGGAAAGGAAATAAATGAAGTATATTCGCAATTTAGTTCACGTCGAATTTGTGCATTATCTTTGCTTTGTCTTATTATTATACGGAGCATTTCAGCATGGTTGAACTCTCTCTTCTTGCGTCAGCAATTGGTTTTAGACATATACTCCTAATTTGAAAGTGTGTTAAAATTAAATGCTAAATTATTTTATGTATTTCTTCGGTTTGTGAGTGTTTTCAGAAAAGTAGGAGATCTAAATTTTTATAGGATCCTTTGAGCAAAAATTGTTCACATAAAAATAAGTTGCGCTGTACAGTAACTAGTAAAAACCCCGGTGCAATTATTTGCAAAGATTGACAAGTTATTACTTATTGAAAAAAATAGAAACTGTTCCTTACAAATACAGGGTCAGTTGCAAATAACATCGTTCAAATACTTTTTATGCGAAGTCTAGTTTGAGTTTGGAGTCTACCCCTGCAGCACAATTCAACAATCAAGGGAAAACCATCAAATTGAGGGAAAGTAGTTGCATCTAAGGAAAATATGATTTCAATTTTCCCTAGTATTGGTAGCATTTTACGTTACTTTTATTATAACTAGCAAAACGCTGGATTTTGAATGGACTAACATATATGAAGTATACGACTTGTGAAAGATTTCAAATTAAAACTTAATTTCGTATTGGGATTTTATATTGAGTTCAGCAGCTACTTTTACTCGTATAAGTTCAACAATCCAACTGAACATTGACGAGCCATCTACAAAAAATCTGGAAAGAACACATAACTCGTGAAGTACTTAGCTGTCGTATCGATATTTTGTTTCAGCGGCTCAAAAGTTCCTTTTTCCGAAGCCATTTTTTGGTTTTTGACTTTGTTTCCATAGGAATACAAGCGAATTTCATGCTTTGTCCGGCGAGCGTATGATTTCTTATTTTTATTCCTTTCTTTGGCGCTTTCGCTCCATCTGAGCGACGTAGGCGTGTGAAGAGAGGAGAACGTTGAATTTACGCCTTTGGATCAGCCAATGAGATGAGTTTCTGAAGAAGTATATTATCAAAAGTTACCGTTGCGACGAGGCCTCTTCCCTGGATTTCTGGAAGCCTGAAGACCGCGCGGGTGTGCTCCTGGAATGCACTAAACAGAGGATTTTGCTTTATGCCTAACATCTTGGATGTCCTTTGATTCGGATATTGAATCAAATTCCTGTGGAGACATCAGGGATAAGATCTCTTGGATCCATTATTAAAATTCCTTTTTCTGTTCCAGGGGAGGTGAAATTAGCGACAGAATCGAGATGAATTCGTATTCGTTACCCCTTTGCCGGTCGCTCCTAGATGGGTCAGATGAAATAAAGTTTCTTCCTAGCATTGGCGGAAAATGCCCGAATCTGTAGAAGGAATTCAGCGCGTGTTCAGACGAATATTAATTAACAGTTGATGAACCAGGAAACAGAGGTAACCTTTAAAATTCACTTGATCCGTTAGGAACTAGAATTCTAAGTGTGAACCAAAATTGTCTTACAAGGTTATAATTAAAGATTATTGTATTAAATGTCATAAATATGGGAAAATAAGTAAATTGTATAAATATGGAATATCTCAAATCGTTCTTGTGATTATTATCAACGTGTGAATTGATTCTATAATTACGGCTCAAGAACTTGGTCTAGAATAAGTGATTTTGTGTAATATTGAATACTATATATTTAGCCATAATTTTCATAATATAATTAATTACTAAAAATAAAATCATGCTAATGAAATCTATTGTGTCATCACTTCCCATTGCATGCCAGATTTTGTGTTCCATTTATTATGCAACTGTCCGACCTGCGTCTCGCAGGCCAAGGAATTTTATGCCTGGGTGTTTTGTTTTCTTGCGGAATTTCAACTTTGAGGAGGTAAGTGTAGGATACATCTTAATCTCCTGTACTTGGTAGTACAGCATATCCTGCTTTGTCACTGGCTTCTCGTCATTACATAATTGCAATTGGTATGGATATCCGGCCCTTCTCCCCGTCCCTGTGACATAGCCAATCAACAAAATTCGAAAAGTTTTTAAAACTCTCTAAAAGTCGCCAAGATGTCAATATTTTGCCAAATTCGGCATCGAATTTGTCGCAAAGGTCAAGCAGCCCAGACAATGAAACTATGGCAATCCTTTTCTGCTACGTATTCCTAACAGCATGACGTCACTTCATTAAACCATTTCACACCCGTCATATTTCTCTCATGATTCACTCCGTAATCACGCCCTAAGATGACCCATATCAAATATATAGGTGTGTAATTACCGTCTGGCATATTAAAGACAGCATACGATAATTCTGATATATAATTTTAAGATACGTCAGTGTCACCTAATTGAATAAAATTCTACTATTTCAATTTCTCGGTACATTACATTATTTTAAAATTTGTATGTGAGCTTCTTTTCTATCCCCCGTTACTTTTCATTCACTCAAAAATCTCCTTCTTCTTTTTCTCGCTTACCGTAAACCCCGTCCTCCTTACTACTTCTAAACACACTTCAGGTGCAGACGATGCAAGGAGGCTGCATTATTAAACACGGATTAAATAAAGGTTCCAGGATTGAAAAACCCCTGAGGAATATCGTCTGCCTTTTGTTCCCTCGTATAAAAGGTGTTTCCCCAGAAGGAAAACTTTATTGTAAGCCTGTTAGGGAAACGGGAGGCAGATTTTTAACCCTTGAAGATTTATATGCTGGAATATCAACCGTGATATCACGTAGGTTTCATATATAGCTCGTGCTGTCAGGATACTCAGGAATTTGAATAATCCTTTTTTTTCTTTTTTCCCGTAAAGTTTTATGAAAGAAAGCTTTTTAAGTTTGAGAAGGTGAACTTACTTCTCTGTGAAAAGGTTTAGATGATATTCGTTTGTGAAAGAAATGCTGTAATGATAAGTGGGAGTTTGGATGCATCTCATGATGTGCAGGGGAATTTAAAGAGTAGGAAATATTAGATCTATTATAAGACTCTAGAATATAGGATAAAGGAGGAGGGGGTGCGTCAACATTTTCTCAAGTGAAAAACATTTCCGGAAATTGAAAATTTTGATAAGAAATTTATGAAAATTTTATATTACATCCTGCCAAAGTCACAGAGAATAACACTCTTAACCCCGTAACCACCCCGTCCATATTTTCTCATTTGAAAAACATTTCTCGAAACTAAAATTTTGATAATAAATTTATTAAAAATTAGTATTTAAGCCTGTCAAAATTACATAAACTAACACTCTGAAACCTTTAACCACCCAGTCCATATTTTTTCAATTGAGAAACATTTCCCGAAATTGATATTTTGATAACACATTTATGAAAAATCAATATTTAAGCTTCTCAAAGTCACTAAAAATAACAAGCTTAACCCCTTAACCAACCCATTGATATTTTCTCAATAGAAAAACATTTCTCGAAATTGAAATTTTGATAAGAAATTTATGAAAAATTTGTACTTACGCCTGTCAAAATTACGTTAACTAACATTCTTAACCACTTAACCATATATATGAAAAATCTTATGTGGGCAGCACATGACTTTCCCTGCAGACTTATATCCACGTTCTCTTTATTTTAATTAAATTTATTACACTTTTAATTCAATTTTCGTTCTCATTCGGTAACCGGACTTATTTTCAAAGGTGTCGCAGAGAAAATATGAAAAACTAAAATTACTCGAGAACGGCTAGTCCTAATGTAATGGGATTGGTCTTATTCTTTTCTTCGCTAAAAATTACGTATTAAACAAGCATTTAATGGATATATTTGAGCATACGTAGTTCTTTAGTTCAGATTTTGACAATTTTTGAGGGCCGTTTTTCAAAAAAAGGCAGGTTCTTTTTTTTTTCGAATCATACCAAAATCTAATCAGCACCAGGGTGACCCACACATGCCTCATTTACCGATTTTTGTGACATTTGGTCCATTAGTTTTTTAGTTAGAGTGGATACAAGCTTTTGAGGGCCATTTCGCAAAAATAGGCGGGTTCTTTTATCCCGAATTGTACTCAAAACTAATAAGCACCAGACTCGCCCACAAGTGACTTACCTACAAAATATTTTGAAATTCGGTCGTTTAGTTTTTTAGTTACAGTGGATACAAAATCTGCACAGACAGACAGACAGACACACAGACAGACAGACAGACACACACACAGACGTCACGCTAAAAATGGTTTCTTCGTATTCTAGAGGTCTTGAAACGTGTAGATCCGTCGAAAATTCGAGTTGCGATTTTCGACATGATTCCAAAACATACTTTCTATATATTACCATGTATTGCAGGGAAAGTAAAAATCCGATGTGGGCAGCACATGACTTTCCCTGCAGACTTATATCCACGTTTCCTTTATTTTAATTAAATTTATTTCACTTTTAATTCAATTTTCGTTCTCATTCGGTAACCGGACTTATTTTCAAAGGTGGCGTGGAGAAAATACGAAAAACTAAAATATCTCGAGAACGGCTAGTCCTAATGTAATGGGGTTGGTCTTATTCTTTTCTTCGCTAAAAATTACGTATTAAAAAGGCATTTAATGGATATATTTGAGCATACGTAGTTCTTTAGTTTAGATTTGGACGATTTTTGCGGGCGATTTTGCAAAAAAATGCAGGTTATTTTTTAACGAATCATACCAAAATCTAATCAGCACCAGAGTGATCCACAAATGACACATCTGTCGAATTTTGTGAAATTCGGTCCATTAGTTTTTTAGTTAGAATGGATACAATTTTTTGCGTGACATTTCGCAAAAATAGGCGGGTTCTTTTATCCCGAATCGTACCCAAAACTAATCAGCACCAGACTCGCCCACAAGTGACTTACGTACCAAATTTTGTGAAATTCGGTCCATTAGTTTTTTAGTTATAGTGGATACAAAATCTGCACAGACAGACAGACAGACACACAGACAGACTCACAGACGGACAGACACACACACAGACGTCACGCTAAAAATGGATTTTTCGTGTTCTAGAGGTCTTGAAACGTGTAGATCCGTCGAAAACTCGAGTTGCTATTTTCGACATGATTCCAATACTTTCCCTATACATTACCATGTACTGCAGGGAAAGTAAAAATCTGATGTGGGCAGCACATGACTTTCCCTGCAGACTCAAATTCATATTTTTTTTAATAATACATTAAATTGAGTTTAATTGCACAAAATAACACTAAATTTACATTTTTAATTCAATTTCTGTTTTTATTTGATAATTAGGCATTTTTCTAAAAGTAGAATAACTAAATGCCAAAAATCTCAAATATCTCGAGAATGGTTAGTCCTAGAGTAATAGAGTTGTTCTTATTATTTTCCTCATCAAAAATTACGTATAAAACAGACATTTAATTGATATATTTGAACATACGTAGATTTTTTTAGACTTGCGATTTTTGCGGACCAATTCGTGAAAAAAGGCATGTTGTTCGTTTCCGATTAATACCAAAATCTAATCAGCACCAGAGTATCGTACAAGTAACTTATCTACCAAATTTTGTGAAATTTGGTCAATTAGTATTTTAGCTATATTGGATACATGAGATTTTTAAGGGCCATTTCGCAAGAAAAGGCGGGTTTTGTTTCCACGAATCGTACCAAAAACTAATCAGCACCAGGGTCATACCCAAGTGACTTAACTACCAAATTTTATGAAATTCGGTCGATTAGTTTTTGAGTTAAAGTGGATACATGCATTGCACAGACAGACACTCAGACAGACAGACAGACACACACACAGACGTCACGTTAAAAATGGTTTTTTCGTATTCTAAAGGTCTCGAAACGTGTAGATTCGTAGGAAACTCGAGTTGCGATTTTCGGCATGATTCCAATAGTTTCCCTATACATTACCATGTATTGCAGGGAAAGTAAAAAATCTGATGTGGGCAGCACATGACTTTCGCTGCAGACTTATATTAACGTTCAATTAACGTTTAATTAAATTTATTTCACTTTTAATTCAATTTTCGTTCTCATTCGGTAAACGGGCTTACTTTCAAAGGTGGCGTAGAGAAAGTACGAACAACTAAAATATCTCGAGAACGGCTAGTCCTAGTGTAATGGGGTTGTTCTTATTCTTTTCGTCGTTAAAAATTACGTATTTAACGAGCATTTAATGGATATATTTGAGTATACCTAGTTCTTTAGTTTAGATTTTGACGATTTTTGCGGGCCATTTTGCAAAAAAAGGCAGGTTATTTTTTTCCGAATAATACCAAAATCTAGTCAGCACCAGGGTAACCCACAAGTGACTCATCTACCGAATTTTGTGAAATTCGGTCCATTAGGTTTTCAGTTAGAGGGGATACAAGCTTTTGCCGGCCATTTCGCAAAAAAAGACAGGTTCTGTTATCCCAAATCGTACCCAAAACTAATCATCACCAGACTCGCTCACAAGTGACTTACCTACCAAATTTTGTGAAATTCGGTCCATTAGTTTTTTAGTTAGAGTGGATACAAAATCTGCACAGACAGACACACAGACACACAGACACACACACAGACGTCACGCTAAAAATGGTTTTTCCGTATTCTAGAGGTCTCGAAACGTGTAGATCCGTCGAAAACTCGAGTTGCGATTTTCGACATGATTCCAATACTTTCCCTATACATTACCATGTATTGCAGGGAAAGTAAAAAGTATAACGTATAGGGAAAGTAAAAAGTATAACGTATAGGGAAAGTATTGGGATGAGGTAGAAAATTGGAATTCGAGTTTTCGACGAAAGAGCACGTTTCAACCATCCTTAAATTTGAAAATTTTTGAAGTGATATGTGTGTGTGTGTGTGAGAGAGAGAGAGAGAGAGAGAGAGAGAGAAAGAGAGAGAGTCTGTGGATGCGACCTCACGAAGGAATGGAGAGTTTCAAATGAAATTCGATACACATATTACAGTCAGTGAATTCTGGAACCCTATTGATTTGAAACGCAAACGAATGTTAGGGAGACTCACAAATTTTCGAATAAAAGTTTGAAAATATCAATAATGTTACTTAAATAATCGTTTCTTATGTAAATTTTCCTTAGAAAAGGAATGCCATAAATTTTAGAGAGCTATCATGAACCGTTCTTGAGATATTGCAGATTTTCCAAATATATTTATCAAAAAAGAAATCTCATAAAATTATAAATGTATTAATTATTGTGAAATAATGTGCATTTTTCATATGTAATATTATGCGATATATTTGTTAACACCAATTTCGTGGATCTGATTAGTTCGAGAATGGAATTAATCAGATCAAGAGAGATCTGATTAGTTCCATTCACGAGAGTTTAGGTAATAGTTTTGCATTTTGACACCTAACAATTTGGCAACAATCTATATATAAGAAAAAAAATCTTACCTCCGTCTGTCTGTAACGTTTGATAAACACAAATTTAATGTAAACGCTAGTTATGTAAATTAAACGTAAACGCTAGTACGTCACGTAAACGTGACTTGGTCTAAACATCAGTTAACATAAATTTCATTAATTTGGCAAAATATTTTGCCCCAGATTAATGAAAATATCGTCATCATTGAAAAATGACGCTAAATTGACGAAAATGACACCAAATTGAATTCATTGTTAAAATATTTTAATATATGGACTATATTGCTTATTGAGGATGCTATCAATAGTGATAATTGTTCATTTAGAGTTTTAGAGTTGAGTTCATTGGGAACTTCGAAATATTTTTACATGTTGTCACTATAAAAAGTGTCAAATATACGATTTGAAGTTAAAGCATCATGCCGTGGATCTTATACATCATTTTACTTTCCCTGCAATATATGGTAATGTATAGGGAAAGTATTGGAATCATGCAGAAAATCCCAACTCGAGTTTTCGACGGATCTATACGTTTCGAGACCTCTAGAATACGAAAAAACTATTTTTAGCGTGACGTCTGTGTGTGTGTCTGTCTGTCTGTGCAATGTATGTATCCACTCTAATTCAAATACTAATTAACCAAATTTCATAAAATTTTGTAGGTAAGTCACTAGTAGGCTACTCTGGTGCTGATTAGTTTTGGATACGATTCGAGATAAAAGAACCTGCCCTTTTATGCGAAATAACCCGCAAAAATTAACTGTATCCACTCTAGCTGAAAAACTAATAGATAAAATTTTACAAAATTTGGTAGATAAGTCACTTGTGGGTTACCCTGGTGCTGATTAGATTTGGTATGATTCGTAAAAAATAACCTTCTTTTTTACGCGAAATGGTCCTCAAAAATTGTCAAAATCCAAAATAAGAAACTACGTATGCTCAAATATATCAATTAAATGCTTGTTTTATACGTAATTTTTAATAATAAAAAGAATAAAACCAACTCCATTACACTAGAACTAGCCGTTTTTGAGACATTTTATTTTTTTCTCATTTTCGCTACGCCACCTTTGAAAATAAGCCCAGTTACCAAATGAGAAATTGAATTAAAAGTGAATTAAAAGTGCAAATTCAGTGTACTTTTAAATAATTATGGGTGTTATTTTATGCAATTAAACTCAATGAAATGAATTATTGAAGAAACAAAGAGAATGTGAATATGAGTCTGCAGGGAAAGTCATATGCTGCCCACATTACTATTTTCTATACTAAGAATCATACATTATTAAAATACATAAATCTTATTAAAAGGAATGCTACTTAATTTTCAAAGTGTTAGTTTACCTTACTTTTGAGTCTTAAATACCGGTACAAAATAAATGCAACGACATTTGTATTTAGTTCCTTTTTCTGAATATCAACTAAGTCAACCAATCGTAATATATTAACACTCTTAATTAAATATATTTTATTACTTATATTTCTCTAGAATTCCACTTTACTTTGTAAACTAATGCAGGAAGCACATTTTCTTTCATTTTTCTTCTCTCTTCTAAATGAATTCATGAGGGTTATAAAACTACCATTTCACGATTAATAAAATAAATAATTGCTTCTCCTCCAAATACGCGACTCCGTCATTGAAATAAAATCTATGAATACATCCCTATGTAAGCACTGGATTTATCAAAGGAAAACCTGGATTTTGCATCGTATTATAATTCATAATTCTGCAGCGACATTCAAAGTTCACGCATTCTACTAATGAAAAGCATGTGATGTTTTCCCTTCTTATTCAATGGGGGGGGCGATGCTTTCTTATGTAAATTAGATTTTCATAAAATGCGTTTTGTCGGTTTCGAATGTAATTTGCATATTACTAATTTAAGGTAAAATACTGCATGCATTGGACATTGCTTAACTTACAGACTTTAATTAATTTATCTTTCGTCACATATATATATATTTCGATAAAAAATTTGTCTTTTAATGAGTTTTATTTTGTTTGACGATATATTACCCTTAAGTCGAAAATTCGGCTTTATTAGGTTTTGTCGAAAGGTCGATAATACACGTGTGCAAAGAATTAGCCTTCTCGATCATCGATAGGTGGTCTTCTGAAGGGTTTAGAATTATTTTTTGAGCCCCATGTCTCTACACCTTCCCTCTCCTCGCAAAGAAATCGATAATTTTGATCCATTGGGTTCTTACCTATAATCAATACTATAGTGACTGGAATATTCCTTAATGTGAAATTATGATTATTGTGGAATTTGAGAAAGTGTCAAATAAATAAGTCACTTAACTATCTCTGTGAAATAAATTTATAGAGAAACACATTGCAAATGAGTACACTCATTTTTTAATAAAATTAAATAGATATATTGGTTAGCTGATTAATCAAATTACGATCTAGCAAAATTTAGCTAAAAGCAGTCTAATCGATAACTTGCATTGATGACAACAGATAGGGCTACACTCTCTTGCTCCCCATTTTTACCTGATGCGTCCTGAATTATTGAAACAAGTTTTTCAACACTTCTCTCTTGGGCCAACGGCCGTACCGTGCTGAAAACACCGGTTCTCGTTAGATCACCGAAGTGAAGCAGCATCGGGCGCGGTTAGTACTTGGTGGGTGACCACCTCGGAACGCCGCGTGCTGTTGGCCATCTCGGGTGCGGTATCCCCGTGGTTTGCGCGCTAGATTTGCACGCTGCCACAAATGCCGCCGTGTTCATGCGGAGTACGATCACGTTAAACATGTGGGTCCGTAAGTCCTTCCGAGAGGTTGGTGGTGAGGGAAGGAGGGTACGGTCCCTGTGGATGCCTCCCCCACTGGGTTCCGGTCTAAATTGGGTGGCACTTCCCGGCCGTCCATTCAGTTACCTTACACCTTTCTGGTAGGTCGGACGGTCTGGGTCTCAACAACAACAACACTTCTCTCTTGTGAACGCTACTCTAGGTATTTTAGGCACTAGGTATTTTAGGCACAATACTAAATGCATGGTCAATAGCATCATTGAGAATAAATATAGATAATTCATAATATTAAAATATATTCTTCAATCCCAATGAGCATACCTCAAATAGAACACTTCAAAATATTATTACACAAATAATAGAAGAATAAATGGAAGATAAAAGCAGGTTTTCGAAGAAAGAATAAAGTTTAGGAAACAAGATTTCAAGTTCGTACCGATTCTGCATAATAGAACACTACCATTTTGCATAACTTTAAACTAACTAAAATATTTCAGAATTAGAAGAAATGTATATAAACTAATTTTTGAAAGATACAAAACTTTTGATTTATTTGCGTAAGTATTTTGTAACTAAAAATAGGATTAAGACATTTACTTACGGAATATTAATGGACGAAGTTCGAAACAGGATTTTAGCTTAATTACTAAGCTTATGAAATTTTAAATTAGGTACTATTGCGATAAGTAATACAGCGACGGCCCTTTTGTTGGGCCCCTTCAATTCGGTTCCGTTTGATTCTTTCTTATCATTGGAACTGCAAGTGTGCAAAGATTCAACCTTTAAAAGTTATCTGAGCTTCTAGTCGATCTAGATACACTTTTCACACCCATTTCCTCAGGGAGCGGTAGCCCAGTGGTTAGCGCGCGGGAATTGCACTCTGTAGGCCCGGGTTCTATTCCCTCCGCTGCCAAAACTGCTGCCCTGTTCATGCGGAGTACGATCACGTTAAACATGTGGGTACGTAAGTCCTTCAGAGAGGTTGGTGATAGGGGAAGACGGGTACGGTCCCTGTGGATGCCTCTCCCACTGGGTTCCGGTCCAAATTGGGTGGTTCTTCCCGGCCGTCCAAACAGTTACCTTACACCTTTCTGATAGATCGAACGTTCTGAGTCTCAACAACAAAATCACACATTTCCTCACAGTTATCTTACAACTTTCTGGTAGGTCTGGCGGTCTAGGTTTCAACAACAACAACACCCATTTCCTCCTCCACCAGAGAAAAACGACATATCAAGCTCTGTTAGGTTCTGTCCCGGGTACGATACTATAAATGAGAAAAAATTCAGCCATCTAGGTCACCATGGGGGTTTCTAAAGTCTTAAAATATTTTTATCTCCTTGCGCCGCTTTTTCTATCCCGTCGATGAAATTGAAAATAAAGCTTTCTGTGTCCCATGGACAATAGTACAAGTGAACTAAGA
This sequence comes from Amaurobius ferox, assembly GCA_951213105.1. Taxonomy (NCBI): domain Eukaryota; kingdom Metazoa; phylum Arthropoda; class Arachnida; order Araneae; family Amaurobiidae; genus Amaurobius; species Amaurobius ferox. The sequence continues at coordinate 85,752,217 of OX578143.1, forward strand.
TTTAGCCTTCTAAGTCATTGGAGGAGGTGTAGAGGGTCTAGACAGACTTAAAAACTCATTTTCTTTACCTCTTAAACAAATAAAAAAAATCAGGTTCCGTTGGGTTCTTTTCCGTGTACTACACTATAAGTGTGAAAATTTCACCCATTTAAGTCACCATGGAAATTTCTACGGCTTGAAAAAACATTTTACCTACAAACATTTCTTTTCAAAATCCGGAGATTCTGCTCCGTGGTCGAAACTGTAACAACTTTTATTGCCTCCTCCCCCCCCCCCCCCCGCGCGTTTTTTTACTTCACCTCCGGGGAAAATAAAATATCCAACTCCGTTGCAATCTGTACCGAGATCGACACTTCTAAAGTGTATTTCCCGCAATGGACAGACATTTGATATTATGTTATTCATCTAAAAAGAGGCCGAAGCGTGTACCATTCATACCACATTGCCTCAGTGCAGCACAAGGAGCGGATCACATTGCTCCCTTCAGCCACCCAATTTAGACCGAACAATATAGGGGTAGCAACAACAGGGACCTGAACTCCCATCCTCTACACATCACCTTTTCAAAGGATTTTAGGCCCTACAGATTTATCTTGCCCATGCTCCACTTAGACACGGATATAGTTTTTGGGCGGCGTTGAGGATCCCACTCCGATCTTCCTCGTGTAATTCTCTCACCATAACTATGGTATTACAGTCCGATACATTCCATATGTGCAAAGATTCAATTTTCTGGGCAACCAGATATTTTTTTGGGAGTCAGAAAATATAAAACAAAACGTTATACATCTATAGATTACTATATATAAAGAATATATAGATATATAATAGAGAGAATATGTAGATATGTAATATATATAAAGAGAATATATATATATATAATTTATAGAGAGAATATATAGATAGAATTTATAGAGAAAATATATAAATTATACGATTATCAACATTATATTTTAAATCTATTTTTGTCATTTTTGAATGTCATTTATGTCATCTTTCGATGTTTTCATGTAATGAAACATTTTAATGGCTTTAATAAACGTAATATCTATATGAATACTAAACGCATATTTATATTATTTACTATATTGTTACGCAAATTAGACATGGTATCCCATACCTAATTACGTATTATTTATCTTTTAAATGTTCTGTTCCGAGTTTTACATGTTTGTATGTCATTGAGAATAAATATAGATAATTCATAATATTAAAATATTTCCTCCAAGAGTAATAAGCCTTCCTCAAATAGAACATTTCAAAATCTCATTACACAAATAATAGATGCCTGAATGGAATATCGAAGCAGGATTTCGAAGCAAGAATACTAAGAATTAAGATTAGGAAACAAAGTTTTACGTTTGTGCCGATTCCGCATAAATAAGCACTAACATTTTGCAGAACTTTAAAACTAACTAAAAATATTCAGAATTAGAGGAAATGTATATGTAAGCTAATTTTTAGAGGATACAAAACTTCGGATTCGTTTGTATAAGTATTTTGGAACTAAAAGTACGTTAAAGACTTACGCGCGGGGATCTTAATGGACGAAGTTTGAATGCATGAAACGGGATTTTAGGAGAAATTTCTCGATTTCTTTCCGGGAAAGCTTATAAAATTTTAAAATTAGTACATTTGCGATAAATAGCACAGCGTCGACAATTTTAACAGTTTCGTGTGCTTAGAAAGATGCTTAATTTGCCAGCATAAAAGGTAGGAATTTTATTTGAAATGAAAACATAACGTATTATATTTATATTTCTTGTGTATTGTTACGACGTATTCTCCGGAATCATAGGTGTGCACGCAGCATTCAAGAAAGAGTCTAAATTTTCTGGATAACTAACACGCTTATTCGCAAGCATAGCGTAAACAGTAACAATGTTCAGTAAAACAGCACTTAAAATATGCTCCACTAATTTCCCAAAATAACCAATATTATTCTCGAAACATTGACGAAAGTAATTTCATAAAACAACCGCTAGGGCACGGTAGCCTAGTGGTTAGCCCGCGGGAATTGCACTCGGTAGGCCCGGGTTCGATTCCCGCCGCTGTCAAAACTGATCACGTTAAACATGTGGGTCCGTAAGTCCTTCCGAGAAGTTGGTGGTAGGGGAAGGAAGGTAGGGTCTCTGTGGATGCCTCCCCCACTGGGTTCCGATCTAAATTGGGTGGCACTTCTAAATTGGGTGGCCGTCCAAACAGTTACCTTACACCTTTCTGGTAGGACGGACGGTCTGGGTCTCAACAACAACAAAACAACCGCTATTTTTCTCAAAACATTGACGAAAATCTCAGTTCAATGTAGCTTTTATCACATCAACTGTTCTCCGACTGAGTAATGATTCCTATTATAGAATCGCCATAGAAACTTCTGGGACTCTCTCACATCACGTAGAATAATCGTTATTTCGAGGTGCTTCTCGAAGATTCGGAAAGCCGCCAAATTAGCGATAAATCGCCTAATCTGGGACCTATTCCTCGAAGTTCCCCAAGTGGCAACCCTGGCATGACGTCATGGGAAAGAATCCATGTACGAGTGTCTTCTCCGTCTGGCCTTCGAAAGAGAAGAAAGACTGCAGAAGAATGGGACTATTACACGTTCGCAGCAGTATTATTATATATGCGCCACTGATCTTATAATTAGTGTTTATAGAACTTATCTTGTAACTTGGTGTTTTTAATAAATTGGCATATTCGGGGTTCATAAGTAAGTCCTCTTTGTAAAAAAAAAAAAAAAAAAACAGGTCATGAGTGTATACGTTATGATCTATTTATAGTAAGTGAACACCTCAAATCGAATAATACTAATTGAAGTGCTCTTAGCAAAAAATTTAAATTTTAGGGTAACGAATTGGACAACAAAGCAAGATAGTCAATAAAATAAGCAATTCCATAGTAGTTATCGACAATAAACCTGTTACAAAAAACCATTTATACAACACAATATGGTTTTTGGTTGCAGTCCATTATTGATACTTTCATTATTTGCACCTTAGCACGTTTAAACACTCAAAGACTTATCTACCCTGGCAGTGATTGTCGTCTTCTCATTCAGTCACCTATTTCCGCTACAATTCCCAACTTTATAACATCACTGCGTTTGCGTCTGTTCATCACATCTTTTCTGTCTGTGCATTTCCATATCTTATTATGACGATTCAGCCAAAATAATTTTTCTTTGAGTAAGACTTCATTTTTGCACTTACTGGCTCACAGTTTGTGGGGTGTAGGCCTAGCTCCTTCATTTGATTGGCCGATCTGTCGTCTTAATGTAACGTGATAAATTGTGCAGTTATTTTGGTTCGCGCTTATGGTCTTAATTTACTTGAGTAAACTGTTTTTGTTGTTCTAAATTTCTGCCCAAAGAGGTATCAATGTTGACACCAATCCTAGCCCCTTTGCACAGTGTATCACTTTTCACTGTCTTTCACAGTGACTTGCAATTTTTATTGGTTTTAGTTATGAAAGGACAACAAAACCATTGACAAATTCTTATCTATTCTAAAATAGCAATCAATCCCTAGTATATTTAGAATAGCAATGAATACATGGTCGTTCTACCACTGGATTTCTAACATTGCATAAAGGGGACTGTGGATTCATTCGGTCGCAGCACATTTTCAAGTCCCCACTTTCTGTCTTTTTTTTTAAATTTCTCTTTGTCCCAGAGTTTCAAACTACGCACCACCCTCACTGGTGTCTTAGTACTATTGACTAGCCTTCGGCTTTTGAGACGCCCAAGTAGATCCGAACTCGCTCGGCTTTTCTGTAAACAGCGAATTGTATATCTTTAGAATTACTTGCGAAATCCACTTTCGCTCGATAAACTTGATATGACTCCATCCTTTGGAATCATCATGTCCATTTGGCGGTGGTTGGCTCCACCGCTATATCATACTTAAAACTCATTTCCTATCCAAAAGAATGATTGCCTACATTTTTTCTCGCCATATGTCTAATTATGGCCATTTGACGGCGGTTGGCTCCACCACTATACCATACCTAAAATGCATTTCCTATCCAAAAGGGTGATTGCCAACATCATTTTTTTCTCGCCAGATGTCTTTTTACGGCCACATATAAATATTATACACTGTTCTAGAAACCATATATATAACCGGTGATGAAAGGCGTAAACCTTTTTCGGTTTTTATTGTAATATCACAATTTCAACAGAACTGTTATATTGAAATTGTGATATTACAATATGACACCGAACATATGACCATTTGGCTGCGGTTGACTCCACCGCTATACCATGTGTAAAATTCATTTCCTATACAAAAGGGTGATTGCCAACATCATTTTTTTCTCGCCAAATATCTTATAACGGCCACATATAAATATTATGCACTGTTCTAGAAACCATATATATATTTGGTGATCAAAAGCGTAAACCTTTACCTTTTAGGGGTTTGTAATATCACAAATTCAACAGAACTGTTATATTGAAATTGTGATATAACAATATGAAACCGAACATATGACCATTTGGCTGCGGTTGACTCCACCGCTATACCATGTTGTTGTTGAGACCCAGATCGTCCGACCTACCAGAAAGGTGTAAGGTAACTGTTTGGACGGCCGGAATGTGCCACCCAATTTAGACCGGAACCTAGTGGAGTAGGCATCCACAGGGACCGTACCCTCCTTCCCCTACCACCAACCTCTCGGAAGGACTTACGGACCCACATGTTTAACGTGATCGTACTCCGCGTGAACACGGCGGCAGTTTTGGCAGCGGCTGGAATCGAACCCGGGCCTACCGAGTGCAACTCCAGCGCGCTAACCAATGGGCTACCGCGCCCCTACCGCTATACCATGTGTAAAATTCATTTCCTATACAAAAGGGTGATTGCCAACATCAGTTTTTTTTCGCCAGATATCTTATTACGGCCACATATAAATATTATGCACTGTTCTAGAAACCATATATATATTTGGTGATCAAAAGCGTAAACCTTTACCTTTTATAGGGCTTTGTAATATCACAATTTCAACAGAACTGTTATATTGAAATTGTGATATTACAATATGACACCGAACATATGACCATTTGGCTGCGGTTGACTCCACCGCTATACCATGTGTAAACTTCATTTCCTATACAAACGAGTGTTTGCCAACATCATTTTTTTCTCGACAGATATCTTATTACGACCACATATAAAAAATTATGCACTGTTCTAGAAACCATATATATATTTGGTGATCAAAAGCGTAAACCTTTACCTTTTAGGGCTTTGTAATATCACAATTTCAACAGAGCTGTTATATTGAAATTGTGATATTACAATATGACACCGAACATATGACCATTTGGCTGCGGTTGACTCCACCGCTATACCGTGTGTAAAATTCATTTTCTATACAAAAGGGTGATTGCCAACATCATTTTTTTCTGCCAGATATCTTATTACGGCCACATATAAATATTATGCACTGTTCTTGAAACCATATATAAATTTGGTGATCAAAAGCGTAAACCTTTATCTTTTAGGGCTTTGTAATATCACAATTTCAACAGAACTGTTATATTGAAATTGTGATATTGCAATATGACACCGAACATATGGCCATTTTGGAGATGGTTGATTCCACCGCTATACCATATGTAAAATTTATGTCCTATCCAAAAGGGTGATTGCCAACATCATTTTTTTCTCTCCAGATGTCTTATTACGGCCACATGTAAATATTATGCACTGTTCTAGATACCATATGTATAATTGGTGATCAAAGGCGTAAATCTTATTTAAGGCTTTATTGTAATATCACAATTTCAATAGAACTGTTATATTGAAAATGTGATATTGCAATATAACGATGACAAATAATCAAACGGGGTGGCAGCAGATTCCACTTCCCTAAATCCTAAGCTGTACATATTATAAGTAGACTAAGAGGAATTTCTACCCTGAATTACACAATGATGAAATCATACAAAGTGTCCAGATGAATACACTTCATGCTACAACAGCACAAAAATGTACCGTAATATAGCTGGAACATCAATGTGAAAAATACTTTGTACAAATTGGTGAAACGCCAGCCTCTGATGTCTACGTTTGTTGTTCGTGGTGCGTTGTATTTAATTTATTACCGTTGGCAAAAATTTTGTCATACTATTGTTATTACTAACATTTTTTGAAGCATGTGTTACTTAGAATCTGCTATAGAGAACTCACGTAATGATATGGATTCAGCATCTAAATTCTGAAGGAGGTAAGGGGTTTACTAATAATTTCCACTTCCGATTATTTTCCAATTTCCGGTACAAGAATATTCATTTTATTTGAAATATCTGTTTCTCAAGGTTAACTACAGATATATTTCACATGATAACTGATATGGGTTTAGCATCCAATTCTGGAGAAGTTTAGTTTACTAAGAATTTCCATTTTTGAATCTTTTCCACTTCTGGTTCAAAACTGTTTCTTAAAACGTCTAATTTTTAGAAATGACATGTAGATAGAGCTTATGTGATGATTGATATAGATTCAACAACTCTAGAGGCGGAAAAAGGACTCACTAAGAATTTCCACTCTCGGTTCCGGAAATATGACGTCCGATTCAAAATTTACGTTTTCGTTGCAATATCTCATTCGCAGGATCACCTATAGATAGAGCTAAATCTAGATTCAGCAGCAGATTCCAGAAGGTGCAAAAGGTTCACTTTGGATTTCCATTTCCTTTTAGAGATATCTCTTCCGTTTTTTTTTCAAAAATTCTTATGACTGTACGAAATAAATATGCAAAGTAATAAAAATGCTTAAGAGCTCCGTCAAAAATGAAATGCATACACCGTTTATCACCAGGTGGACCAACGGCCCTACCGTGCTGAAAACACCGGTTCTCGTTAGGTCACCGAAGTCAAACAGCATCGGGCGCGGTTAGTAATTGCGTGGGTGACCACCTGGGAACACCGCGTGCTGTTGGCATATTTCGGACGCGGTAGCCCAGTGGTTTGCGCGCTGGATTTGCACGCTGCCACAACTGCCGCCGTGTTCATGCGGAGTACGATCACGTTAAACATGTGGTTCCGTAAGTCCTTCCGAGAGGTTGGTGGTAGAAGAAGGAGGGTGCGGTCTCTGTGGATGCCTCCCCCACTGGGTTCCGGTCTAAATTGGGTGGCACTTCCCGGCCGTCCAAATAGTTACCTTACACCTTTCTGGTAGGTCGGACGGTCTGGGTCTCAACAACAACCGTTTATCACCACATGAAAGCGTCTTCATAAACTTCTTGCTTAACATTACTATACTGCAAAAAGTAATTAACATAAAACATACAGATTTTTTCGAAACTAATAGAACAAACTTTATGGGTGATAGAACACGTGGAAGCACTTTTCATCATAGGGTAGCATGGTCGCAAGTGAAGCGTTTCCACTCCAGAAGACGCTAGAGGGAGCTAGAAGACTCTTTCGGGTATGCGTATAAAAGCGGTGGTTTTCGCATGTAAGATCATTAGCGACTTGGAATGGATCGGCATACCAATGTGGAGAAGACGGCCATGCATTTTATCTACGGTCTCGTCAAAGTAATGGCTTGTAATAATGGCAAAAGTTGTTTCCCTAACAGGCGTATTCTCAATCACGGAATGTTTTCTCGCTTGAACCGCCAACTGACTGAAAGGGGTTCCTCCAGCGCTGCCATACATTTGTTTTGATTTAAATAAAGCTTTGTTTTGATGTTTCGTCCCAGTCCTGTTTTTGAATAGCGTAAGACTGCGTGTGTGTGGTAAAATGGAAAGCGCCCTCTAGTCCGTAATCGCTTCACTTGCGATCATGCATCCTATGATGAGTGTTTGTTTCGAGTTGTTCTATCACCTCTGAAAATTTGTTCCATTTAAGTTTTGAAACACCCTATATAAAGAAAATTCAAAATTTCGATGTATGTGTGTTTGTATCATCATCACGATAACAACTGCACCGAATTTCATTAAATTTCATGCGTAGCCGTAAAATAGTCCGATTTAAAATATAGTCCATGTTTCAAGTTTCTAGGATGAATGGTTGCCAAAACATTAATAAAAAGCGAACCCTCGCCTAGAGATTGCATTATGCAGACAATATATTTTTGCCAATTTATGAAGATAATTAGATACCTTTCCTTTTGCCAGGCGCAAGCGATAAATCGTCAAATATGGTTTAAATGGGCAATAGCTAATCCAAGGCAATTCGAACATTGACCTACGCCCGCTAAGCGAGGTTACCTAGCTGGAGCTCCTCCCTCAAAACATAACAAAATATGGCTAGAAATTTACACATAATTTACACAGAAATATGAATTTTAAGTTTATATTATTTATTTCGTAGGAAAAACGGGTATACAATAAGTTTTTAATACATTTCTTAATCGCTACGATAAACTCCTGAAACAATCTGAATTAAAAAAAAATCTTATTCTACGCCTTTCCCGCATTCCAGATTCTTTTCAAAAGATGTGATATCTTCATCCCCACTAATCCATTTTACAAAGCACCTGCATATTTCGAGATGAATTTAAATTTCCACTTATCATTACAGCATTTCTAACAAAACGAAGATCCAAATCTTTTCCAAGTTCGAAATCCCAAATTTGTAAAAGCTTTCTTTCACAAAACTTTGCCAGAAAGAGGATTATTCAAATTCCAAAACATTCGAATAGCACCGATCTTCTATAAACATCTAGTGATACCATGGCTGAGATTCCCAGCTCATAAATCTCGGAGGTTAAAAAGCTCTTGCTCTTCCTCCTAACAGGCTTAAATAAAAGTTTTTCCTTTTTTGGAAACACCTATTATTCCGGGGAACAAAAGGAAGGTTATATTCCTTAGGGGTGCTTCAACCTCCCGGAATCTTTATTTAATCCGTGTTAATAATGCAGGCGCCACGCTTCGTCTAAATGTGAGAAGTCTATTTATGAATAGAGAAGGGAATGATGGGTAAGAAAGAGAAGATTAGAAAATGGAACTTTGAAGTAAAATAATAATATGTCGATAAAAATCATTAAAATAAAATCAAGAATTATCAAAATATATCTATTTTCTATTATGAAAGCATAAATGAAGCATATTATAGCATAAACATTGTGAAGAAATAATACTCGTGTGTCTCAAACATTCATATTCCATATATTTTTAGATCTAATTTTTTCAAAATTAATTTCAGAATTAAACAAGAAAGATCAATCTTGCATAAAGCATTGATTATGAAACACTTTCCAACTGAAATTTTAATATCTTATTTAAACATCTCTAAAATCCGATACAATCAGCACTGATATTTTTACTTTCCCTGCAATACATGGTAATGTATTGGGAAAATATTGGAATCATGACGAAAATCGCAACTCGAGTTTTCGACGGATCTACACGTTTCGAGACATCTAGAATACGAAAAACTATTTTTAGCGTGACGTCTGTGTGTGTGTCTGTGTGTCTGTCTGTCTGTGTGTCTGCCTGTGCAGATTTTGTATCCACTCTAACTAAAAAACTAATGGACCGAATTTCACAAAATTTGGTAGGTAAGTTACTTGTGAGCGAGTCTGGTGCTGATTAGTTTTGGGTACGATTCGGGATAAAAGAACCCGCCTTTTTTTGCGAAAGGGCCCGCAAAAGCTTGTATCCACTCTAACTGAAAAACTAATGGACCGAATTTCACAACATTCGGTAGATGAGTCACTTGTGGGTTACCCTGGTGCTGATTAGATTTTGGTACGATTCGGAAAAAAATGACCTGCCTTTTTTTGCAAAATCGCCCGCAAAAATCGTCCAAATCTAAACTAAAGAACTGGGTATACTCAAATATATCCATTAAATGCTGATTTAATACGTAATTTTTAACGACGAAAAGAATAAGACCAACCCCATTACACTAGGGCTAGCCGTTCTCGAGACAATTTAGTTTTTCGTACTTTCCCTACGCCACCTTTGAAAATAAGTTACCGAATGTTACCGAATGAGAACGAAAATTGAATTAAAAGTGAAATAAATTTAATTAAAATAAAGAGAACGTTAATATAAGTCTGCAGGAAAAGTCATGTGCTGCTCACATCAGATTTTTTAGATTATCACAGTACTACAATAATGAAAACTTCAAACTTCATCAAGAAAGGCAATCTCATAAAATCGTCTGTAATTAATGTATGTATGTAATAATGGTGTAATTAATATTTCAATTTTTATTTCAAAAACTACCTAATATATTTTGTTGAATTTTTTTTACACATTTTACGTGATAATTTGAATACGTCCTAACATTTTCGAAGCAATTTGTGAATTTTAACTCCACTTAGAAAATGTTTGAAAAATTAGGTTCCATAGGATTCAATGTATTTTATTTTTTCAACCCGGGATAAAACCGAAACTTATTGGGTGATATTATTCATTTTCATTTTAGTATATTACTTTCCTAATATACATAATGTATAAGGAAATGTGACGGGGTCGAAAATTCGAATTCGAGTTTTCGACGGGAGAGCACGTTTCAAGCATCCCTGATCACGAATCAAACATTTTTAAGGTGATGTCTGTGTGTCTGCGAAAGTGTGTGTGTGTGTGTCAGTGAGTCTGTGGAGACGATATCTCACGAACGAATGGAGCGATTCGAATAAAATTTGGCACACAAATCACAATCCATAAATACTGGAAGCTTATTGTTTTTAAACGCAATCAAATGTTCAGAATCCCTCCTAAATTTTCGAGTGAAATTTTGATAAAATCATCAAAAAATCAAAACCTTTAATAAAGTTACGCAAATAGACATTTTTTATGTAATTTTTCCTTAAAAAAAACGATTGACATAAACTTTAGAACGCTAGCGTGAACCGTTCTTGAGATATTATACATTTTTCAATTAAATTTTTTAAAAATTTCATATGTAATATCATGTGAGAAATTGGGTGACGCCATTCTCGTGGATCTAGCTTGTTCCATTCATGAGAAAAGTTTCTTTGAATAATACTTTTGTATTTGAACTCCAATAGTCATCTTTCTGCTATAAGAATAACTTATTTATCTATCCATAACGCTTGGCGAGATTTTGGCGACGAATTTGGCGGAATGTCGCCAACTTGGCGACTTTTTTAATTGTTGCCAAATTAACGAAAATCTCGCCAAATGAATAAAAATGATGCTAAATGAATGAAAATGGCGACTAATTGACGAAAATTCAATATCTTAGAAAGAATATATGTATCTACTATAAGAATAACCTATTTTGTTTCCTGTAGAAGTAGTAAATTCATTGCATTATATAAGAAAAATCACGTGCTGCTTGCTCACATCAGATTTTTTTTTGAGACGGTCAATTGCGTTGGCTCAGAATATAAATGCACAGAAAATACGCAAAAATAAAAGAGGTTTACACTAAATATAAATATGGGTACAACATTAAATATAAATTTAAAAGAACTTTAAAAATCACGATTTTTACACTGGGAAAAAAGATGAATGCTATTTTTTTTATTTTGAAATGAGTCACGTGATCTCTTCATATAATATCGATGTAATTATTATTTTAATGTTTATTTAGAAAACTACCGAATACATTATTCTGAATTTTTTCATATATTTTATGGGATAATTTATATATTTCTTAAATTTTTGAAGCAATTTGTGAATTTTAACTTAATTTAAAAAGAAAATTAGGTCTCATAGGGTTGAAGGTATTCCACTTTTTCAACCAGGGTTCAATCCAAAACTAATTGGGTGACATTATTAATTTACATTCCCTTATGTCCCACATACCGGCTCAGCAATGTACTAAAATTTCATTTTGATAAAGTCATTTTTACGGCATTTATCCCGCTAACGGACAGACAGACAGACAGAATGAACAAAGTTATATACACTTTACAACTATGTTGGAAAGTATTAAAAACCATGTGTTTTGTAATCTTTTGTAAAAATTAACATAACTATTCCTTAATTTACTTTAAATTTCATTTCACTTGAGCTTATTTGGGTTAATATGGCTTACACAAATTTATTATTAACATAGGAAATACTTTCAGTTTTGACCTTTTCATGCATACTTGTAAATTATTTAAAATTACGAACTTTTAAACCTATACTTAAAACAAGTAAGTCATTACATGGAATTCATTCTTTAAATGAGTTCACAATGCACTCTTCGCCAAATTCATCGTTCTCCTCTTGTTTTAGAATTCATGTTCTTTACTTTCAAGATCCCCTCTCTTGATTACCCACAAAATATGATTATTCTAAGAAATGTTTGAAGAAAAATAGTAACCCCAATTTAAAATTTAAATCAGTGATTTTGCAGACGATGGGTTTTTGCATATGAATAATGCAAGATTTTTATTCGACGCAAATGTTATCTCTGAAATATGTATAGATAATAATTATAATGTAACCACCACATGAATTTCCTTAATGACAAAGAGCTTCTACTTTGGAGGCTTTCTCCTAGCAGCAACCAGTAACCAGCATTTGATACAAGCACCAACCAACATTTTAGGAAATCGCATACAACTATTTGATGCAACCTGTAGAGCCGTAAAACAAAATTTAAATACAAAGCGTATTTTTAACTTTAGCATAAAAATTTATTTAAATTATTTCAACCATGGCCAAAATATCGTAACTCATTGATCGTTATAACATTAAACACATTGCGTTGTTTGCCGTTTTTAAAACCCACCATTTATCTTCTGCGAGTTCCTGTAATATAATATTAATTAACATAATGTTATTCAATTAATTGCGCCATTGTTAACTTTAAAATAAAATCATTTATTAAGAACATTCTCTTAATGATTACATTCTTTACAGCAATTATAGTATATTACTTTCCTTATATACATAATATATAAGGAAAGTATTGTGACGGGGTCGAAAATTCGAATTCGAGTTTTCGATGGGAGAGCACGTTTCATGCATCCCTGATCACGAATCAAACATTTTTGAAGTGATGTCTGTGTGTGTGTGTGTGTGTGTGTGTCAGTGAGTCTGTGGAGACGATAACTGACGAACGAATGAACCGATTTAAACCAAATTTGGTACAAAAATCACAATCCGTAACCACTGGAAGCCTATTGTTTTTAAATGTAATCGAATGTTCAGAACCACCCTAAATTTTCGAGTGAAATTTTGAAAAAATCGTCAAAAAATCAAAACCGCTAATAAAGTTACGCAAATAGACGTTTCTTATGTAATTTTTCATTTGAAAACGATTAACATAAATTTTAGAACGCTAACATGAACCGTTCTTGAGATATTGCACATTTTTTAAAAAATTTTTTAAAAAGTCATATAAAATAAAAAATATATATTTTCTATTGAGAAACATGTTCACTTTTCAAATGTAATACCATGCGATAAATTGGATGACATCATTCTCGTGGATCTAGCTTGTTCCATTCATGTGAAAAGATACTTTGAGTAATACTTTTGTATTTGAACGCCAATAGTCATTTATCTGCTATAAGAATAACTCATTTCTCCGTCAGTAAAGCTTGGCGAGATTTTGGCGTAGAATTTGGCGAAATATCGCCAACTTGGCGACTATTTTAAATGTTATCAAATTAACGAAAATCTCGCCAAATGAATTAAAATGACGCTAAATCAATGAAAATGACGCTAAATCAATGAAAATTCAATATCTTGGAAAGAATATAAGTATCTACTATAAGAATAACCTATTTTTTTACCGTAAAAGTATAAATTCATTGCATTATATAAGGAAAGTCATGTGTTTCCCACATCAGATTTTTACTTTCCTTATATACATAATGTATAAGGAAAGTATTGTGACGGGGTCGAAAATTCGAATTCGAGTTTTCGACGGGAGACCACGTTTCAAGCATCCCTGATCACGAATCAAACATTTTTGAAGTGATGTCTGTGTGTGTGTATGTGTGTGTGTGTGTATGTGTGTGTGTGTGTGTGTGTGTGTGTGTGTGTGTGAAAGTATGTGTGTGTGTGTGTGTGTGAAAGTATGTGTGTGTGTCAGTGAGTCTGTGGAGACGATAACTGACGAACGAATGGACCGATTCGAACCAAATTTGGTACAAAAATCACAATCCGTAAACACTGGAAGCCTATTGTTTTTATACGCAATCGAATGTTCAGAACCCTCCTAAATTTTCGAATGAAATTTTGAAAAAATCGTCAAAAAATCAAAACCGCTAATAAAGTTACGCAAATAGACATTTCTTATGTAATTTTTCATTAGAAAACGATTGGCATAAATTTTAGAACGCTAACATGAACCGTTCTCGAGATAGTGTACATTTTTCAAAAAAATTATGAAAAAGTCACATAAAAAAAAAATTCCTATTGAGAAACATGTTCACTTTTCATATGTAATACTATGCGATAAATTGAGTGACATCATTCTCGTGGATCTAGCTCGTTCCATTCAAGAAAAAATATACTTTGAATAATACTTTTGTATTTGAACGCCAATAGTCATTTATCTGCTGTAAGAATAACTTTTTTCTTAGTGCATAACGCTTGGCGAGATTTTGGCGACGAATTTGGCGGAATGTCGCCATCTTGGCGACTTTTTTGAAATGTTGCCAAATTAATGAAAATCTCGCCAAATGGATAAAAATGATGCTAAATCAATGAAAATGACGACTAATTGTCGAAAATTCAATGTTTTGAAAGAATATTAGTATCAACTATAAGAAAAACCTATTTGTTTACTGTAAAAGTAGTAAATTCATTACATTATATAAGGAAAGTCATGTGTTGCCCACATCAGATTTTTTTATTTGCGGAGGAGCCAGCAAAAAGTGAGAGATTTGCTATCTGTGACCAGGTAATTATTATCAACATAATCTAAGACCTGCTACAATATTTAGTAAGCACATACCTGACCACAACGCTTGCATCATTGTATATTGTACTGGTACCAACTCTAAGTATGGTACTACTACTCGTACTGGTTGTGCTCATTTTGTTGAAGTCTCTTTGGACTCTGACTGTCGTAGAATTGCATATTAGGACACTTTTTGTGGAATATCTCCGGACTACTCTGTGGCACACATTCTTATGGAATCATCACGACAGTCTCTCTGCTCGTTGACGTCTTACTCTCTGGAATTCTCTCTCATCTCTTGCTGTTCTCTCCGGTATCTCTGCGTAATCTCTCACATACTAACTGACTAACTTCATGTCTACTTTCATAACTACTTACTTTCTCGTAGTAGTTGTGTAATATCATCTCTTAGTTGCCGCCTCTTTTTGCCTGAGGTCTGACACGCTTCTTTGACTCTGATTGGCCGACTGTGTGCAATGCGCCCAGACATTTAGCATATTGGTTGCAGTTTTAACCACTCTTGTGGCCTCTTGTAACTTCACCTTGGCCTCCACGGTTTATTACCTACTTTGACCTTTCGGGTCTTAGTGCCACTGGCGTCCCCAAGTCTGATGCTTTGTTTTCTATTGCAGAAAACCATAAATGTAGAACATAAAACTGTCTCACCTAACTCTGGCGTGAAATCTATTCCTGCGCTTATCCTGGTCTCACAAAACCACCAAACAACATTTACAGCAGCTACAAACTAGCATTTAATGCAATCACAAACATTTGGTGCAACCACTAACCAATATTTGCAGCAACTACAAACTAACATTTGATGCAACCACCAACCAACATTTTAAGTAATCACAAACTAAACATTTGATGCAACCAGCAGCCAACATTTGCAGCAACTACAAACTAACATTTGATACAACACAAACTAGCAGTTGATGCAACCACTATCCCACATTTCAAGCAACCACAAACCAACATTTGAAGCAACAAGTGTTGTAGGATAGAATTTAGTCGGATTTCATCCGCAAAAAAAAAAGAGAAAATCTGGCAACTCCTCTTGTTGTTTGCGACAATTTTGAGCTCATCGGTAGTAACCAATTAAGTCAGTCATACCGTACAGCAGCCCATATGTTAGTATTATAAATACATGAATTATCTTCACAGCATATTATCCGTCCCCAAGGAAAAGTGATATTTATCAATAATCAATGCAACAAAGTCGGCGATCGTGTTTACAAATTAGCGACTTGGTAGCGAGATTTGAAAATTACACGATTTTTTTACACTTTCCAACATAGATGAAAAGTCTTTATGGCTTTGTTCATTCTGTCTGTCTATCTGTCTGCCCGTTAACACGATAACTGCCGTAAAAATGACTTTATCAAAATGAAATTCCAGTATGCTGTTGAGACGGTCTATAGGACATAAGGGAATGTAAATTAATAATATCACCCAATTAGTTTTGAATTGAACTCTGGTTAAAAAAGTGGAATACATTCAACCCTATAGGACCTAATTTTCTTTTTAAGTTGTTAAAATTCACAAATTGCTTCAAAAATTTTAGAAAATATTCAAATTATCCCATAAAATATATGAAAAAATTCAGAAAAATGTATTTGGTAGTTTTCTAAATAAACATTAAAATAATAATTTCATCGATATTATATGAAGAGATCACGTGACCCACTTCAAAATAAAAAATAGCATTCATCTTTTTTCCCAGTGTTGTGTTTTTTAAAGTTCTTTTAAATTTATATTTAGTGTTGTACTCATATTTATATTTAGTGTAAACCTCTTTATTTTTGCGTATTTCCTGTGCATCTATATTCTGCGCCAACGCAATTACACTATTTTTCAGTTTAAATGATCATCAAACTTTGATTATTTCTACAACGAAGCCTAATTTTAATGGATACAGAATGCAAACAAGTGATTGTAAGATGACTTGTATTAGAATTGCTGAATTTTTTCCAAGCAAAATTATTTAGCTCTGAAGCTTGGAATAAAAGTAATATGAATGAGATTCTTTTACATAGAGAGGCAGACGATTTTTATTTCGATAACGTCATTTGAATAAAGTTCCTTTCTGTATGTTTTAAGTTTTCAAATATAATAAATTATTGTAGTACTTAGATAATTTAAAATATATTTGCGCTGAATGTATCGCATTTTAGAGATGTTTAAATAAAATTCCATTTCAGTTGCAAAGCGTCTCATAATCAATGCTTTGTGCATGATTGATCTTTCTTGTTTTATATTGGTTAAGAACATCCCGAATTACATGGTATTTTCCCAGAACAAGTATACGATTATAAGCTGGTCATCGCTCAGTTAGGGTTTGGCGTTATACGGGTAAAAGTGGATTGGGAAAATAACTTTCTATTTTGTGAATAAGTTATACATATAATTACTTTTTGTTGTACCTAACCGTTGTTTTGTAGCCTTGTAAAATAGCGAGAGTGTTATAAGCTGTATATTTTTCCTCTTTACGCTTACTGGTACTTTAAATAAAATACACCAGAGATTTCTGAGGATACGTTATAACAATATCTTTAAAAGTAGGGCTTTTCCGGACCACTGTGTGCGCCTATTAAACGTATTAAGTCAAAAGTGAATATGAAAGCACTCATGGTTCTATAGTACACTTAAGTTAGCTTTGCGTGAAAGTCAAAATTCCAGATTTAGACCGACTGCTGATGTACTCAAATGAAGCAAAATACAGTCTTTGCACTGTTGCATATTAATATGCAAGTACTTGTCATATGTTTTTTTAAATTCTAAAAAGCATTGTTTCGTAAAAGTGGATTTTTTTCGATTAAATTTCATATACATCTGACGCGTGAAACAATAATAAAAAGTACATTTATTTCTCAAGGTAATGAAGAAATTTTTGAAACAAGGAAGTGCACAAAATTTTTGGAATTACAACTTTTCAAAATTTGAAATTTTTTTGATAATTTATTGCATACGCATTAAATTTCATTTATTTTTATTTTATTTTTGAATATAATAATCTAATTCAGAAATATTTAAATGTATTCACATTAGCATACAAACTTAGTTTATAAAACTGCCGGTTAAATCAAAATAGATTAAAGGATTTCCATATTTGTTCACTGTACATAATATAAACATAACTTCTTTTCAATATTTGTGTGATTGTGAATTATATTTTCGCGAAAATCTCTGAAATAATCTGTCTAAATATAATCAGGTGATATTGATACTTTCTTATGCATTTTCATACCAGAATAAAACTTAAACATAATGAAACCCCCCATGGACTTACTCGCATAAAGAAACAATTGATACTTCTTTCATTAGTTGAAACTCTTTTAAATTCCTTGAAATTTAAATAATTCAGTAGTTTCCCTAATTTTTTAGTTTAGTTCTCTAGCAAAAACCTTTTGTCTGTAGCATCCTTCACTGCTTATGCATAATCCAATAGAGTAACCGATTTTTATTAGGTTTTTCTTTGCTAGCGAAGCAATTAAAATTACCCGTGGGACTCTGAAATTCCACTTTTAAATTTATTCTAAAACGCATTTGCAATTATGCATCATCGCATTACATTTCCAGCGCTTCAAATTTCGTCTTAAGCTGCTCCACTTTTTTTTTATTTGGTATTTTCATTATTTTCATTCCGAGCTTAAGCCACATCGTGTATCAAAATTTCATGGCTTAATTAGATTATCCAATGCATTTTGGAAGAGAACACGGCCATTTAATCCTATGGGAAACAAAAGAGAAAAAACACAGCAGCAGACGATTTTAAATATTCTTTCATTTTTCTGGATCCTGTCCTTATTCATGAATATTTTGCAGAGACAAAATATTAAGTATTATGCAGTGTTTCTGTTTTTTTCTTTTTCAAAAATATAAATAATAAATTTTGTTTTCATCTTTAACAAATTTTTAGAAAAACACGGTTTTTCTTTACTATTCATAAACTTTGTTATGGTGGCACTAGATTGTGCGATTCTTGAAACTGTTTATTTTTGACACAACAAACAACACTCTAAATTAAGACTAAATTTTAATTAAAGAAAGTCAAATAGTTTTTAGGTTGATTTTCTGAGATATTTACTTAATTTTTTTCTAATATTCATATGATAACAAAATGTCGAAATTATATATCTTGAGATTGCACTTCCGTTGCAGATAACAGCATCCATGGACCGGTTTCACGTTTTTAATGCGCTCGTCAGCAATAAATAGGCAATACCCACAACAAGAAAACTTTCTATGTACACTCAAACCTATTTTTGTGCGGTGGATAAAGACCGCATAAAAGAAAACGCATAAAAAAAATCGCACAAAACTTCACGAGTAGCTATGAAAAATAGTTTTCGCAACACAATTAAAAAGTATTATTTATGCGGTTAATAGGGATCGCATAAAAAAAAGTCTCACGTAGAAAATAACTCAAAACCTTACGAAATAACTAGGAATTTACGCTTTGAAATGAATCTTATCTTAATGGTCCAGGAATGTAAAAGCACTTTGAAGGGCGTCAAATAATATTAGATATAAAAATTAAAACACATGTAATATTATTTTTTATTAAATCACTTTATTTAGCGGACTTGTCACTTGCGCAGATCAGAGACGAATAAAAAAAAGCAACTCTTTGCTCCCTTCAAGTAAACTTCTTCTACCTACTCGTTAAAACAAACAAAGCAAAGCATAAGACTAGTCGCCAACTATCTCATTAGCAAAAAACCAACTTGCGACCTAATGAGACGCGCAGTCCGTTTCAGGAAAACCCGAACTAACACGATGCAGATGTCCTTCAATGTTTATTTGCGATCAATGCATCTTTGATTTGCTACGCAAGAATTCCATCGCAATATGCTATTGCACATTTCATTTATTTACATGGAAATTCTTGTGCGTTCAACAATTAAATTATGCGATTATAGAATTTAATACATATGTAATGTAATTGGCTGACGCAATACTTATGTAATGTGATGAAATACATATCAAAAATCGAAAAAACTAAATGGCCGATCAAACCTACTAATTTTTTTTTATTGATAACTTCGTGAATTACGTTCCAATTTGATTGACATTTTCATATACCGCACAAAAAAAAATCGCACAAAAAATCGCACAAATAAAAACCGCACATAAAGACCGCACAAAAACAGGTTTGAGTGTACTACAATTTTGTGAATATCTATAGAGGCATACAAATTAATTCTTACCACATAGACCACATCAATTTCTTAAATATTGAGCATATGTTGGACAAGGCTGTTTCAGTCAAGTTCATATCCACACAAAATACTGATTCATTATACTCATAATTAGAGAACCTTAATTAAAAACATTCTAAAATGAATATGCTACTTACTACTCCGTCCTGTTGTATCAAATGAAAACAAAACTCGCTTTACTAACACTAGCAACATCTAGATAGAATTCTCAAAGCATTATGGAGTTTCAAGCTATATGACTTTTATCTCCTCTCTAACGCTATGGTACAAACACAATGTCCTATTGATTCTCACTTGCAAAATCCCTCATCAAAATACGTTTAATGAAATGATGCTTAATGAATATGCAGTGCAATGAATTAGCATATTCTTGGGCGTCAAGATATAAAACTATTACGAAAATATATTTTGTTTTAAATGGAATGAGCTAGCTCCAAGAGAAGGATGTTAACAAATTGGTCGCATAATATTACATGTGGAAAATAAACATATTTCATGATACTTACTACTTTTAAATTTTATGTAATTTTTTTGATAAATTTATTTGAAAAACGTGCAATATTCCGAAAATGGTTCATGCTGGCGTTCTAAAGTTTATTTCATTCGTTTTCTAATGAAATATTACTCAAGCAATGATTATTTATTTAACGGTATTGAAGGTTCTTAATTTTTTTTTTCAATAATACATTCAAAAAACGCGCAATTCATCGAGAATGGTTCATCAAATCTACAAATAAGTCGTTTTAATACTGCAATATTTGCTGGTTCCTTTAGAGTGTCATAAACGGGTTTCGGCAAAAGTTAGCATTTTTCCCAATTTAATACTTTTGACATTGCTTGGGACGAAACATTTGTATGTAATACATACATGACATTTATTAAATGCAATATATGCTTGTTTAAGACTAGCATGCATTTGCAGGTTGTAAAGAACCTTGCTGCCCTAACCAGGAATGGAATCCTGGATCTCCGAACTGGCCATTCGACGCTCTACCGTTGAGCTACTGGGACGAAATTGCAATCTCTTATCGTTAAAGTGGAATTTGCATTCTCCACCATCTAATTTCAGATTGGCGGGCAACTCACAATCTGACTGACCATCTCCTGCTATTTTTACCCCAGGTTAGCCTGCTGCTACTACTCTTTAACCCATATTGTACCAAGCATTGAAAAAATAAATATATTTTTTTTAATCTTATATGTGTGTTTCTCTAAGCCTATGTATGCACATAAAATCAAAAACTTACCAAACTTTTATTAGTTTGATGGGTATAGGCTGTCCTAAAAATAGGACAATGGTCCATCCTCTAGATATATATCCCATAGGACAATCCTCTACATAATTTTTTTTTTGACAATCCATTTTTACTGGTATAAAAGTGGGGAATATTGCTTTAAATTTATATGTATGTTTTTTCTTGGAGCTCAAAACTTTAAAAAACCTGTGTGTGGAAAATGTAAAAAAAAATCTGCAAGAATCGCCATTTTAAAAAATTAATAAGAAATATCCAACATTACTTTAAACTTTCGGCAAATGCAAATATATAATGACTCTTAAACAATATATTGTCTTTAAATTGAATTAAAATGTGCGAAAGAATTTATGTAAAGACCACTAATGTGTGCTGTCCTATTTTTAGGACGATGAGGAAATATGGGCAGCACTCCAAAATATTGTAATTGCGTTGGCGCAGTATATTGATGCACAGAAAAAAATAAAAACTACAGCGGTTTTAGGACGGATGCAACACTAAATATAAATTTAAAAGAACTTTAAAAATCCCGAATTTGACACAAGATGGATGCCATATTTTATTTTGAAGTGGTCTTTTCATATAATATGGTGCATATTTCATATAATCTTTTCATATAATATGGGTGCAATTACTATTTTAATTTTTATTTAAAACACTACCGAACATATTTTGCTGAATTTTTTTTTATATATATTTCATAGGATAATTTGAATTTTTCCAAAAATTTTCGAAGTAATTTGTGAATTTTAAATACTCTTAAAAAATATTTGAAAAATTAGGTCTCATAGGGTTCAATGTATTTCATTTCTTCAACCCGGGTTCAATCTAAAACTAGTTGGGTGATATTATTCATTTACATTCCCATATGTCCCTCAGACCATCTCAACAACATACTAAAATTGTATTTTGATAAATTCGTTTTTACGGCTGTTAACATGTGAACGGACAGACAGACAGGCAGAATGAACAAAGTCATAAACACTTTTTAACTATATAAAGTGTTAAAAATTATAAAAGACGGAAAAAGAAAATTAATTTGAGTCTGTAGAAAAAGTCATGTGCTACTCACATCAGATTTTTTTACGTTTTTTGATTGTGGTGCGATTGACTGAAAAATCGCCCGCAATAGACTTCTTTACCATGTGTGCTGCTGTAGAGAAACGATATAGATCAAGACAAATAAGAGTGTTTCTATAGAAACATAGATACTAGAAATAATCATCGCGCTTTTATGTTGGGGTCTGTTCTGGGATCAGACGACATGTTCTCTCTTTGGGAAGATTGATTGGAAGATAATAATGCTTGATTATGAGCTGTAGAGATGGGACATAGGGCACACAAAACGTAATTTTGATGGATAAAAAGAGTATTAAAAATTTTTTCCGAAGGAGAATGATACGAGGCTGATGTGATTTATATATCGATTTAATAGTTCATAAAACTAAGGATAATTGAAGACATTAATTATTTTTTTGCTTATTACAAAATTTATCTCGATTCTTTGATCTGCATCTCACCATAAAATTTAATAAAATTTTCGTAACTAAAACTTTGGCAATGATTGCAGTATGTGACTTTACGCATAGCATAAAAGCCTTGTTTATTATTTACTAGCCGCCTTTGGCGACCAGCCTGTTCGCAACCCTTGAAAATGCTGATCGTGGCAAATTCCAACCGTGGCAAACTCGTTGGCGCGACCTACCATAAAGGTGTAAGGTAACTGGTTGGACGGCCAGGATGTGCCACCCAATTTAGACCGGAACCCAGTGGGGGAGGCATCCACAGGGAACGTACCCTCCTTCCCCTACCACCAACCTCTCGGAAAAACATACGGACCCATATGTTTAACGTGATCGTACTCCGCGTGAACATGGCTGCAGTTTTGGCAGTGGCGGGAATCGAACCCTGGCCTACCGAGTGAAATTCCCGCGCGCTAACCACTGGGGTACTTCGCCCTCCGCGACATTTTCCATAACTTTCTTTTTATTCACCGAATTTAGACCGGAACCCAGTGGGAGAGGCACCCACGGGGACCGTACCCTCCTTCCCCAACCACCAACCTCTCGGAAGGACTTACAGACCCACATGTTTACTCCGCGTGAACACGGCGGCAATTTTGGAAATCGAACCCGGGCCTACCGCGTGCAATTCCCGCGCGCTAACCACTGGGCTACTTCGCCCTCCGCGACAATCTCCATAACTTTCTTTTTATTCACCCAATTTAGACCGTACCCTCCTTCCCCTACCACCAACCTCTCGGAAGGACTCACGAACCCACATGTTTAACGTGATCGTACTCTGCGTGAACGTAGCGTAAGTTTTGGCAGTGGCGGGAATCGAACCCGGGCCTACTGAGTGAAATTCCCGCGCGCTAACCACTGGGCTCCCGCCCCCTCCGCGACAATCTCCATAACTTTCTATATATTCACCCAATTTAGACGGGAACCCAGTGGGGGAGGCATCCACAGGGGCCGTATCCTCCTTCCCCTACCACCAACCTCTCGGAAGAACTTACGGACCCACATATTTAACGTGATCGTATTCCACGTAAACACGGCGGCAGTTTTGGCAGTGGCGGGAATCGAACCCGGGCCTACCGCTAACTTCCCGCGCGCTAATTTGCAATTTAAAATGACCATATGCTTAATTCCGTCATCCTCATTCCATTGTTTCATTGTTCCATCATTTAAAATATTCATAAAATTAAAATATCCATTTAAAAAAATCCAAAAGTTAAACTATACATTTAAAAAATCCATATCGTTCCATCATTTAAAATATAAATATAATAATTTACATGGAGTAAAGGAGCTCTATTCAGAACCGTGACGTCACCTCCACCTTGACGTCCCCACCCACCACCTTCCCTCCTTCTGCGGGGGAGAAACGCCGGTTAAGAAGCGGCACGCCGAGCGGAACGCTGAGAAATTGAAATTCGGAAACTTTTAAAATCCCGATCCTGTGGGCAATACGGAATATTTCCTGACCAGATTGGACTTGTAAGAATGCCAGATGTTTGACCTTTCTAAAAATGTAAATTATGAGTCGAAATTATGAGTACTTTTTACTATGCGAGAATTTAAAAACCAAAAATCGTTTTTTTGAGCCAAAAGTGACTTTTATTTTAAAATCATAAAAAAATATTAGAATTTGTCCCTGAGATTTGAAATTGATATATTTTTACTTGAAATTCTCTGCTCTTTCCGATGGTGTGATTTGTTTTTTTCTACAATGTCTGGATCGTGGAGAAAAAAGAGCAAAAAGGTCAAAAAACGGTCGAAATCGCATAAAACATTAAATAACAAAAAAAATAATTAAAATTTTAAAAATCGGTTTTCACGTGTCCCCTTCCCACCCCCCAGGGTCTCCGATTGCCAAATTTCATAGCTCTCCGACGCGCGGTCGCGAAACGTATAGTGTATAAGACAGACAGACACACAGACACACACACAGACATTGCCTTTTATTATTTAAGACAACTGGAACAGCAGATATACTCGGCGTTGCTCCTGATTAAAAAAATTTCAAATTTCAGTTGTATTCTAAACGACAGTGTTCTTCAAAAAATTCAAATATTTAATTAAGTTGGGCTAAAAAGAAATATAAGAATTTTCGTTCTCGCTCTTTGTCCCGTTTGTAAACCAATTTTGGTCAACAAATGCATAATTTTGGATATATATAAGACATATATATAATTTTGATCATTTTCTGATGCCAGATATCTTCTTGCTTTTACAGTTGTGTCCCTATTTATTTTTACTTTCCCTATTTACATAGTATAATGTATAGGGAAAGTATTGTGATGGAATCGAAAATTCGAATTCGAGTTTTCGACAGGAGAGCATGTT
The DNA here is from genome assembly GCA_951213105.1 of Amaurobius ferox. Lineage (NCBI taxonomy): Eukaryota > Metazoa > Arthropoda > Arachnida > Araneae > Amaurobiidae > Amaurobius > Amaurobius ferox. The sequence continues at coordinate 85,777,316 of OX578143.1, forward strand.
TAAAGTATCCCTGAACTCGAATCGAACGTTTCTGAGATGATGTGTGTGTATGTGTGTGTGTGTGTATGTGTGGTGTGTGTGTGTGTGTGTGTGTGTGTGTGTGCGTGTGTGTGTATGTGTGTGTGTGTCGCGATATCTCACGACCTGATGAAGCGTTTTAAAGGAAATTTGGTACAAATAAGTGTTACTATCGGTGAATACTGGAAGCCTCTTGATTTAAAAACAATCGAATGTTCGGACCCCCCCCCCCCAATTTTCGAATGAAATTTTTAAAAAGTCATTAAAATCAGAAACTTTAACAATGTTACGTAATTGGTCATTTCTTATGTAATTTTCATTACGATACAATATTAGAATACAATATATCATTAGAATGGCACAAACTTTAGAAAGCTAACAGGAATCATTCTCGAGATATTGCACTCTTTTTGTGATAAATAAATCAAAACATTGCATAAAGTAGAAACATGTATTAACCATCGTGAGATATGTTTGTTCACTTTTAATGCAATAGTATGCGACAATTTTTCTAATATCATTCTTGTGAATCTAGTTCATTCCATTCACCAGAGAAGATAAAAGTTTTGCATTTTCACGACCAACAATTCGCCAATAGTTATTTATATAGAAGAAAAACTTTTCTCTTCGCTTGTGTGTAACGCTTTGCGATCAGTTTGGCGAACTCGGCGTCTAATTTACCAAAATATTGCTTACGTGGCGATCCCGAGATTGACGAAAATATAGCCAAAATTGCAAACATGACATTAAATTAATGGACATGACGCCAAATTGATGAATTAAGTATTAAAATAATTTAATATACGGACTATATTGCTTATTACGGGTGCTATCAGTATTGATAACAGCTGCACGAAATATGAGTTAATTGGGAATTTCGAAATATATTTATATGTTGTCATCCGGAAAACCGCCAAATACATAATTCAATGTTAAAAACATAGTGTCGCGGATATTATGCATATTTTTTTCTTTTTGAAAGGAGTAAATTCATTGCATATTATAGGGAAAGTCCCGTGCTGCCCATATTATATTTTTTATAAATACGATTAATATTTTTCCCCGAAACCGTTGTAAAGAGGCTTGCAGCCCCAACTCTGGAATCGAACCCCGGATCTCCGAACTGGCCAGCCGATGCTACTGGGTCTTAATTACAAGTTATTAACGTTGAAGTGGACTCTGCACCATTTCATCGATTAAATAATCGATTTATGCTATTTCACTAACAATGTGTTTAATTTTTCTTTCAATTTCAACAATATTCCTAAATATTTACAAAACAAGAATTTTACGGAATTCACATTCTACTTATATGAAGATTGCATGTATGGTGTCGGCGATATGGGTCAATGGGACGAGCGAGAGCAAACGGTTTCTATGACAGCAGAGATTGTAGGGTCCCCCCCCCCTCCTGCCCACCCCGCCTTGACAGGTCATCAGGTATTTCTGTAGGAATGTGCACTATATTTTATGACAGAAGACATGCTCTTTTTTGAAGAAGATTGATTGTAATAGGGATAATGTTTGATTAGAATTTGGAAACACTGAATTCTTGTGGAGAGCATTAATAATACAATTTGAAATGCATCTTTTATTTACCATGAGCACTAAGAATTATTTAGATCCTTTAACTAGCTTCTATATTATGTGAAGGAATATACAATTTTGTTTCCATATCTATGTTTCAGTATCTGTGGAATGTTTGAGTTCAATAAACCATACTATCTTATATTTCCGTGAAGTTATAGTATGGTATGGTATGGTATGATAGTAATAGTATTTAATTTTTTTTTCACTACAGTGTTACGAATTAATTATACACGGTTTTTAGAAGATTCTTTAAGCACCAAACTACTTTCAAAATAAAATTCCCAATTTATGTCTATCAATGGTACAGCGTTACTAATTAATTATACACGGTTTTTAGAAGATTCTTTAAGCACCAAAATGCTTTCAAAATAAAATTCCCCATTTATGTCTATCAATGGTACAGTGTTACTAATTAATTATACACGGTTTTTAGAAGATTCGTTAAGCACCAAACTGCTTTCAAAATAAAATTCCCCATTTATGTCTATCAATGGTACAGTGTTACTAATTAATTATACACGGTTTTTAGAAGATTCGTTAAGCACCAAACTGCTTTCAAAATAAAATTCCCAATTTATGTCTATCAATGGTACAGTGTTACTAATTAATTATACACGGTTTTTAGAAGATTCTTTAAGCACTAAACTACTTTCAAAATAAAATTCCCAATTTATGTCTATCAATGGTACAATGTTACTAATTAATTATACACGGTTTTTAGAAGATTCTTTAAGCACCAAACTACTTTCAAAATAAAATTCCCAATTTATGTCTATCAATGGTACAATGTTACTAATTAATTATACACGGTTTTTAGAAGATTCTTTAAGCACTAAACTACTTTCAAAATAAAATTCCCAATTTATGTCTATCAATGGTACAGCGTTACTAATTAATTATACACGGTTTTTAGAAGATTCTTTAAGCACCAAACTGCTTTCAAAATAAAATTCCCAATTTATGTCTATCAATGATACAGTTACTAATTAATTATACACGGTTTTTAGAAGATTCTTTAAGCACCAAACTACTTTCAAAAGAAAATTCACAATTTATGTCTATCAATGGTACAGTGTTACTAATTAATTATATACGGTTTTTAGAAGATTCTTTAAGCACCAAACTACCTTCAAAATACAATTACTAATTTATGTCTATCAATGGTAGAGTGACTAGGCCTCATTGAATAAAGGAGATTGTAGCGCTCCTAGAGGAAAATGTAGAAACAGGAACGAGAGAACAAAATGAGATAAAAGAAATACTTCATTTACAAAGTTGTAGAATATTGTATATTTAATTATTTTTACGTTAAAAAGCTAAATAAACTCCAAAACGTGTATATGGAAGACAAACATTACCTACCATACTTTATCGGTCGGTAAATGCTCTAACAAGATGACGCCTGGATTGTTTTTCAATGCAGTCGATAATATTCTTTCTCAAATTCAAATGTGTATCTTCATTGAAACAGAGCTTTTTAAACAGACTCTACACCAGATTTCTGTAAGTAAAATACACTTCAAGCGAAGGATAGAGAAAACTAAAGCAGCGTAAATAAGCACAAATAAAACAATAATGCAGCATACAGCTGTTTTCAGGATATGTTGGATCCCCTTCATCAGTGCAAGAGAACCAACAAACCCGAAGTTCAAAGGAGGAATGAGCGCGAAAAGAAGTAGCAGGGTGAACCTTAACCTATTTGTCGGTTTAACCTATTTTTCGTCTTGTTCGGTCTCATTTATTCTTGTTCAGACTTGATTTGTCTTGTTGTCATATTCATATTACGTTCTGGCGCACGCCATTTATATGTTACTTCTCGTTTCGAACTGGTTGGACTGATCTTCAGGCTGTTTTCTGGTTGTCTCGCTCTTAATCCAAGTCTTGGGTATATAATCCACCTGCATCTTCCTTTAGCGACAGGAAGGACCCCTACTCTTCCTCCTCGAAATAACTGTATGATGCATTATTGTTTTATTTGTGCTTATTTACGTTGTTCTAGTTTTCCTTATCTTTACTAGATTCTTGAGCATGTGACTGCAGTTTATCATTCCTGAATATGACATCAAATCGTCTGTATCCATACTCTCTTACATAATAAAAGAATATAGTTGTCTGTCTACCTTTGTGTGTGTGTGTGTGCCGTCTGCAGCTGATAATCTAAACTTCGAATTTTAGTACACATACAATACACCAAAATTAAGTGGTTTTATGACGGATGCAACACGAAACATATGAATTTAAACAATCTTTAAACATCTACAGTAAACGCAGCGGAAAAAATGGAAGCCAGATTTTATTTGCAATGAGTCACATGATCTCTTCATATATATCTGTTCATATAATATCGGTGTAATTATTATTTCAATTTTTATTTTTAAAATTACCCACCATATATGCTGAAGTTTTTTTTCCACGTTTTATGTGATAATTTGAATATTTTCACAAAATTTCGAGGCAATTTGTGAATTTGAACTCTACTTCGAAATGTTTGAAACATTAAATACCATAGGGTTTATTGTACTTCATTGTTTAAACCCGGGTTAAATCCGACACTAATTAGGTTATACTCGTATTATCCAGTTTCATTCCCAAGCATCCCATAGACCGTCTCAACAACATATTTTATGCCATTCCGATAAAGTCATTTTTACAGTGTTAATCGTACAAACGTGCAGACAGATAGAATGACTAAAACCTTGAACACTTTTCATTTATGTATGTGAGTGTGTAGAAACAGAATTAAATCAACCGCGTTTATTTGGCAGACGGTTTTTATTTTATTTATACAATTTAAATATTAAATAAATCGATATGTTTTATAAATGGACAGTAGTATATAACACTTTTCATTGGGTTTTATCAATTACGTCCTTGAGATATGAGATTACGAGAATTATTGATATTTTCAATTAAGTCATATGTTCTTATTTAACAAAAGTTTTTTAATTCATATATTTCCTGCTGTGTTTAATCGATTATTAAAACAGGATATAAAAATGGCACAGGCACATCTTTAACCATTCTTGCCTCTTCATTTTGGCACAAGTTGGCCAAACTTCAAGATTTGCCTGTGAAGATAATTTCGTAAAGCGAGAATTCAGATTCGTATGTTTTGTTTAGATAAATTAAATTAAAACTTTATTTAACTTTATTAACTTAGATTTTTTCAAAAAACAGTATCATTCAGAAAATTAGAATTTGCGCATATTTTTAATCACCTACAACGCCACGTATATCTGTTAATTCTAGATATATCTTAAATGATTATGATATTTTTCGAGACCACTAGCATACAGTACAAGGCACTTGTGGAATGCGTCATTCGCTTGCTTGAGACACATTGTACGCTGTCAACGAGACAAGAGAGATAGTTTCCATAGCAACGAAGATTATAAGACCTCCTGAACAGGTAAGCATGCATTTCTTTTGAGATATGCGATATTCGTGTGATAAAAGACATACTTCTTTTGAGGAAGATTGATTGGTAGGTAATGTTAGATGATGAGAGGGAGGAGGATGTAGGATAGAATGGCACGCAAAATGCAATTTGGATTCAAAATGAAATGTATTCACAGGTGTTTTCATGCAGATGATGAGAGGGAAAAGGCACTGGAGATATTGGTTATATAATTGGTGGTATATTTATTAAATGAAAAAATACATACAGTTATTAGGTTCATACAGTTATTAAGTTCATACACTTATTATTATTCATACAGTTACAAAGAAAAGTTATCCGTATCCTATCAGCTGTATAATTAAAATTATCAGAAAACTGTGATTAGGCGAATTCAGTGACTGAAATAATTCTGGCCCTCTTGTCATTTTTCAGTAAAAATAAAAATTATAAGTTTTCATATAAATTCAAAAAATGTATGAATAAAAACTTGTATATTCTCAATAAATGCAATATTAAAAACATATTGCATTAAAAATATTAAAAATATTCCCTTAATCTACATCATTTACAACCAGGATAAAAAGTTCGTATTCTCAAAATAATATTTGTAAGGATTTTGTACACTTGTAAATGATAAATAAATTGCAAAACAATTATGGTCGACTGGTCTTTTAGTTTACTTGTGTCACTTTAACAACTGTAGAAATTTGATAGTTAGTCCATCCACCTTTAGCATTGTAGCAAACTCTTCCGTTTCACGAGATAAGCTGTGTCTCATACAATTCTTGAATATAATTCATATCAATAGAATTGTATTATTCAAGAATAGATGTTTTCAAACTTTAATTATTCATTTTCATAAACGGCTATTTTCATTAACCTTCCATGTCAACATATACCACATATTCTCTATTTTATTTAGATCAAATGATTTTGGTGATTAAGATTCGAGAAAAAAATTTTCGACTTGATCCGAATCTTTGATGATTTTGACACATGAATTTTGCAGTTATCTTACTGAAACAATCAATTTCGACCGTGCACTTTAAGGTCATTTTAAGGAAACCATTTGCATAACATTTACTGAACGTGAATTTTGTTTTTGTATCTACGAATTCATTATCACTTTCCGTTTTCCAGCATCTTGTATTCCACATCATTATCAAACCACTTCGACCTTATCGAATCCATTCCATACTTCCACACTGTAGGGAACACTAATGATTCATATTCCTCATACTTTCAAAAACCTGGGTGGAATGAACGGTTATTGGAAGAACAAACAAGAAAGATCAATCATGCATAAATCATTGATTATGAAACAATTTCCAACTTCAATGCAATTTTATGTAAACATCTCTAAAATGCGATACATTCCTCTGTAATATATTTAAAATTATCATAATACTACATTAATTTATTACACTTGAAAAGATAAAACATCATCGAAAAAAATGAACTTCATTCAAATGACAGCATTGAAATATAAATTGCCTGGTTTAAACATCTCTAAAATGTGATACATTCCTGGATAATATTTTTAAAATTATCATAATACTACAATAATTTATTATATTTGAAAATTTCATCGAAAACAAATGAAATTTATTCAAATGACGTCATCTAAATATAACACACCTGGCTCTCTCTATAAAAGCAGCATTTCATTCATAAACATTTTTCCATTCATTTCAATCATCACAATACTGTAATAATTTATTTTATTTAAAAACTTAAAACCATCCAGGTACAAGTAATTTAACTCTATGCTTAAAACTTCATCGAAAAATCGTTTACTTCTCTGCGCAAAATCAGTCAATGTTTCATTCATGTCAGTTATATTGCAGACTCCATGAGTTAAATAATTGTGCGTTAAAGAAATGCAGCAATTCTTATACAACTCATTCTACATCTTTTGGTATTTACATTCTCCATAAGTGAAAAGTAGGCTTCGTTGTAGAAATAATCAGAATTGGATGATCATTTAAACTCAAATATATTGTAATTGGGTTGTTTCAGTATGTAGATGCACAGAATTTAAGCAAAAGTCAAGTGGTTTTAGGACGGATACAACACTCAATATGAATTAAAAAGAACTTTAAAAATCATGATTTCGAGACAAGATGGATGCCATATATCATTTTGAAGTGGGTCACGTGATCTTTTCATATCACGGTCACGTGATCGCTTCATATAAGAGGTGTAATTATTATTTTAATTTTTATTTAAAAAACTACTGAATATATTTCGCTGATTTTTGTTATATATTTTATGGAACAATTTTAATATTACCTAAAATTTTTGAAGCAATTTGTGAATTTCAAATCCGCTTAAAAAACGTTTGAAAAATTAGGTCCCATAGGGCTCAATGTATTTCATTTTGTCAACCCGGGTTCAATCCAACACTAATTGGGTGATATTATTCATTTATATTCCCATAGGTCCCACAGACCGTCTGAACAACATTCTAAAATTTCATTTTGATTAAGTCAATTTTACGGCAGTTATCGTGCTAACGGACAAACAGACAGACAGAATGAATAAAGTCATAAACACTTTTCAACTTTGTTGTAAAGTGTTAAAAAAGACTGTGGTGAAACGAATGGGGACACTTTTTACATAATTTTATATACCCTGTTATATATAGGGTATATTATAATTAGTTCTCAATGCAATTGCTTTTCTAAACATCCTGTATATTCCAAAATGAAAGCCCCATGCTCTATAAAAAATTTTAACATCAGCCTAAAAATCTCGCATGTAAAAAAGAGGACATGCACTTCCAGGACATGTGTCGATGGAGAGACAGATGGGACATTTTAGGGCGTTTGTGAAATACCCCATCTGCTTGATTGAGATTCGCATGCATGTCGTCAGCGATGCGGGTCAACGAGATGAGGAGGAAAACGTTGCCATGGCAACCGATATTATAAGACTCCCAGACAGGTAATAATGCATATCTGTTGTGATCGGCGATATTTTTGTGCCGGGAGACATTCCATTTTTTCGAGGAAGATTGATTGGGAGATAATCATGTTTGATTATGAGTTGTAAAGATAGAATAGGATGCACTAAAAATGCATGCAATTTCGAAGAAAATAGTAGTGGAGGTTAAATCGGAGTTTCTACGAGAATGATGGGAGAGGAAGGACGTAATCGCTTTAAATCAGATGTGCATCAAGTATTGAAGCGAAGTTTTGATTATAGAAAAACATACTCTTTTTATTATTTTATAATCATAATAGTAGAAAAAGCTGATGTAGGCAGCACATTACTTTCCCTATGTAATGCAATGACTGTAAGTCTTTGACAGTGAAAATATGATGTATAGGATCTGCATCACAGTGTTTTTAACGTCGTATTGTACATTGGGAGCTTTTCCGGATGACAATATGTAAAACTATTTCGTTCCCAATTAATTTATATTTCACACAACTCCAAATTAATAATTTTCAGTATTAATAACATCCACAATAAACACTACATTTCATATATTAAAATATTTGAATAATTAATTCATCCATTTAACGTTATTTCCGCTAACAGCGTCATTTGTCATTTTTGTATTTTAAACTATATTTTCCTCAATCTTGGGTAAAATAGCGCCAAGTTGGCGGTATTTCGCTGAATGAATCTGTGGTGCACTGATACAAAATCATATTTTATATACTAAATTAATTAATTGTACTTATTGTGAGTAAGTGACCGCTAATCGTAAATCTCTGTACATTGGCAAAGTGATAACCCACCATAGTTGTTTTTTGGGTCTCTTATATAGTAGTGATTAGTACATGCGACTGCAATAACGCACCATATTAATTTATGTTGCCCGATGTTTCTTCTGAATAGCAATTTGATTAATAACATAAATTCATTTTACTTATCCAATAAACAGACGTTAAATAGCTCAAACAAAACTTTATTAATAATTATTCATTTTATCAATAAATACTATTTACCAAATTTATCAATTATTAACATAATAGTTACTAGAGCTGGCTTTGTGTTGTGATACAGCACAAATGCTATTAACTTAGTGCACTAGCTGCTGAGCCGTCAAAATCTTTACTCAAAATATTTACGTAAATGGTTATCTGATTCATCCTTTGATGCCTTTCGTTGGGCCTGGAGTCTTTGTCCACTCATCTGACGTTCTCCACACATTTTTGCTAGGAGCACACATCGACTTATTAAAGTCAAAGTAATTGTAATGTACTTTGTAAGAAAATATAATGTAATTTTATTCGCACGGTGGTTAAAAATGCCATCTCAAGATTCCAGAAAATCATTTCATGTCCACAGTAAAATCGTTTATCCCTGCACGTCATTTCGTGTCAACGGTAAATCAGGAATCTCAGTACGTCATTTCATGCCAACAGTAAAATCAGGTTTCTTCTCTTTTTCACAAACTCTCGTATGAGGTACTCTGTGTTTTCCCCTTTCTGCTCATTGGCTTTGGCGATTGTTTCTGACATTGGTTCCAGTTCTGTGGGCGGAGCTTATGCTAAGCTCCATTGGACATCTCCTTTTGCCTTGGAGTCTTGTTTACGTCATAAACCGCACGTGTTACGAAGTCATAATTTTATAGCTTGGGCAGTAAATTACTGTCCGCCCCATCATAAGAACTAGCGCCTCAAAACTGGTGTCTGAGACTTGGTGCCAGCCTGTTGCTTTTTACATCTATAGGCAAAAATATTCTTTCTATTCATGAAGTCTATATTGTTAATGGTTATATTCGTGTACTGTATCACAGAGTCCCAAGCGTTACAGACAAACGGAGAGAAGAGCTGTTCTTATATATAAATGATTGTTGACGAGATGTTAAACTTCAAAATACAAAACCATTACACAAAGTATCTTCTCTCGTGAATGGAACGAACTAAATTTACGAGAATGATGTGAATAAGATTATCACATGATGTATGCTTTACCGTATGAAATGCTTTAGCAGTAAATAAGCTTATTTCCAAACTGTGCGTTGTTTTTCCGTTTCCGTCAAACCTCGGCAGGCAAAGATAACAGGCTGACAAATTTGCAACAGGCAACAATTTAAGCCATCTTTCAAACTGTTACATTGAGGAACAACCGATTTTGAACTATCAAATATTTCCAAAACAAGGGCCTTACTTATTGGTCTCTTTAACTCATTTAAACTTTTATATGTATAGACAACCACTAACAATTTATATTACATTCAGCAAAATCTCTCAACAGAGTAATATTTTTAGATATGTCAAGACGAATTTTCATAAATTTATCAAATTCAAAATATTTTCCAATTGCTTTTTATAATTGCTAAAAATTGATCTGAATGCTAAAAATATCTATTAATAAAAATATCTGCTAATAATATCTATTAATGGATATCTGAATGCTAAAAATTGCTTTTATCTGATCAGGATTTGTTTTCATTGTAAACCTATTAAAAATTATTTTGAGCTAAGTATGTGATAATGACTCCTATGTACCAAGTACAGTATGTTATTTATTGTATTTTATGTGACAAAAAATAGCAATTATCTTATAACACGTTTCTTATAACTCCCAACAAAAACAAGCTATGACAACTACCAATTACTGCTGGGTAAAAACTCCGTTATGGTTATATACAACGCACAGTTATTGTATACAGCCTTTTAACAGTTACAGTTACATACAATATTTTCGCAGTTACATACAATATTTTCACAGTTACGGTTATATACAACCTTTTTAAAGTCACGGTTATAAACAACCTTTTACAGTCACGGTTGTATACAACCATTTTTCAGCTACGGTTATATACATCCTTTTTAAAGTTACGGTTATATACAACTTTATTACAGTTACGGTTATATACAACATTTTTACATTTACGGTTATATACAACATTTTACTGTTACGGTTATACATAACCGTTTTTGCAGTTATGGTTGCAAGTAATAACTTATGTATATTATATAAGTTAGTTAGGTATCCAAACAGAAATACCGACCCAACCGAAGGTACACGGAAAGAAGTTAGTTAGGTATAACTTCTCTCTGAACAAGGAATTATCCATTTAGCTGAATTTCTAAGAAAAATCCATATAAAGTAAAAGTATATATAAAATAATTTTAGATATTGCAATGACCTAAAATTCAAAATACAGGCAAAACATTTATGTACGACCTTGACTACTTGACTTCAAGAAAAGCATGTATCAACATTTAAAACCATTTCAAAATACCATTAATGCAAACATGTTTATTGAATATACATATATTTTTAAAGCAATCTTATTGGTGCATTCCCACTTTAATCCCAATCCGATTAAAAATGGAATAAGAAACCTAAAACTAGGAGCTCGGATATGAGAGTTATATCTTTTTCAGAATATAATAGAAAAATATCACAAAGTCTTATTTGAACTTCGTATTCATTTACCATGCGCAAGAAACCGATACGCTTTATTTTTTTTTTACTCTTGATATCAGGGATTTCATTCAATGTTCAGGAATTCTACGTCAAAAGGATGCAGATAAAGAAATCTGGATTCAAATTCAATGAAAAAAAAGTCGAAAAATATTTGTGCCGTATAGATGTATTATATTTGTTGACACTAGAAATAACAATATATTCATATATATATTATTAGCAAGACCTTTTTAACTGTACATCTGTAGTAGATTTTTAAATGTGAATAAACATCTATGGTTGGGATATCTTTGGCTGAAATTGGAGCGTCAGGAGAAATATAAACACTTTGGATGGTTATAACTTTGAACCTAATAGATAAAAATGAAAATACTTTTCAATTGTATTGTAAGAGTCCTATTTATGAATATAAGAATAATTTCAAAATTTCATTATTTTGAATTCTCTTTTTGTCTTTCAGAGAAATAAAAAGTTTTTGTCCAAGCGAGATTTTGCTTCACGATGCTTCCTTTTCACTCGAAATATATTCTCAACTATAAAAGATAATGTGGTTCGCTAATAGAATTATACTTACTTAAACTTGTAGATTAATTATTATTAACATATATCTTAACATGGCCGTAAATCGTACATATTCGTGGAACTCATTATTTAATTGTACATTGCGTTGTTTGCCGCTGATAACCCTCCAATTATTTATCTTTAGCGCGAGCTCTGTAAAAGAATATTAATTAATTTAATACTAAATTGACTGCACCATTTTAACTTTAACAATAAAACATTTATTAACAACGTAACATACTTATTAAATTTCTTAATTACAACAATTATTAATTTTGTTCGCCCCGGAGAAAGACAATGTAAAACTCTTTGTTAAAATGCCTAAAATGTATTTACGACCTGTATTATGTTTAATGAGCATATACCTTTACTTTCGGCCATAGACCACAATTCTTGCATCAGCAAATTGTAGTGGCCGTAACTCTGCGTATTTGGCTCCATATCGTACTGCTGATTGCACTGCAAATTGCTCTAGCCATTCTTTTTGAATCCACGGAACACTGTACAACACTTCCGTAACACTTTTCAACTGCATCTCTCTACTGTCGAAGTCGTTATCTACATCTTATGTCAAATTCGTAGTCTACATATCTATTCGTTCTGTATATCCATCTAGTCGTTGTGTTTTTCTCGAGCTCCTTAATGTCGAGCTGTAAATCCATTTAGTAGTTGTGTAAATATGTAATTTAACCAAGTGTTCTTGTTCTTATGTCATAGGTTGTGGCTTTTTTTGCTTCAGGACTAACACTCCTCCTTTGCTCTCATTTGCGGCCTTCAGGACGACGCTACAAGTTTCTTCTCAATTGGTCAACCTTTTACCCAATGTCGTTGCATCACCTATTTCTTAGATTCGTTCGACCCCTCTGTCTCGACGCCCCTAAATTTATGATTTTGGTTGACCTTTGGGTCAGCGTGTCGTAAACACTGGCGTCATTGAGACTGAGGGTATTGCCTGACGTTTCAGACACAATAAAATACTGGCATAAAGATGTCTCACAATACTTAGTGGGAGATCTATTTCTGGTCTCACAGATAAATATAAATAATAAGCTACAAAAATGTTCAATATGACATACATTATGTAGATAAATAATTTGTTTCAAAGCTCAAATAGTCTTTGAGAAATTATTTTCTCTAGTTCAAAAAGATTGAAAATTTTTAATTGTTCAAGTTTGTGATGATTATATTTCTGAAACTAAAATTGCTAGATATAAACTATAAGAATTAACTTACAGCCCATATAAAGCCCTATAAGAGTATATACATGGATTTCGAATCAGGTCTTTAATTTTTGAAATATAGTAATTATAATTTCGATATTTTAAGATTTTGAAAACGTGGTTCTAATTTCGATATTTTAATATTTTGAATTATTTTGAAAAGGTGGTTGTAATTTCAATATTTTATTATTTTGAATTTTAAAATAATTAAAAACAAACCATCCACAAAAAAGAGATAACGTTCATGCAAAAATATTTCAACTCCATCAGACTGGAGACACTGCCGATTTTTAATATATTTGTATATTTTTTTTATAAACTATTATATACTAAAATTTTTCCATTTTCTTAATTTTCTTTACCATTAACAGTGCTTACTTTCTTTCCTCCGACCCCATATTTATTTATTTATTGACCAAGATAACACTTACTTATCTAAAAGTCCCAACCTTGCTATTTGTTACTTCATATTATAAAAGATCGTTCATCCACCTTTTCTTCAAAAGAAATTGAACTCTAATGCTACAAAAATTATCGAGCAGTTTTAAAGAGTCAAATATTTTGTTTTAGAAAATGTAAGTTCACAGGATTTATTTATGAACTCACACCTCCACTTTATGTTCCAGAAGTACTCAACCAAAATTGGATATATCCTCTCAGGACTACATATCCAGAATTCATCCTGTGACTGATCTGCTGCCAGTGTTTGCCATTATCCAATTCAAATAACAGTCATTCCAAACTAATAACCACCAGTGAAGTTATGAAAGTTTGACATTTGAGTATGGCCATTATCAAAACATAATTATGCTAGCAAATGAGACTTTAATAAATAGTTTTTAAAAGTATTATTAAAGTCCAAATTCAAAAGTTACTGAACTGTTAAAAAAAATTGAGCAAAGCATAAAAGCACAAATAATACAAAATAGCAGCATACAGTTGATCCGAAGATACGCTGGATCTCCTTCGTCAGTGCAAGAAAACTAACAAACAACAAGTCTAAAAGAGGAACATGTGCGAAAAGAAGAGGCAGGGGGATTATACAGGGTGTCCCAAAAAAATTGAAACACGCTTTAATTCTTTACCTGTTGGAGATAAGTGGGCAATGTAAATTGCAAAAATGTTGAAAGTGGGGACGGAAATAAGACTACGTTAATGAAATAGTCCTGCCATTAATTTTCAAAAAGTTACACTTTTTAAATTTTTATACGACCCCTTAGACAAATTTTGTCAATCAGAAAATTGTTGTTTATAATGCACCAAGATCATTAAAAAACCCGCATATCTGTATTTTTAAAATTGAACGAGGTACATTTAATTGAAAATTGAACATTGTGAATGGGGACCCTATATCAAATCAGAAATGTAAATGTGTGACATATCACAAAAAAGGTAAAACTGGATGATAATGCATAAGATACCAACCGCGTAGTGAGTACCACTGCTTTATGTGATCTCTGTCTGTGTAATGCTTTATTTAGATGAATTTGTGATAAAAAATGTTGACACATATTAACGTATTTTTCATCTAAACAATTTCCATCGTCAATTTGTTTACGATCCCTATTCTCACTGATTAAACAGCCTTTCACATGGTACGGAAAAGTGGCATAAGTCACATTTTTTCCTTTATCATAATTCAGTTGATTTTAAAGATATAGCTATGCGGGGTTTTTTAACGATTTTGTTGCATTAAAAATAAAAAAAAATCTGATTGACCAAAATTTGTCTAAGGAGGTCGTATAAACATTGAAAAAGTGTAACTTTTTGAAAATAAATGGAAGGACTATTTCATGAACGTAGTCTTATTTCCCACCTTACTTTCAATATTTTTGCAATTTACATTGCCCTTTTATCTCCAACAGATAAAGGATTAAAGCGCGTTTCAATCTTTTTGGGACACCCTGTATACGCAAGACATGGATTAAAAGAGAGCCAATCAGAAAACAGCATGAACAACAGTCCAGCCAATCATAAACGACAAGTAACATACAAGATTGGCATGCCCCCAAAACACAACAAGAATTTTACGACAAAACGAGCAAAGTCAGAATAAGAATAAAGGACCCAACCAGACACAAAATCTGATGTAGGCAGAACATGACATTCCACTCATATTCACGTTCTCTTAATTTCTTTTATAATTCATTAAATTAGCATTTTGCCTACGGGATGGATGCCAATGTCTGCAAAGGGGGATCGAACTGTTTGGGATAGGGTATTTCAAATACCTGTCTTTTTGAGAGGTTCTTCGTTTGGGATGGACGCTGTCCCACCCGTAAACAAAAGGTTAAGTTTAATTAGTTATTAAATTAGTCATTAAGTTAACAAAATAACGCACATAAGTATTTAAAATTACGCGGAATTTGCACTTTTAATTCAGTTTTCGTTTTCATTTGGTAACTGCACTTATTTTCAAAGTTGGCGTAGCGAAAAAGCGAAAAATCTAAAATATCTCGAGCATTTGATTGATATATTTGAGCATACATAGACTTTTATTTTCAGATTTAACGATTTTTTTAGAGTCATTTCACAATAAAGTAGGATTTTTTTGTTCCGAATCGTACCAAAATCTAATCAGCACCAGGGTCACCCACAAAATACTTACCTACCAAATTTAATGAAATTCGGTCAATTAGTTTTTCAGTTAAAATGTATAAAAAATCTTCACAGATAGACAGACACACACACACGGACGTCACGCTAAAAATAATTTTTTCGTGTTCTAGATATTCCAAAACGTGTAGATCCGTCGAAAACTCGAGTTGCGATTTTCGGCTAGATTCCAATACTTTCCCTATACATTACCATGTATTGCAGGGAAAGTAAAAATCTGATGTGTGGGCAGCATATGACTCATATTCACGTTCTCTTTATTTCTTCAATAATTCCTTATATTGAGTTTAATTGCACAAAATAACATCCATAATTATTTAAAATTACACTGAGTTTGCACTTTTAGTTCAATTTGTGTTCTTATATGGTAACTGGACTTAGTTTCAAAGGTGGCGTAGCGAAAATGCGAAAAAACTAAAACATCTCGAGAACGGCTAGCCCTAGTGTAATGGGGTTGGACTTATTCTTTTCATCGTTAAACAGTACTTATAAAACAAGCATTTAAGTGATATATTTGAGCATAAGTAGTTTTTTATTTTAGATTTTGGCGATTTTTGCAACCCATATCTCAAAAAAAAGGCAGGTTATTTCATTCTGAATTGTACCAAAATCTAACCAGCACTAGGGTAAACCACAAGTGACTTATCTACCAAATTTTAAAATTTTTGATCCATTAGTTTTTTAGCTAGGGTAGATACAGGTAATTTTTACGGGCCATTTCGCAAAAAAGAGGCGGGTTCAAATCGTACTAAAAACTAATAAGCACCAGGGTCACAGACAGGTGACTTACCTACTGAATTTTATGAAATGTGGTCCATTAGTTAGAGTGTACACATGCATTGCATAGACAGACACACACACAGACGTCACGCTAAAAATAGTTTTTTCGTATTCTAGAGATCCAAACACGTGTAGACCTTCGAAAACTCAAGTTGCGATTTTCGGCATGATTCCAATAATTTCCCTATACATTACCATAAACAAGTAAAAACCGTTAAAACGGCACATTAAGAGCCCTAAAGGAATATAACAAAGAAAGGAGGGTTTACATGTCGTTCTGCCAGACCGCAGATAAAATTGGAGTACTGGGCAAGTCATTAACTAAATTACAGGAATTTTTACGGATATGGAAAACTTCAAAGAAGTCATGATCATAGATCGACGTACAGTTCTGTATGATCCTTGCTGAAGAAAACTCAAAACGGTGATAGTCTTAACGGTGGTACACATGTTTGGTATTAAAACATACTTGTTTTCAATTAAATATGTATCATACAGTCACCATCAAGGACGGATATTTTTAGTAGGTAACAACGTTATCTTGTTCCATCCAATCACAAGAGAGCAATAATTCAACCACACTCAGAAATAAAAACATTATTAGAATACCAAAGCAGTCTGAATAGTCTTCAGTTTTTAATCTAAACTCGTACATCAATTCGAATATATCCTCTTCAACATTCACCTGAGCATGATATTGGAGGAAATAAAATACGGTAGTATGTATCTGAAGGTTGGATTTTTTTCCCCCTTTCCAGATAAGAAATGGAAAAGGCATATTAAAATTCCAAATGAAACTTCTTGAATATTCATTTTTCTATAGTTATACATATCTTTTATATTCTATTTCAGTTTCTTTTTTGCAATCATTCTGCTTCTTCTGTCATCTTTGGGGTCAGGTAATACCGACCTTTAGAATTGAATAATGCATTTCAAAATAATATTTTATTTCATACTAAATGAAATTGGGAGGAATCTGAAATATTATCTTTGAACAAGTATGGATTGTATTATTATCTTGCATCCAAATAGAATTATTGCCCCTGTTTTATCTGTAAATATATTGAGTAATCAACTAGAGCTTAGATATAACTGATTTTTGCAATTCGCATGACCAGAAGATTAATTATTACCAAATTATGATTGATTTTCATATCAATTATTTTTCCAGTAATTTTTTTTCATTAAGAGATTCGAGCCGGTATTTGTTTCCCAATAATAATAAAAGTAATAATACTACAATACAAATGATTTTTAAAAATCTGATGTGGGCAGCACATGACTTTCCCTGCAGTCCCAAATTCATTTTTTCTTTATTTCTTTAATAATTCATTAAATTGAGTTTAATTGCACAAACTAACACTAAGTTTGCATTTTTAATTCAATTTCTGATTTTATTTGGTAATTGGACATTTTTCCAAAAACGACATAACAAAAATGCGAAAAATCTCAAATATCTCGAGAACGGTTAGTCATAGAGTAATAGAGTTGTTCTTATTCTTTTCCTCGTCAAAAATTACGTATAAAACAACTATTTAATTGATACATTTGAATATACGTTGTCTTTTTTTTAGATTTTGGCGATTTTTGCGGGTCATTTTGTAAAACAAGGCAGGTTCTTCTTTTCCGAATCGTATCAAAATCGAATCAGCACCAAAGTATTCCACAAGTAATTTATTTATCAAATTTTGTGAAATTTCGTCAATTAGTATTTCAGCTTGAGTGTATACATGGGCTTCATAACGGGCCATTTCGCAAAAAAAGACTGGTTCCTTTTTTCCGAATAGTACCAAAAACTAATCAGCACCAGCGTCACACCCAAGTGACTTATCTACCAAATTTTATCAAATTCGATCCATTAGTTTTTAAGTTAGAGTAGATACATACATTGTACAGACAGACACACAGACACACACGCAGATATACAACCAGACGTTACGCTAAAAATAGTATTTTCGTATTCTAGAGGTCCCAAAACGTGCAGATCCGTCGAAAACTCGAGTTGCGATTTTCGACATGATTGCAATACTTTCCCTATATATTAGCATGTATTGCAGGGAAAGTAAAAACAAAAACAAAGCAAAACAAAATTTTATGTGGGCAGTGCATAATTTTCCCTACAGACTCAAATTCTGAATCCATTAAATTTAATTTAATTGGTCAAATTGATCTATATACATACTTGATATTGAATCCGTTTTGCCTTTTATTTTTAATGAGGTAAATTAATGCATATTAAAACGTCTTCAGATCGTTACAATATATGTATAATACAAGCCTTTAATTAATACGTTTAAGCACACTTTGCTATGCTTAATGCATATTTAATTTTTCTTTCATTTCAGATTTTGGCGGTTTTGCTGGCCATTTTGCAAAAGAAGGCTGGTTCTATTTTATCAAAATCTAACCAACTCCAGGATAGTTCACAAATGACTTACCTACCAAATTTAAAAAGAAATCATCGAACAGTTTTTGACTGCAATGAAAAACACCGACAATTCCTCAAACCTTGGTATCACAATATTCCATTCTAGGGTAAGAGGTTGGCTTTATTGGTTTTATCTTTAACAAATAACGAATAAAACAAGCATTTAATTAATACATTCAACATTTTTAGTCTTATATTTTAGATTTTGGCCATTTTTACGGGTCATTTTGCAAAATAAAGAGAGATTGCATTACCCTAATAGTACCAAAATCTTGTAGGAATTTTAAAAGGATACAAATTACACCCTTACTTCTTATATCTAGCACATTTAGTTTTCAAGATATAAACGTTAGAGACTTTTTCAGAAGCTGAAAATGTTTAGTTTTCTTCAATTTACAAGACAATTACTCGAAAACTTTAAATGCTTTGCAAAAACAAAGAATTGATCTATAAACTAGATTTTCCACTAAATATTTTTGTCGTTTCATATTTATAATTATCTTTTATAGTTTAGATGATATTTTGAGTGGAAAGTGAGAAAAGTTAAGCAAAAACTGGCTAGGTCAAAACATTTTTATTTTCGAATTTTTTTAAATATTTCAAACTATTAAAATATTTAAATCATTTTTATATATTCATAAATGATATCCTATTTACTCGTATATCAAAACAAGTATAAATTGCTTCCAATTTTATCTATTAGTTTCGGAGATATAAGCGTTCCAAATGTACGCATTTTCCATAACGCTCCGATTTGGGCCGGATAACCCGACCATAAATATTATTCACGTCTAAATAAAATATGTAGTATCGAATTGGATATTTATAGAAAAACTATAAATCAAAACTAAATAATATATATATCTATAACAGCATCACTATGCTCAATTTAATGCACATGACAGCAATAAATAATCCTTGTACGTAAATGAAAACATTATTAGAATGCCAAAGGATTCTAAAATACATTCTTCCATTTTTAATGTAGACTTATGTCATTTTGTACCTCTTTCCCAACATTCTCATAAGCATGATATCATTAGAGGCAATAAAATATGATACTCTCTCTATTCACGTAAAGATAAATTTTACTTTCCAGATGTTTAACAGGAAAAATATTACAAGTTCCAAATGATGATTTCTGAATATTAATTTAGTTTATTATATTTTATGTTCCTTGCTTATATATAATTTATTTAATTAATGAAGTTGCTAGAATTCTGAAATCAAAGAGGTTTTAACTAACATCAATAAAATGTATTTTCTTCTCTTAAGAAACACAATAATTGAGGCATTTACCAAATTACTTGTCATATCGATCCACTGTATAATGGTCCAATTAAACATTCGTTGCCCCCCCCCTAATTAACCCCACTCGGGAAGCAAGTTACCCCTCAGCCCCCCCCCCCCCCCCCCGGAGGAATATTGTCAAGTTTGGTATCAATCGAAAGAGCCTTTTAAAGTGAATAGTAATACACAATAATTATAATCATTTAGACCCACGATAGCGATTTTTCAATTTTTTTTCTTGTGAAATTAGAAATAAAAATCTGATGTGGGCAGCACATGACTTTCCTTGCAGACTCAAATTCATATGTTCTTTATTTCTTTAAGAACTCATTAAATTCAGTTTAATTGCAAAAAATGACACTAAATTTGCATTTTTAATTCAATTTCTGATTTTATTTAGTAATTGGACATTTTCCCAAAGGCGACATAAAAAAATAGGAAAAATCTCAAATATCTCGAGAACGGTTAGAATAGAGCTGTTCTTATTCTTTTCCTCGTCAAAAATTACGTATAAAACAAGAATTTAATTGATACATTTGACCATATGTAGTCTTTTTTTAGATATTGGCGATTTTTGCGAGCCATTTCGTAAAAAAAGGCAGGTCGTTTTTTTCCGAATCGTACCAAAATCTAATCAGCACCAAAATATCCCACATGTAATTTATCTACGAAATTTTGGGAAATTTGGTGAATTTGTATTTCAGCTAGCGTGATTACATGAGATTTTTGCTGGCCATTTCGCAAAAAAAAGGCGAATTCTTTCTTTCCCAATTGTATCAAAAACTAATCAGCACCAGGGTCACATCCAAGGGTTTCACGTACCAAATTTTATGGAATTCTGTCCATTAGTTTTCGAGTTACAGTGGATACATACATTGCACAGCCACACAGACAGACACACAGACAGACATACACACACACGAACGCCACGCTAAAAATAGCTTTTTCGCATTATAGAGATCTCGAAACGTGTAGATCCGTCGAAAACTCGAGTTGCGATTTTCGACATGATTCCAATACTTTCCCTATACATTACCATGTATTGCAGGGAAAGTAAAAATAAGAATCTGATGTGGACAGCACATGAATTTCCCTAAAGACTTATATTCACGTTTTCTTTATTTTAATTAAATTTAATTCATTTTTAATTCCAATTTCGTTCTCATTTAATAACTGAACTTATTTCAAGTCCGTCAGGCGTAGACAAAATACGAAAAAACTAAAATATCTCGAGAACGGCTAGTCCTAGTGTAATTGGGTTGGTCTTGTTCTTTTCTTAGTTAAAAATTACGTATAAAACAAGCATTTAAATCAGATATTTGAGCACACGTTGTTTTTTATTTTAGATTTTGTCGATTTTTGCGAGCCATTTTACAAAAAAAGGCAGGTTATTTTTTTTTTCGAATCGTACCAAAATCTAATCAGCACCAGGGTGTCCTACCAGTGTCTTACCTACCACATTTTGTGAAATTCGATCCATTAGTTTTTCAACTAGAGTGGATACAAGCTTTTGCAGGCCATTTCGCAAAAAAAGGCAAGTTGTTTTATCCCGAATCGTCCCCAAAACTAATCAGCACCAGATTCATCTACAAGTGACTTACCAAATTTTATGAATTTCGGTCCATTAGTATTTTAGTTAGAGTGGATACAAAATCTGATCAGACAGACAGGCAAACACGCAGACAGACAGACACACATACAGACGTCACGCTAAAAATAGTTTTTTCGTTTTCTGGAGGTCTCGAAACGTGTAGATCCGTCGAAAACTCGAGCTGCGATTTTCGACATGATTCCAATACTTTCCCTATACATTACCATGTATTGCAGGAAAAGTAAAAAAAAATAACACCCAAGCTACTGAAAGATGGATTCTGGTATGAGAAAGTATAATGGAGCCAGTTAATTTAAATCACAGTCTGGGTATGGATTGTATAACGGTGTAACTAAAAATTTAAAATATTTCAGTTGAATTTGATGCTATGTCTATAAATCTACAACCGATAGAACTTTTTTCTTCTTCTTTTGCGTATCTATTTGCGTGAATAATATATTAATTTTCTTTTTTACATATTCGCAATTTGTTTACCTTCATATCAGCACTTCATCAATAATAAAGTCGGCATATCTCGATTAGAAATTAAATATTCAGAAATAAAATATTACTTTCGTAACGTTCATAATTCCCTTCTTTTCGAAATTAATTTTCTATTTTTATTCTTTTTCTTTCGTCTCCATTCATCTCATACGCCGAATAAATTAAATAAAGAACAATAGAAACAATACCAAATCGAACAATAGATTTTTGTTCTCCTCAGCAATACATTATAAATTTCTTTTGTACAAAAAATAATAATAATTAAACGGAAAACTTAATTTACTCGAAATGCAATATTTCACAAGCGATTGCTCAATATCAAACGTCTGCATGTAGTTTACTAGCTTTGTTACATAATCATTTCAGATAGTCTATCCTCTTCAAATGATCTCTTAGGAACTGAACGAGGAGGCAGTTCATTTGAAATGCATTATTAATTACGGTACAGTTTGTTTTGATAATTTCACTGAAGGAGATTTAATAAATAGAAAGCATAATTATTTTGTATTACTTTCCCTGTATACTAAGTAAAATGCATAGGGAAAATATTGTGACGGGGTCGAAAATTCGAATTAGAGTTTTCGACTGAAGAGCATGTTTTAAGCATCTCTGGACTCGAATCGATCGTTTTTAGTGATGTCTTTGTATGTGTATTTGTGTGCTTAAATATATATATATATATATATATATATAATAATAATAATAGTAGTTTGAAAATCCAATGAACGACAAGTAAGAAGATGCAACACGATAAGCCTAACTTTCTAAAACACACACAGAATAAAATATAATACAACAAATCATCAATCAAATGGAAAAAAATACAAAACACAAGCTATCAAGTTACAGGAAATCAACAAATTCAAAGGTATGGAAACGAAAAAAGAAAAACTTAATAAAACAAGCTATATCGCTGTACACGTGGAAAAAGGGCTAAGCCTAAACAAATGGAAGTGTTCACTTCGTAATATTCGTTCTCAAGTCCAAGTATTTTACGAAGCAGACACAAAACATGTATGTTTCTGAAGAAATAGATAGATTATATCTATAAACTATTTCTACTTGGACGACATACATAAAGAAGGAATAAAAAAGAAAAAATGAATACCTGGAAAATGCACAGCGTATGTACAAACGAGTAGAAACCGAGAACTCTGATAGAAGAGACCAGTGTTGCCATTCGTAAAGAAAAAATAAAAAACAATCTACTGTTGCCATTCATAAGAATTGAAAAACAGTTAAGCGAAATGTTAAGAAAAAGTAATAATATACAAAAAGAGCTACTAAAAGGAGGGACTAATAATAGTAATGCTGAAGTGGAAGAGAATGTAAAAAAAGTATTAAAAATACAAGAGAATGGAGATGTCTGGCTAATATAAGATACTATGAAAAGAATTATATGATACTATGAAAAGAATTATAAAAATCCAGCTATTTTAAATTTTTTAACAATACTATTTACTAAATAAGAGGGATATTTATATAAATTGCTAGTAATTTTGAGATTATTGATATGCATAGCATGAAATTTTTTATCAGATAATCTATAAATTCTAAAAAGCTGATTGAGTTCAAATACCTTTTATCCTGTTGAATTCTATCGCTACTTTGAGAGTTTAACCTTTTGTTTCTTAAAAGTTGATTGACAATTATATTACGGAAGACACCTCTACTTAAACATATATATATATATATATATATATATATATATATATATATATATATATATATATATATATATATATATATATATATATATATATATATATATATATTTGAAATGTAATAATAAGAATTATGTAAAAATAAAAAAAATAAAAATACAATTCAAGTAATATTAACATCACCATAGAAGCAAATTCACGGCCATAATGCCGATAAGAGAAAAGAACAGAACCTTCCCAAATTCGATGATTAATCAGAATTAAATTCCTCTTCAGGTCTGAGTATTTAATTCTAATTAACCCAAACAAATGCCTGTTTCAGATTAAGCAATAATATATATATATATATATATATGTATATATATATATATATATATATATATATATATATATATATATATATATATATATATACATACACATATATATATATATATATACACGCACAAATATATATATGTGTGTGCGTGTGTGTGTGTGTGTGTGTGGAGACGATATTTCAGCAACGAATGGAGCATTTTAAATGAAACTTCGTGCAAAAATTACAATCAGTGAACGCTGGAAGCTTATTGATTTTAAACACAGTCGCATATTCGGCAGTTTCCCAAATTTGAGAATGAAATTTTAAAGAAACATCAAAAAATCAGAACCTTCAATAAGGCTGCTTAAGTAATCATTTTTATGCCATTTTTCGTTGGAAATCGATTCACATAAATCTTAGAACGTTAGCATCAGCCGTTCTCGAGACATTGCAATTTTCAAATAAATTTGCCAAATAAATCATATAAAATGTAAAACAATATTAACTATTATGAAATATGTTAACTTTTTATATGTAATACTATGCGATAAATTTATTAATATTATTCTCGTGGATCTAGTTCATTCCATTCGTGAGAGAAGATACTTTGGGCAATAGTTTTGTATTTTGGCTCTTAACAATTCGGTAAACAGTCATTTATATATATAAAATGCTCGTAACGCTTGTCGATAAATTTGGCGAACTTGGGCACTCATTTAGCGAAATATAGCCAACTTAAAAATATTTCGCCTCAGATTGACGAAAATATGGTTTAAATTTCAAAAATGACGCTAAGTAAGTGAAAAAGACGAAAAATTGATAAATTATTTATTAAAATAATTTAAATATATGCACTATATTGCTTATTGCGGATGCTATAAATATTAATAATTCTCAGTTTAGAGTTGAAATAATTTTACATGTTGGTATCCGGAAAAGATCAAATATACAATTCAACAATTAAAACATTATGCCATAGATACATCATGTTTTCGCCGAAGAAATCCATTCATTGCATTATATAAGGAAAGTCATATGCTGCCAACATCAGATTTTTAATGTATTTTTAAATTGTTCATGAGGAATAACTTCTACAAAATTATCTTCAATGCATCAATAACTGAAAATAAAATGCCTTTGAGCTAACCGGAATTACATTTACCATTGAGAGGTCACTTGGTGTGGTGCAAAAATTTTCATGGGGAGAATGGAGGTAAATAGTTAACATACCATTATGTAGTGATAAGATTATACCATAATTAGCCGATGACAGTTATATTTATACATTAATAAAACATTGTATTGTATTCTCACTAACCTGCCAATCAATATGCTGCTACAGTCAACCCTCCTATAACGCGATTAATTCGTACCACGTTATATGGAAACGGCGTTATAAGAAACTCAGATTAGTGCAAAACGGATTAATTCGTACCATGCTATATGGAACCCGCATACCGTGTTGTATGGAAACGGCGTTATAAGAAACTCAGAATAAGTACAAAACAAAACAATTCGTACCGCGTTAAATGAAACTCAGAACATATAAATCAGGCTGATTCGTTCTACGTTATATAAAACTGCATTTTTAGAGCACCCTGTTATGATGAATAGGGCAGTTCGGCGGTACTATTGGATAAAAAAAGTCACGTGAGCGCGGTACGGCCAATAATATCGTCGAGCTTCCACAGCAATGCTGTATATTTCTGTATTTGCAGGGGATTTTTCTGATAACTGAAATTGAAAGATGGTGATATACGTGGATGAAAAACGGGGGAATTCCCCATTAATTTCAACCGTAAAAGTGTAATAAAAATATTCATACTATTATAGGGAAACTACTTAAGCTAATTGAGTTGTATTATAGAGAAACCGCATTATAAGACTGTCGCGTTATATGGAAATCGCGTTTTATGAATACCGAGTTATGGGAGGGCTGTCGCAATTTTTGCTCCTCATTATATGGAAATCGCGTTATAGGAGAGTTGACTGTACATCAGAAATAATTACGTTAGCTGTAAAATATATTCAATCAATAAGAGGGCAAGAATTTTGTGACAGGATATTGTATGTACAGTCGGTCAAAAGAAAATTCCAAATACTGTGCGTTATTCCGGGTCCTTGTAATCATACAGTAAAACCAAATGTGTCATTGCATTCGTAATAATGCCGATATAAATAAATGAGCAAATAATTTGCATAACAGATCATTTTCATAAAAAAATTAGACTAAATCGATTTTTTTTTCAAAAGGCTCAAGTTTACTCAAGTTCACAAGTTTACTTCAAAAGTTTACTCAAGTTTACTTCAAAAGTTTCCTCAAGCACTTAGGTAGTTATAACTGCTTAAAATTTCCAGCTCGTAATGTTAAATGGAGACTACAGTTTTTCTTTCATATTTTTCGAAATAATTAAGACTAAGATAATTAACACTATTAAACTAATTTTTATCTTATATTTTGATACTACGTAAGCCAAATGAAATGTATATCATTTTTCATCTTTGAAGTCAGAGCTTTGGAGTATTATCAACTGCTTGCTATGGAAAGCAAAACATTTGGTGATAGTAGAATTTTAAATTTATTACTAGAAAATGCACCCGGCATTGCCCGGAGTTGCGTTTGGTTTTCGAGTATTCGTTGTGAGTTTCAGTGTAGTGTTAATCAGAAGTTTACATCATACATCTCGGGCAAAGCTATCGAAAAAAATAAGCGTAAATAAATTAATTATAGAAACCTCACTTTAAAATAAATTTAATTTTAAGAATAATTTAAAATATTTTAATAAATATGGTTCTCATACTTTGATTTCTTTTCATTATATTTCAGTTCATTATATTTCAGTTCATTATACATAATCACCGTATGTAACCAAAACACCAAAAAAAAATTCAAATGTAAATCATATTTTAATAAAGGTGCAGGAATTTCAAGATAATTTTGCTTAAATAAATTAAGGACACAACATCGTTTAATAAAAACATCCCAAAGACGTACAAAGTTTAAAAAACATGGCCAGAGCGCTTTCGGACGTTAACACACCCTTCATCAGTGGCTACATGAAAAATACACATGGATTATTCATATATAGACCATATACGTAACAAATTTGCCTAAATAAATATAAAATATAATCTGAAATTAGTAAGTTAAATAGGCTATTAATTAATACAAATAAACCTGAAAAATAGGTACAAAATTCTTTAAAAAACATATGTTAAGAACATTATCAGAAAAGTACAAAATAGAAAAAATCCTTGTAAAATGTATGCTTGGCTGTGTTGTTGTTGTTGTTGAAACCCAGCCCGTCCGACCTACCAGAAAGGTATAAGGTAACAGTTTGGACGGTCGGGAAGTGCCACCCAATTTAGACCGGAACCCAGTGGGGGAGGCATCCACAGGGACCGTACCCTCCTTCCCCTACCACCAACCTCTCGGAAGGACTTTCGGACCCACATGTTTAACGTGTTCGTACTCCGCATGAACACGGCGGCAGTTTTGGCAGTGGCTGGAATCGAACCCGGGATGCTTGACTGTGTGTGAAATGTTATCTGACGATATTGTTTCATTAATTTATTTAGTTGAAACAAACGTGATGCCAATTTGATTATTATAATTTTGTTGTTCTTGGAATTTAAGTAATTAAAATCTTTAAAATTTTAATGTACAAGGAAGTCCATACAAATGCAATTTCTATACTGTTTGAATCAATGCACGGTTTACTGCTTATTGCATTCTTATTGTATTCGTGCACTGTTTATTATATGAATATAATTTTCATTTCCTTTTACAACTGCTCGAAAAGCTATTTGATTTTTAATCAACACATTATCAATAATGCAGTCGACAAATCTCGATTAAAAATTAAATATTCATTAGCATATAACTCTTGTACATTTCTTGGCTGAAATGAATTTGTTCTATTTTTTTCCATCTTCATCCACTTTTAATCGTACCATGAATAAATTAAATAAGAAACAATACGAGATCAAAAGAATACATTTGTGTTTTCAGAACATTCCTTTTTCTTTTCTTTTCCGTTAAATATAATTGAAAGGAAAAATTAATTTGTTCTCCAGTATGTAATATATCACATTTCACGTTTGAATGAGGAAGTACGTATGTAGCAATCTGGTGTCGTTGTGTAATTATTTCAAATGTGGTATCGTAGGGAGAGGTGAACTTCTGAAAATGAAATGAATAGCTCATTTCAAATTTATTATTGATTCTGAAAACGTTTGATTAACTCCCTATAGGCAGTATCATATTGGACCTAGAAAAGATTTGTGAACTTAAGAAATCATTTGTTTTATATTCATCATTTACAATTGTAATGATAAAATTAAAAATACATCACCTAGGTTCTACTAGGACTGGTACATTTTTTATTTTTATGAAAGCTTTTGGTACAATTAAACCTACTTTATTGGTATAATTTGAGTTAATCTTGTATACGTTTTCCTTAATTTGCAGCATAAATATTGAAAAACATCACGTTATGCTCATTTATAGTTCTATATATTACTTTCCCTGCAATACATGGTAATGTATAGGGAAGGTACTGAAATCATGTCGAAAATCGCAACTCGAGTTTTCGACGGGTCTACACGTTTCGAGAGCTCTAGAATACGAAAAAACTATTTTTAGCGTAATGTCTGTGTGTGTGTCTGTCTGTGTGTCTGTCTGGGTGTCTGTGCAATGTATGTATCCACTCTAACTCAAAACCTAATGGACCGAATTTCATAATATTTGGTAGGTAAGTCACTTGGATGTGACCCTGGTGCTGATTAGCTTTTGGTACGATTCGTAAAAACAGAACCCGCCTTTTTTGCGAAATGGCTCGTTAAAATTTCATTTATCCGCTCTAGCTAAAATACTAATTTACCAAATTTCACAAATTTGGTAGATAAGTTACTTGTTGGATACTCTGGTGCTAATTAGAATATGATGCGATTCGGAAAAGAAGAACCCGTGTTTTTTTACGAAACGACCGCAAAAACGTAATGTATCCACCCTAGCTAAAATACAAATTGACCAAATTTCACAATATTTTGTAGATAAGTTACTTGTGGGACCCTCTGGTGCTGATTCGATTTTGGTACTATTCGGAAAATAACAACCTGCCTTTTTTTACGAAATGACCCGCCAAAATCGCCAAAATTAAAAAGAAAGACTACGCATGCTGAAATATATCAATTAAATTCGGTACTTACGTATTATCGCAACCATGACAAAACGTAATTGATGTATCGTCCAATAAAGGTCCCGATCGATTCCAAGGACAACATGCAACAAAGTGATTTGTATGAGGACCCACGTTCGAGCGGTCTCGAACTGGTTGGGGGACGTACGCACCGCTGGGACTGTGTCGTCAGACAGGCCAGCTTCGCCGGACCAAGTCACAGAGCATACTAGACTCGCTTCTGGGACTCGCTTCTGGGTTTTTCTCAAGCAGTTCGACGTGAGTCCTCATACAGATCACTTGGCTGCATGTTGTCACGGTCCTTGCGCCGTGCGACGGTCCCAGAAGCGAGTCTAGTATGCTCTGTGACTTGGTCCGGCGAAGCCGGCCTGTCTGACGACACAGTCCCAGCGGTGCGTACGTCCCCCAACCAGTTCGAACGTGGGTCCTCATACAGATCACTTTGTTGCATGTTGTCCTTGGAATCGATCGGGACCTTTATTGGACGATACATCAATTACGTTTTGTCATGGTTGCGATAATACGTAAGTACCTTAAATTCTTATTTTATACGCAATTTTTGACGAGGAAAAGAATATAACGCACTCCATTATACTTTAGGACTAACTGTTCTCAAGATATTTGAGATTTTTTGCATTTTTGTTACGCCGCTATCGGAAAAATGTCCAATTACCAAATGAAAACAAAAATTGAATTAAAAATGCAAATTTGCTGTTATTTGGTGCAATTAAACTCAATCTAATGAATTATTAAAGAAATAAAGAAAATATGAATTTAAGTCTGCAGGGAAAGTCATGTGCTGCCCACATCAAATATCTTTACTTACAAATAGTTTACTTTAAAATAGAAATAGTAAAAAGTATCACTAGAACATAAATACTAATACGTATCTACTAAAATACTGAAGTATATGTCACATATTTATTGCGGCTGTGACAATCCACCAGTGTGTCTTCCAGTGTTAAACTG
Source organism: Amaurobius ferox (assembly GCA_951213105.1). Taxonomy (NCBI): domain Eukaryota; kingdom Metazoa; phylum Arthropoda; class Arachnida; order Araneae; family Amaurobiidae; genus Amaurobius; species Amaurobius ferox. The sequence continues at coordinate 85,807,845 of OX578143.1, forward strand.
AAAGTAAATTTATTAATATACATTCATTGGAATATTTAACTTTGCAAACTGAATATACATCTTATACTCCAGCTTAATTTTTATTAAAATTATTTTGTGTATGATAAATATTCTTTATGCTCTCATACGTTGCTTGACGATCTAACGTCGCTTGACCTTGACGAAACATTCAGTTATCTTGTTAAGAATTTGACGAATTTTGTCGATTAGCTAAGAACTTCGAGAAATGTGTGCTGTTTTCAGAACTTTCCATAGAGAGTATATAAGCTCGTCATTCTTTGTTTCGGTTATCGACATGATACGATTAAAAGTATCTGCTAATTTTGCGACATAAAAAATTATATATAATTATATTTATAATATATAATTATAATACTTCAGTTTATATCACTCAAACTATTGTAAGTAACTATAATGCTCTTAATAAATCTTAAAAGCAATATAATTATTTATAACACGAATTCTTTATAGTATTGTTACAAATATTATGCTCTGGAAACGTGGGTGTTTTTATGAGATATAAAGATAGTACCGAATTTCTGGATAGCAAACACTTCATAAAAAGTATCAATAAGCATAAACAGGAACAATATACAACTAATAACTCGCATGCTATGTTAAAAGAATGCAAAACAACTCTCAGATTTAATAGTTCAGTTATATTTTCAAGACACTTTTACTCCTATCACCCTATATAGCACCCTATATATATTATACAGAAATAAAAGTTTCGTTGATTTGTGTTTTGAAAGTTTCGTCACTGGTGATTGTTTAGTATTAGGGCCATCCGTAGAAAAATTATTGGCTTCCGGGAGTGTTGCCATGGCATAATGCATGCTCAACAGGAGAGTGAGGGTCACAACTCCCCCGGCCAATCGGTGGCACTTTTCCTTGTTTACATTCCATTTTTACTTTCACGTGCTTTAAATTTTCTATTTAGATACTATATATATACGTATAAATATATAATATATATATATATATATATATATATATATATATATATATATATATATATATATATACATATATACATATATACATATTATATATACATATATATATATATATATACATATATATATACATATAAATATATATATATATATATATACATATATATATATACATATATATATATATATATATATATATATATATATATATATTATACAGAAGTAAAAGTTTTGTTGTTTTCACTGGTGATTGTTTGGTATTAGGGTCATCCGTAGTAAAAGTATCGGCTTCCGGGAGTGTTGCCAGGGCATAGTGCATGCTCAACCGGACAGTGGGGGTCACAACTCCCCCCGGCCAATTGGTAGTACTTTTCCTTGTTTGCATTCAATTTTTACTTTCATGTGCCTTACATTTTCTATTTAGATACTATATACAGGGTTGTTATAATTAAAGTTCGCCTATTCAGAAGGCTCTAGAGCCGGTTCTATGGCTTCAAACGAAACAACATTTAACTAGTATGTAGTACAAGTGATGCGCTCTGCGAAAATCGAAAAAAAAATTAGTTACAATTGCCGTCAGTAGGTGGCGCTGTGCCAATAGCTAAGGCGATTGTTGTAATTTGTTTGTAAAATAAATAAAGGAAAATGTATTGCATAGTTGGTACAATAACAATTCGCTAATGCAGAAAGCTCTAGAGGCAGATCTATGGCTCCAAACAATACAGAAAAAAGGAGATAATTTAATGTGATGCAATCTGAGTCCAGAAAAATAAAACATGTCGCTCGCCAGCGACGAATAACAGCATTACGCATGCTCAATGAACACTCCATTACTTGCAATCACGCATTCCATTCTCAGAACTGTGTTTTCTACTGCAGAGCGCAAAGTCTCCTGTGGGATTGACCCGATGTGACGCCTAATACTGTTCTTCAGATCAGAGATCGTCAGACATCTGTCTTTAGACACAGAGTTGAAGCGTATTTCAGCGTGATTTGAAGCGTATTTCAGCGTTTCGAAGTTGTGACATCACTGCTGTATCGTCGAAGATTAGAATAAAAAGTGATCTTCTTCAAGCGTTTGTTGAAATTTTGTACATTTTTGTGTGTTTCGTCTGGATTGACCGAAATTGATAGAATGAATCTGCACAATTTTACTTTTACCAACTGTGACATAAATTTTCCTTTATTTTTTTTTTTACAACGAAACTTGCGAAAATCACTTTAGATATTGCAGAAGCGCCACCTACTGACGACAATTGTAACTAATTTTTTTTTTCGATTTTCGCAGAGCGCATCACTTGTACTACATACTAATTAAATGTTGTTTCGTTTGGAGCCATAGAACCGGCTCTAGAGCCTTCTGAATAGGCGAACTTTAATTATAACAACCCTGTATATATCCAGAGCAACGCCACTCCTGGGCGGGGGGATCAACTCATGAGACACACACATGACATGGCTCTTTAAAACCTATATATATATATATTTTACTTTATATATATATTTTATATTTACTCTAATAACATATATATATATATATATATATATATATATATATATATATACAATTTTTTTTAAAACATTATTTCTTAATTTATTTCTTAAATTCGATGGTGTAAAGTGCTTAACCAGCAGTAAATCCAATACAACTTTCTATACATCGTTGAAGAAAAGAAGCATGGGAATATTTTAGGTGACTACAATTGTTTCAAGGGCACTTTGAGCCTTTTTTCCTGGGTCAAAAATAGTCTGCTCTTAAAATAGACGCTATTAAAGCTACTGCTCTTTGACGCGGGACATTCTATCAGAGCTAGAACACCTAAAGCCAGAATTCATGGGGTGCATTAGTGGGTGGCATTAACTATCGACATGGAAACCCCAGGCATAAACATATCAGCAAAGAGCTATAAAGCGGCTCCCGCTCTACCACAAGCAACAGTTTTGTACATTGTGAGGAAATTCAATATTGAATGCATTTTCTACAGCTGAAATACTTTTTAATTTTTCATAATCTTTTGAATGAAGAATATTTTCAAGTTCTTTGTTAATGTTCGAAAAGTTATTTGCCTTTTAATCAGCACTTCATCAACAATTGATTCAGTAGATTTTGATTAGAAATTAAATATTCACTACCAATTTACTCTTGTATATGTGGCAGAAATGAATTGTTTATATTCTTTTTATATTCTTTCTGTTTCGAATATTCTCTAATCATACCGTTCCTAGATTAAATCCCAAAGAATACAAAATCAAGTAATATATTCTTAATCTATGAAAAATTCATTATTTTCATTTCTCTTTTGTCAAAAATAATTAAACGGAAATTTAATTTGCTATTCAAAATGTTTTATTTCACGTTCGATTGCTTATTATTATCATCTGTATCTAGTTCACTAGCTTCGTTGTGTAATTATATCAAATATGCTCTCATCTTGAAAAGAGCACTTTAGAAAATCAAACGAGCAGCTCATTTAACATTTATTTTTAATTACGGAAAAGTTTGCTTTGATTAATTTAACTCAATGAAATCTATTGACTTTAAAATGCAATCGTATTTTTTGGAATCATTTGTGTTATGTTTAAAAGGAATGAAAATCCTTCTATGTTCCGCATTTGCAATTGCATAATAAATGTGTCTTTTAATTATCAGAAATTATGACTCTCTAAATCCACGAAATATCGTTAAAATTGTTAAAAGTCGTTAAAATTGTTAAAAGTTTGCATAATTTTGCAAGTTATGTACATAATTACTGGCTCTTATTTGTGTAAAATATATTAAAATTCAACAATTTTTATGATTCAACAATTATGATTCAACAATATGATTCAACAAAATTCAACAATATGATTCAACAAAATTCAGCAATATGTTCAACAATTATGATTCAACAATGTGTTTCAACAAAATTCAACAATTTGGATTCAACAAAATTCAACAATTTTTAGCGGCATTCTTGTAACTTCGTAAACGTCATTAATGGTGTTTTAAAATAAAAACATTTTACAATAAAGTTGTAGTATTTGGTAAAAGTATTTATGAATTATTTGAAGACGTGTTCTCAATACTTAGGAATTAATGCAGTTTAACAGTAATTCGTCTACTCCCTTCCTTTCATACATTGATAAATATAAAGTATTACGACGGGGTCGGAAATTCAAAATCGAATTTAACACGTTTTGAGTATCCTTGAAATTTAATTTAAACCGAGCAGCTGTGCATCTGAGTGCATATGTGTGTATGTGTGGGACGTGTATGTGTTTCTATCTGCATGTATGTGTAATTGAATATATGAATATGTGAATATGTATATATTCACATATTCGTACAATTTTATGCGTTTTGAGCATCACTGAAATTGAATCAAACTTAAACAGAACATATGTGCATCTAAGTGCATAAGCGTATGTGTGTGGTGTGTATGTGTTTCTATTTGCATGTATGTGTAATATGTGAATATATGAATATGTAAATATATTCACATATTCACACAATTTTATGCGTTTTGAGCATCCCTGAAATTGAATCAAACTTAAACAGAACATAAGTGCATCTAAGTGCATATGTGTGCATGTGTGTGATATGCATGTGTTTCAATTTGTCTACAGTATATTTCGATTTATGACACTATTTGGGAAGAAATGCAAATAGATGCTACACCTGGAAAAACAGCACTTTATAACATTTTCAGGGAAGAATCAGGTCCCCAACTGGATAAGCAAAACGTAATTTTACAAAGGGTAAATTGAAGACTTCATTGCCGTTGATAATTGACCACCATGTTATGAAACACATAAGAACATACACAATAAAAGAAGCAAATCGAGGTTTAGGAACAGAATGGGGTCCATTACCTTAAAGTCACTTTGTTCAATATTTCCTTACTAAAATCAATATTACCTGCATTCGAGCAGAAAATATAAAGTTTTTATCTAATCATTTGACCGGTTACGTTACTAATAGATATATATTGGGTGTCGGTACATTTAGTCGGTACATGTAATAAATCGGTATAGAATTGTTTGTTTAGTACATTAACAGAGATACATAAAAATTTGTGAAACCAGCAAACAGCAAAAGGTAAATATGGATTATGTTTTTAAATGAAAACCCTATATTTTATACCACTAGTAGAAGCTAACACCGATATTATCTAGAATTCGTAAATTTTAATTTATGTATCATTCTGTAATTGGTCTAATAGCTTAACTGTGACAATAACTGGATAATTTCGTTGGTGATTACGAAAGTTTGTAAAATTTTGGCTTGTAACACGTCTTCTTGCCGCCACAACATTATCCGCTACTCCGCATTCTAATATCCTCTTATTATGCTTTCTTGTACGTAAGCTATTATTTAAGTTTTTCGAAATTAATTCAAAAAATATTTTTGTATGGAAATAAACCGTTTTATTACTTTTCAAAATATTCGCCTTTAGCATCAATACGTAAAAAATTCAAATAAACCAATTTTATAAAGAGTTATCAAAAGTTGGTATAGCAGAAACATGTGATTTATAAGCTTCAAGTGCTCCTTCAGGACTATTAAATCGTTGACCACACATTTTATTTTTAATTGTTGGAGACAAAAACACAACAATGGGTGATAAATCAGGCGAATAAGGACAGTGACTCATCAAATTAATTTTTTCATGCTTTAAATAATTGATAGCTTGAAATGCCGTGTGTGAGCTTGCATTGATATGATGAAGGATAGTGCGACGTTACGCATTACTTTCTCTGATTTGAGAAAATATTTCTGGCAAACAAATTGTCGTATACCAATCAGCATTTACTATGATCCTTTAAAGTACTGGCCCCGGTATTCTGCCTTCTAATAATAACAAAACCTATCGAGGATGCGCGATTTCGGATTTTAGAACGCTTTATACAAGCATCAAGCATAAAATTAGCAACTTTAAAAAAAATCAGCAATTAGCTAAAAGATGGGCTCAACCGATCATATGCATTCCGCATATGTTAATTAGTGTGATTATCTCATATCTATGCATTTGTTCGACTTATATCTACATATTTATTCAACTTACTAATATTTAAGCCTGTCAAAGGCAGAAAAACCAACACTCTTAAAAATCTAGGAAGTAACTTGCTTTTGATAACTTTTAATTTGTTGTATGGTGAGCGTAGAAAATAGTTGTCCCAATTGAAAATTTCTTCTAGTTAGATTCTTCCCCATGGTCGAGTATCAACATTTTCTGTCCCCGGTGGGAGCTTTGAGAGGGTTTTGCGAGATTTACCTATTTCTCGCCCCCATTTTGTCCACCCTGGAAGAAAACTCCAAATTCCGGCTCCGTTTGATTCAATCCATTACTATAGAAGTGCAGTGATTATGTGATGACAGAGACAGACTTTATCAGATTTTCACGATAATGGAATATTTGATATTGGAACAAGAAATATCAATCATGCTTAAAGCATTGATTATGAAACACTTTCCAACTTCAATGCAATTTTATTTAAACATGTCTAAAATTCAATACATTCCTCGGTAATATTTTAAAACTTATCACAATACTACATTAATTTATTATATTTGAAAACTTAAACCTTCATCGAAAAAAATGAACTCCATTAAAATAACGTCATTGAATTATAAATTGCCTAATTTAAACATCTCTAAAATGCGATGCATTCCTCGGAAATATTTTTAAAACTATCATAATACTACGATAATTTATTATATTTGAAAACTTCATCGAAAACAACTGAAATTCATTCAAATGACGTCATAGAAAAAATAACACGTCTGGATCTCCCTATAAAAACAGCATTTCTTTCATAACATTTTCCCATTCATGTCATTCATCAGAATACTATAATAATTTATTTTATTTAAAAATTAAGACCATGGAGTTACACGTAATTAAACTCTATGCGTAAAACTTCATCGAAAAAAATCGTCCTTCTGTTTGTAAAATCAATGAATATTTGATTCATATCAGCTATGCAGACTCCATGAACTAAATGATTTTGTGTTACAGAAATACAGCAATTCTAATACAATTCATTCTACATATTTTGCTGTTTACATTTTACATAGTTGAAAAATAGGCTTCGTTATAGAAATAATCAAATTTGGATGAGCATTTAAACTTAAATATATTGTAATTGCGTTGTTTCAGTATGTAGATGCACAGAATTTTTGCAAAAATAAAGTGATTTTAGGACGGATACAACACTCAATATGAATTAACAAGAAAGATCAATCATGCTTAAAGCATTGATTATGAAACACTTTCCAACTTCAATGCAATTTTATTTAAAAAAGTCGAAAATGCAATGCTTTCCTCGGTAATATTTTAAAACTTATCACAATACTACATTGATTAATTATATTTGAAAACTTAAACCTTCATCGAAAAAAATGAACTTCATTCAAATGACGGCATTGAAATATAAATTGCCTGGTTTAAATATCTCTAAAATGCAATACATTCCACGGTAATATTTTTAAAACAATCATAATACTACGATAATTTATTATATTTGAAAACTTCATCGAAAACAACTAAAATAAATTCAAATGACGTCATAGAAAAAATAACACGCCTGAATCTTTCTATAAAAGCAGGAATTCATTCATTTCATTCATCACAATACTATAATAATTTATTTTATTTAAAAATTAAGACCATGGAGCTACAATTCATAAACTCTATGCTTAAAACTTCATCGAAAAAAATCGTCCTTCTGTTTATAAAATCAATTAATATTTCATTCATATCAGCCATGCAGACTCCATGGACTGAATTATTTTGTGTTAAAGAAATACAGTAATTCTAATACAACTCATTCTACATATTTTGCTGTTTACATTTTACATAGGTGAAAAATAGGCTTAGTTGTAGAAATAATCAAATTTGAATGAGAATTTAAACTCAAATATATTGTCATTGTGTTGTTTTAGTATGTAGGTGCACAGAATTTAAGCAAAAATAAAGTAGTTTTAGGACGGATACAACACTCAATATGAATTAAAAAGGACTTTAAAAAATCACGATTTTGAAACAAGATGGATGCCATATATCATTTTGAAGTGGGTCATGTGATCGTTACATATCATGGTCACGTGATCGTTTCATATAAGAAGTGTAATTATTATTTTAATTTTTATTTAAAAAACTACTGAATATATTTCGCTAAATTTTTTTTATATATTTTATGGAACAATTTAAATATTACCTAAAATTTTCGAAGCAATTTGTGAATTTTAAATCCGCTTAAAAAAATGTTCGAAAAATTAGGTCCCATAGGGCTCAATGTATTTCATTTTTTCAACCCGGGTTCAATCCAAAGCTAATTGGGTTATATTATTGATTTATATTCCCATAGGTCCTACAGACCGTCTGAACAACATACTAAAATTTCATTTTGATTAAGTCATTTTTACGGCAGTTATCGTGCTAACGGACAGACAGACAGACAGACAGAATGAACAAAGTCATAAACACTTTTCAACTTTGTTGTAAAGTGTTAATGATATAAAAACCAAAAATAATAAACATCAGGTCGAATAAATAGCAATAAATAGAAATTTCCAGATAACAATGCAGGCAGGTGGGCTGACGTCAAGACCTGCCATTAAAGTTTAATTAACTTATCATAGGCAATAAAGAATTCCCACACACATCGAAAGTTCACGGGGTCTTTAGAACCTCAAGCACGTTCGCTAAGTGTATCTCCGGCCAGTAGCAACTTCCGCGCAATATCTAACTGTCATAACAGATTTAGTCTATTAAGCCACCGGAGTGCTGCTGGAGGGTAATGGAAATACATTAAAAAACCCATAATCTCCGCCTAGAGGGAGGATCGAAAATCCTACTCTACATTATGTTTTATCCGATAGTCGACACTCTAAGTGCGTAAAGATTCAGTCTTCTAGAAAACCGAGTGGCTTCTGGAAGGTCTGAAATTCTAGTGATATTCATACATTTATTCGACTTATAAAAAGCATTTGTCCAATTAATATCCATACCTTTATTTAACTCATACCGATACATTTATTCAACTTATATCCATACATTTGAAGAGATAACTGCCAAACTGCTTTTAAAACGGATTATGTTTCATCTGTCTTTGCTGATTGCAGGGCGGTAGCTCCAATAAGTGATTGGATTTTAATTAGCGATGATTTCAGTGACACTTAAATGGGCTGCTCGGCTTGTTCGTTAGAGGACCCATTAGTCTAACCAAAGGCGATTATTCTATGAAATCCTTTTGAATGAAGGATTAACGTCAAGGAAAAACGTAATTTCGTCAATCTCGCTACTGATAAACAGATTTACTTACTTTCTTTTTTACAACCTTTTATTATTAACACTTTACAACATAGTTGAAAATGTTTATGACTTTGTTCATTCTGTCTGTCTGTCTGTCTGTCCGTTAGCACGACAACTGCCGTAAAAATAGCTTTATCAAAATGAAATTTTAGTATGTTTTTCAGACTGTCTGTGGGACCTATGGGAATATAAATGAATATTATCACCCAATTAGTTTTTTATTGAACACGGACAACTGCCGTAAAAATAGCTTTATCAAAATGAAATTTTAGTATGTTTTTCAGACTGTCTGTGGGACCTATGGGAATATAAATGAATATTATCACCCAATTAGTTTTTTATTGAACACGGATTGAAAAAATGAAATACATTGAATTCTATGGGACCTAATGTTTCAAACATTTTTTAAGATAATTTAAAATTCACAAATTGCTTCGAAAATTTTAGGAAATATTCAAATTATCCCATAAAATATACAAAAAAAATTTCAGTAAAATATGTTAGGTAGTTTTTAAATAAAAATTATTGAATATAAGGAGAAAAACAAATTCAAATAACTTCTGACTCTCGTTATATCCTCTAGAAAGAAAAAATAAATATATTATATAATAAATATATTTCCAAGAGATTAATTATTTTATATATGAGAAAGGTTTCACATTTTAAAATAAATATGGTAGATAACAATTTTTCAAATTTAACTTTTTTTGATGATTTTTAACACTTTACAACATAGTTGAAAAGTGTTTATGACTTTGTTCATTCTGTCTGTCAGTCTGTCTGTCTGTCCGTTAGCACGATAACTGCCGTAAAAATAACTTAATCAAAGTGAAATTTTAGTATGTTGTTCAGACGGTCTGTGGGACCTATGGGAATATAAATAAATAATATCAGCCAATTATTTTTTATTGAACCCGGATTGAAAAAATAAAATACATTGAACCCTATGGGACCTAATTTTTCAGCCATTTTTTAAGCAAATTTAAAATTCACAAATTGCTTCGAAATTTTTAGGAAATATTGACATTATCCCATAAAATATATAAAAAAAATTTCAGTAAAATATATTAAGTAGTTTTGTAATTAAAAATTATTTAATATAGGGAAAAACACAAATTCAATTAAATTCTGACTTTTGGGATATCCTCCAGAAAGAAAAAAGAGATATATTATATAATAAATATCTTTCGAAAAGCTTAATCATTTTGAATATGAGAGAGGCTTCACATTTTAAAATAAATTTGGTAGATAACAACTTTTCAATTTTATTTTTTAATTTTATATAACTATATGATATGCATATTTGATGGCATTTTTAATGCACTTTCCTACATCCTAGAGAGTTAAAATTTGGTACACAGCTTAAATTTTTTGAACATTTTATTCTACAAAAATTTGGTGGATCTTTAAATATAGATCCTACATTTTTTTCGAAATGGCCTGCAAATAATCCCCGTTCACTTCTATAAATCATTGTTGTAATATTGTTAAAAATTCTGATGTGGGCAGCACATGTCTTTCCCTGCAGACTCATATTCACGTTCTCTTTATTTCTTCAATAATAATTTGAGTTTATCTGCACAAAATAACAGCCATAAGTAGTTTCAATTACATTGAATTTGCACGTTAAACTTAAATCTGGTTCTCAGTTGATAGCTGGACTTATTGTCAAAGGTGGCGTAGCGAAAACGCGAAAAAACTAGAATATCTCAGGAACGGCTAGTCCTAGAGTAATGAGGTTAGTCTTATTCTTTTTGTTGTCAAAAATCACGTATAAAATAGGAATTTATTTGATATAATTGAGCACACGTAGTCTTATTTTTATATTTAACGATTTTTGAGGGCCATTTCGAAAAATTGCCCGTTCCTTTTTCCCGAATCGTACAAGAATAACCTACAAATGATTTATATACCAAATTTTGTTAAATTTGGTATATAAATCACTTGTAGGTTATTGAAATATAATACACCAAATTTTGTTAAATTTGTTCCATTAGTTTTTAGCTAGAGTGGATAAGGGCAATTTCTGCCGGCCATTTCGCAAAGAAGGCAGATTCTTTTATTACGAATCGTACTATAATCTAATGAACATCAGGATTTCCCAGAAAAAACATACCTACCAAATTTTATGAAATTCGGTCTATTAGTTTTTCAATTAGAGTGGATGTAATATCCTCACAGACACACAGAAATATACACAGATACACCCTTACACACACAGACGTCTTCTTAAAAATAGTTTTTTCGTGTTCTAGAAGTGCCAAAACGTGTAGGTCCTTCGAAAATTCGAGTTCCGATCTTCGGCACGATTCCAATACTTTGCATACATACACACACACACACACACATATATATATATATATTATCTGTGTATCTGTGTATTATCTGTGTATCTAAATTCCGTGCCTATGCAATTTTATTTAGCTCTGGAGTCTGGAATTCAAGTTATATGAATGAAATATTCCTTGATTTTGCATAGAGAATCAGATAATTTATATTTCGAACAGTTTTAAATAGTTAAGTATAATAAATTACTGTATTACTGTGATAATGTAAAAGAGATATCACCACTGAATGTATCACATTTTAGAAATTTTTAAATGAAATTGTATTTCAGTTGGAAAGTGTTTCATAATCAATGCTTATGCATGATTGAACTTTCTTGTTTGTTTTCAATCATAGGTTTTAATATGGCTTGCTACTGAATACCGCTACATGGAAAAATATAACAAAGATAACATGTTTCTTCTATGCAGGGTGTCCCAAAAAGATTGAAATGCGCTTTAATTCTTTACCTGTTTGAGATCAGTGGACAATATAAATTGCAAAAATGCTAAAAGTAATATAGGAAATAAGACTACGTTAATGGAATAGTTCTCCCATTAATTTCCATAAAGTTACACTTTTTAAATTTTTATACGACCCCTTAGACAAATTTGGTCAATAAGAAAATGTTTATATTTAATGCAACAAGATCATTAAAGAAAACTGCATATCTGTATCTTTAAAATCAGCTGAATTATGATAAAGGAAAAAAATCTGACTTATGCAACTTTTCCGTGAAAGGCTCATGTGAAAGGCTGTTTCATCAGTAAAAGTAGGGATCACAAATAAATTGACGATGGAAATTGTTTAGATCAAAAATACGTTAATATGTGTCAAAATTTTTTATCACATGTGCATCTAAATAAAACATTACACAAACGAAGATCATATAAAGCAGTAGTTCTCACTACGCGGTTGGATATCCTATGTATTATCATCCAGTTTTATCTTTTTAGGGATATGTTACAAATTTACATTTCTAATTTGATATAGGGTCCCCGCATTCGCAATGTTCAATTTTAAATTAAATATAACTCGCTCAATTTTTAAGATACAGATATGCAGGTTTTTTTTAATGATCTTGTTGCATTAAAAATAAAAATATTCTGATTGATCAAATTTGTGTAAGGGGGTCTTATTAAAGAGCGTAGCCTTTTGAATATTAATGGGAGGCCTATTTCATTAACGCAGTCTTATTTCCTACCTTACTGTCAACATTTTTGCTATTTACATTACCCACTTATTTCCAACAGGTAAAGAATTAAAGCGCGTTTCAATCTTTTTGGGATACCCTGTATATCTAACTTCCATTATGTGAAACCATTTTAGGTTTAATTTTTCGTGTTAAGAAATATCCGAAACGCGCAAAAGATTTTCGGTAAATTTCTGTTAGTAAATTGTATACACGTGAACATTTTAACACTTTACAACATAGCTGAAATGTATTTATGACTTTGTTCATTCTGTCTGTCTATTGAGCTGTCTTTTCGCCCGATAACTTCCGTAAAAATGACTTTATCCAATGAAATGTTAGTATGTTGTTGAGACGGTCAGTAGGACATATGGAAATGTAAATGAATAATGTCACCCAATTAGTTTTGGATTGAACCCGGGTTGAAAAAAGTGAAATACATTGAACCCTATGGGGCCTAATTTTTCAAACATTTCTTTAGCAAAGTTAAAATTCACAAATTGCTTTGAAAATTTTAGAAAATATTCAAATTATCGTATGAAATATATAAAAAAATTGAAGCAAAGTATATTCGGAAGTTTTTAAATAAAAATTTAAATAATAATTACACCCATATTATATGAAGAGATCACATTACCCACTTCAAAATAAAATATGGCATCCGTCATTTTTTCCAATGTAAAAATTGTAATTTTTTAAGTTCTTTTACATTTATATTTAGTATTGCATCAGTCCTAAACATCTTTATTTTTGCGTATTTTCTGTGCATCTATATTCTGCGCCAACGTAATTGCAATATTTTTTAGTTTAAATGATCATCAAACTTATTATAGTTTAAATGATTATTTATACAACGAAGCCCAATTTTAATGTATACATTATGTAAGTAAATCAAGCTGTGAGATGAGTCGTATAAGAATTGCTGAATTAATTTAACGCAACATTATTTAACTCTGGAGTCTGAAATGTAGATGATATGACAATATTCATTGATTTTACATACAGAAGCAGACTATTTTATAATATTGCATTTTTCGATGAAGTTTTAAGCATGGAGTTAGAAAATACTTTTACTTCCGTGGTTTTAAGCTTGCAAGTAAAATAAATTATTATAGTACTGTGATAATTTAAAAAAATTTTGCCACTGAATGTATCGAATTTTAGAGATGTTTAAATAAAATTGCATTGCAGTTGAAGAGTGTTTCCTAATCAATGCTTTATGCATGAATGATATTTCTTGTCTTGTTATATTATTTAACAAAGTAGAGAAATTAAAAATTAATATAATAATCTCTCTTTTAATATCTTAAAAGATACACGACGCATTTCTCTGTGTTCTTCACTGTGTTCTTGAGACCTGTTTCTATTCGATTCTAGCCACTATTCAATCCAGCCACTATGCAATCCCAGTGACGTTAACTTTATACCTAAAGCTGTATTTACCCCCTCTAACAATATGCACCGACATACATGTTTGGAAGAATCACCTGATAATGAGCACAACTTGTGTGCATAACGCATACTTTGCAATCAGGTATAGTGCTGGAATATCAGGTATAGTCCTGGATGCGATATGTCTTGGAATATGCATCATGATACATATACTATGACACAGAAGCAATCATATCTCCCTGAATGGTTGTTCAGTAAAGAAAGGTTTGAACGCGAAATAGATTCAACCAAGCTCACCATTTAGGATACATATTGTTCTGATGATAATAATGAACAAACTAAATTATTAACTTACAATAGTTTCTGTGAGACCTGAAATTGTTCTCACATGAGACACTTTTATTTGAGTATTTATGGTGGCCAGAACGACAAACAAAGCGGTAGTCTGGCTGGCACCAGGGTTTATGAGGACTTGAACTTTAAGGTCAAATGACTATAAATTTAGGGGTGCAATACCAGAGGGGCTGATCTGGGCCGTACTAAATGTGCAATGGTGCGTGCCATTGGGTAAGGAATAGCCAGTAAGCGCCAAAAAGAAGTAAAGGCGGAGTTACACCCCCCCCCCCCCCCCACATACACACACACACACCGAGGAAAACCACAGTCTGTGACCAAAGAACGAGATCATACATACTTTGAGAAATAACGAAGACAGGTGGAATTTTGAGACAAGACAGACCAGAAATAAGACAATCATGAATTTGTGACTTAAAAATGTGATATACTAAAATGACTTAAGGACGATGCCTAATAGCATGAAATAAGTGGAGTGTGTCAGTTAGCAGTATACAATGAAGTTACGAGTTTCTTGAAAATAACAGGCATATGACAGTTGATTGCCTACAGTTGTTTTGACTAGAGCGACTGACATAATTATCATGCCATATTCCAAGTTGTATTGTTTTATAATAGACATATCATGATTAATCAACCATATATTTGAACTTATATCTTTGAAATTATATCGAACCACGCATGCTCAGCTAAGTATGATACCGTTTACATTTATAAAAGTATCTTGGAAAGCATAATTGTGTTGTTTACAAATGCGGGTAGTTCAGCTGCTAGGCCATTAGACAGCCAGTTCCTCCGTCTAAATGTTTTCCAGACATAGGCTGCCCCAGGTCACATAAAGTACAATCCGGGGTAGCAGCAAGTCCAATTCGATGGAGATGTGTCCTGAGACCGTCATGACCAGTCATAAGTCTAAACCTGGCAACTTCTTCTAGTCGAGAGGACTCTGGAATGACTGAAATGTTCCTGCTGAGGCCGCTCCATGACTTTCCTTTAGATACCTCCAGAGATTCTGCCTCAGTTTCTTTCTTGTGTACCATTTGAATGTACAGTTGTGATGAATAAAAAGCCATAGGCTTTGAGAATCTCTGCTCCCCCATAGAATCTCTGCTCCTTTTTGGTCAAAACGTCCGCTTTTTCATTTCCTTGTACTCCACAATGTACAGACACCCGCTATAAAGTGTTTCTGCGCGTTAGATCTTTTAAAAGTGGTCTGAACTCTTGAATCCGGAGACTATTTTTACTTTCCTTATATACATAACGTATAACGAAGGTATTGTGACGGGGTCGAAAATTCGAATTCGATTTTTCGACGGGACAGCACGTTCCAAGCATCCATGATCACGAATCGAACATTTTTGAGGTGATGTCTGTGTGTGTGTGTCAATGAGTCTGTGGAGACGATATCTCACGAACGAATATAGCTATTCGAATGAAATTTGGTACAAAAATCACAATCCGTGAATACTGGAAGTCTATTGTTTTTAAACGTAATCGAATGTTCAGACCCCCCCCCCTAAACCTAAATTTTCGGGTGAAATCTTGAAAAAAATCATCAAAAAATCAAAACCTTTAATAAAGTACGCAAATAGACATTTCTTATGTAATTTTTGCTTAGAAAACGATTGACATAAATTTTAGAACGCTAGCATGAACCGTTCTCGAGATATTGTACATTTTTAAAATAAATTTATTAAAAAATCCCATAAATTAAAAAAATATATATTAACTGATGAGAAACATGTCCCCTTTTCATATGTAATATCATGCGATAAATTTCGTGACATCATTCTCGTGAATCTAGCTCATTCCATTCATGAGAAAAGATACTTTGAGTAATACTTTTGTATTCGAACACCAATAGTCATATATCTGCTATAAGAAAAACTTATTTCTCCGTTTATAACGCTTGGCGAGATTTTGGTGACGAATTTGGCGGATTGTCGCCAACTTGGCGACATTTTTAAATGTTGCCAAATTAAAGAAAATCTCGCCAAATGGATAAAAGTGACGCTAAATTAATGAAAATGACGATTAATTGAAGAAAATTCAATATCTTGGAAAGAATATAAGTATCTACTATAAGGAAACCCTATTTTTTTACTGTAAAAGTAGTACATTCATTGCATTATATAAGGAAAGTCATGTGTTGCCCACATCAGATTTTTTCTCTTGAATCCGGAGACCATTCAACAGCTCTGTTGAATGAAGAATGACAAAGGAACGAATAATTGCTCTTCAAACCGTTCGTTACGAATTTTATCTTGTGAAAGTGCGCCTTATCATGTGAATAATAATTCTTTATGCTTAACAAAATATTACAGATACTATGCTTATTCAATGTCTTTATTCAAAGATTAGATTAACCACATTCGCGTCGCAACTCATTCAAAGTATGTTTAACTCATTACCCGCACATGCACTTCAGTCTCTTCCTAAACACGTATCAGTATGTATGTTTGTCAGGCACACTTAATAATGTGCAGGGTTTGTATAAGGTCTGCGAAACGCATAACTTGCAACGTGATATAAAGCCAATATTCCGCTATGTTGTATCATAATACATATACAGGAGAGCAAAAGCAATCATATCTCACTGAATTGAATAGACTATCAAACTAGATAAAATGTATAGATCACATCTATGCTTCAAACTTGTCTGGAATGTATAATGCATATTTAGGGGTTATTACTTTGATTATATACATAATGTATAAGGAAAGTATTGTGAGGGGGTCGAAAATTCGAATTCGAGTTTTCGACGGGAGAGAACATTTCAAGCATCCCTGATCACGATTCGAACATTTTTGAAGTGATGTCTGTGTGTGCGTGTGTGTGTGTGTGTGTGTGTGTGTGTGTGTGTGCAAGTATGTGCGTGTGTGTGTGTGTGTGTGGAGACGATATCTCACGAACGAATGGACCGATTCGAATAAATTTGGTACAAAAATCACAATCCATGACTACTAGAAGCCTATTGCTGTAAAACACAATCGAATGTTCAGAACCCCCCTAAATTTTCAAGTAAAATTTTGAAAAAAATATCAAAAAATCAAAACCTCTAATAAAGTTACGCAAATAGACATTTCTTATGTAACTTTTCCTTAGAAAACGATTGACATAAATTTAAGAACGCAAGCACGAAACGTTCGCGAGATATTGCATATTTTCAAATACATTTATCAAAGAATCCCATAAATTAAAAAAAATATTATCTGTTGAGAAACATGCTCACTTTTCATATGTAATATCATGCGATAAATTTGGTGACACCATTGTCGTGGATCTAGTTCGTTCCATTCATGAGAAAAGATACTTTGAGTAATACTTTTGTATTTGAACTCCAATAGTCATTTATCTGCTATAAGAATAACTTATTTCTTCATCCATAATGCTTGGCGAGATTTTGGGCGACTTATTTGGTGGAATGTTGCTAACTTGGCGACTTTTTTAAATGCTGCTAAATTAATGAAAATCTCGCCAAATGGATAAAAATAACTCTAAATCGATGAAAATGACGACTAATTGTCGAAACTTCAATATCTTGGAAAGAATATAAGTATCTACTGCAAGAAAAACCTAATTTTTTACTGTAAAAGTAGTAAATTCATTACATTATGTAAGGAAAGTCATGTGTTGCCCACATCAGATTTTTTCTTATAAAGACGAGATTATGAATGTATAAATAAATTTAGCCGCATGTTTACGAGGTAAAAAAAATTCCCATGTAAAATATTTTGATGAAGTTGTTTTGAAACGTTTTATTTCCTTCTAAATGATATTTCAGTGACACATGTTCGAACAGTTTCAAAGTGTTTGAAAATTTCATTGTAGAATATTTTAAATACTAAAGTGAAAAGTTATTATCATTTTAATAAATCTTCAATAGCAAGATATATTTCAAATACACTTCTTAATCTCCCTTTTTGCTAACTAGTATATAAAATATAATCTCAGAGAACATACTATAATCGAACATTTAGTATCTGCAAATATACAAATCTCATATAATTCAATGACACATGTTTAAAAAGTTTCAAAATGTTTCAAAATTTTATCGTAGAATATTTTAAATACTAAAGTGAAAAGTTATTATCATTTTAATAAATGTTCAATACCAAGATATATTTTAAATACACTTCTTAATCTCCCTCTGTGTTAACTAGTATATAAAACATAATCTCAGAGAACATACCATAATCGAACTTTTAGTATCTGCAAATATACAAATCTCATATATTTCAATGACAATTGTTTAAAAAGTTTCAAAATGTTTGAAAATTTCATTGTAGAATATTTGAAATACTAAAGTGAAAAATTATTATCATTTTAATAAATTTTCAGTAGCAAGATATATTTTAAATACACTTCGCAATTTCCCTTTTTGTTAACTAGTATATAAAAAAATTTGATGTGGGCACACATGACTTTCATTATATAATGCTATGAATTTGCTACTTTTACAGTGAAAAAAATAGGTTATTCTTATAGTAGATACTTATATTTTTTCCAAGATATTGAATTTTCTTCAATTAGTCGTCATTTTCATCGATGTAGGGTCATTTTTATCCATTTGGCGAGATTTCCGTTAATTTAGCAACATTTCAAAAAGTCGCCAAGTTGGCGACATTCCGCCAAATTTGTCGTCAAAATCTCGCCAAGCGATATGGACGGAGAAATAAGTTATTCTTATAGCAGATAAATGACAATTAGCGTTCAAATACAAAAGTATTACTCAAAGTATGTTTTCTCATGAATGGAACAAGTTAGATCCATGAGAACGATGTCACCAAATTTATGGCATGATATTGCATATGAAAAGTAAATATGTTTCTCGACAGTTAATTTTTTTTAATTTATGGGATTTTTTTATAATTTTTTTTAAATGTGCAATATCTGGAGAACGGTTCATGCTAGCGTTCTAAAGTTTATGTCAATCGTTTTCTAAGGAAAAATTACATAAGATATGTGTATTTGTGTAACTTTGTTAAAAGTTTTGATTTTTGATGATTTTTTCAAAATTTCACTCGAAAATTTAAGAGGGGGGGGTTCTGAACATTTGATTACCTCTAAAAACAATAGGCTTCCAGTACTCACGGATTGTGATTTTTGTACCAAATTTCATTCGAATCGCTTCATTCGTTCGTGAGATATCGTCTCCACAAACTCACTGACACACACACACACACACACACACACACACACACACACACAGACATCACCTCAAAAATGTTTGATTCGTGATCAGGGATGCTTGAAACATGCTCTCCCGTCGAAAACTCGAATTCGAATTTTCGACCCCGTCACACTACTTTCCTTATACATTATGTATATAAGGAAATTAATATAATCATAGAGAACATACTATAATCGCACTTTTAATATCCGCAAATATGCAAATCGCTTACATATCAATGACACTAACAGTTACAATCGATAATCTTTTCGAAGAAATTAAAAATTCACATTGACCGCTAAGCAGTGCCCTCTAATCATCACATATCAACCTGTAAAATTCTCGGCAAAAACTTCAAGACAGAAGATGGCCGCCGCAACGCTTTGTATACAAAGTCATCCAGCCTGTCGCATTCTTGACAATCCAAAGTATAGAATTATTATTCTTAAATTATTTCAATCCTAATGGCGTTAAACTAATATCCGAACATATACACCATGTTGTCTCAGAATATGTATTTGTTATTCACATTGCATGTTATATAAATTTATCTGAGTAAGACATAGTTTGCATTCTTACGTGATATTCCAAGTTGTATTGTTTCATAATAGATATATCACGACTAATCAATCATATGCTTGAAGTGATATCTTAGTGAATCGAACCAGCATGCTCAGCTGAGTAGATAATGATACCCAGATGTGTTAAAGAAAAGGCTATTTTTACTTTCCTTGCAATACATGGTAATGTATAGGGAAAGTATTGGAATCATGCCGAAAATCGCAACTCGAGTTTTCGACGGATCTACACGTTTCGAGACCTTTAGAATACGAAAAAACCATTTTTAGCGTGACGTCTGTGTGTGTGTCTGTGTGTCTGTGTGTCTGTCTGTGTGTCTGTCTGTGTGTCTGTCCGTCTGTCTGTCTGTGCAGATTTTGTATCCACTCTAACAAAAAAACTAATGGACCGAATTTCACAAAATTTTGTAGGTAAGTCACTTGTGAGCGGGGCTGGAGCTGATTAGTTTTGGGTATGATTCGGAGTAAAAGAACCCGCCTTTTTTTGCGAAATGGCCCGCAACAGCTTGTATCCACTCTAGCTGAAAAACTAATGGACCGAATTTCACAAAATTCGGCAGATGAGTCAGTTGTGGGTCACCCTGTTGCTGATTAGATTTTGGTACGATTCGGAAAAAAATAACCTGCGTTTTTTTGCAAAATGGCCCGCAAAAGTCATCAAAATCTAAACTTAAGAACTACGTATGCTCAAATATAGCCATTAAATGCTTGTTTAATACGTAATGTTTAGCGAAGGAAAGAATAAGACCAACCCCATTACACTAGGAATAGCCGTTCTCGAGATATTTTAGTTTTTCGTATTTTTCCTACACCATTTTTGAAAATAAGTCCAGTTTTCAAATGAGAACGGAAATTGAATTAAAAATGAATTAAATTTAAATTAAATAAATAGAACGTGAATATAAGTCTGCAGGGAAAGTCATGTGCTGCCCACATCAGATTTTTACTTTCCCTGCAACATGGTAATGTGTAGGGAAAGTATTGGAATCATGCCGAAAATCACAACTCGAGTTTTCGACGGATCTACACGTTTCGAGACCTCTAGAATACGAAAAAACCATTTTTAACGTGACGTCTCTGTGTCTGTCTGTCTGTCTGTGTGTCTGTCTGTGCAATGTATGTATCCACTCTAATTCAAAAACTAATGGACCGAATTTCATAAAATTTGGTAGGTAAGTCACTTGTGTATGACCCTGGTGCGGATTAGTTTTTGGTACGATTCGCAAAAACAAAACCCGCCTTTTTTTGCGAAATGGCCCGTAAAAATTCCATGTATCCACTCTAGCTAAGATACTAATTGACCAAATTTCACAAACTTTGGTGGATAAGTTACTTGTATGATACTCTGGTGCTGATTAGATTTTGGTATTTATCGGAAAAGAACAACCTGCTTTTTTTTACGAAATGGCCCGCTATAATGTCATGTATCCACTCTAACTAAACTATTAATTGGCCAAATTTCACAAAATTTGATAGATAAGTTACTTGGAGAATACTCTGGTGCTGATCAGATTTTGGTATTATTCGGAAAAGAACAACCTGCCTTTTTTTACGAAATGGCCCGCAATTATGTCATGTATCCACTCTAACTAAACTATTAATTGGCCAAATTTCACAAAATTTGATAGATAAGTTACTTGGAGAATACTCTGGTACTGATTAGATTTTGGTATTATTCGGAAAAGAACAACCTGCCTTTTTTTACGAAATGGCCCTCAAAAATCGCAAAATCTAAAAAAAGCTACATATGTTCAAATATATCAGTTAAATTCTTGTTTTATACGTAATTTTTGATGAGGAAAATAATAAGAACAACTCTATTACTCTAGGACTAACCATTCTCGAATTATTTAAGATTTTTCGAATTTAGTTATGCCACTTTTAGAAAAATGTCTAATTACCAAATAAAAACAGAAATTAAATTAAAAATGCAAATTCAGTGTTATTTTGTGCAATTAAACTCAAATTGATGAATTATTAAAGAAAAAAAATATGAATTTGAGTCTGCAGGGAAAGTCATGTGCTGCACACATCAGATTTTTACTTTCCCTGCAACATGGTAATGTGTAGGGAAAGTATTGGAATCATGACGAAAATCAAGACTCGAGTTTTTGAAGGATCTACCAGTTTGGGACCTCTAGAACACAAAAAACTATTTTAAGCGTGATTCGGTGTGTGTGTGTGTGTGTGTGTGTGTATGTGTGTGTGTGTGTATGTGTGTGTGTGCAACGTATGTAATATATCCACTCTAACTCAAAAACTAATAGACCAAGTTTCCTAAAACATTATAGGTAAGTCACTTGTGGGCTACCCTGGTACTCATTAGATTTTGGTACGATTCGGGATAAAGGAATCCACCTCTTTTTGCGAAATGGCCCTTAAAATCGCATATATCCTCTCTAGCTGAAAAACTAATTAACCGAATTTCTTACATTTTAGTAGTTAAGTTACTTATGAGATACCCTGGTGCTGATAAGATTTTAATTCGATTCGGGGAGAAATCTACCTGTTTTGCAAAATGTCCCGCAAAAATCGTCAAAATCTAAAATAAAAGACTACGTATCCTCAAATATATCCATTAAACGTTTGTTTTAAATGTAATTTTTGACAATGAACAGAATGAGACCAACCTCAGTACTCGAAGACTAAGCCGTTATTGAGATATTTAAGTTTTTTCACATTTTTTCTACGCCGGATTGGAAAATAAGTCCAGTTACCAAATGAAAACGAAAGCTGAATTGAAAGTGTAAATTTAGTATAATTGCAAATAATGAGTTTTATGTAGTGCAATTAAACTGAATTTAATGAATTATTAATGAAATAAATAGAAAATGAATTCCAGTCTGTAGGGAAAGTCATGTTCAGCTCACAGACTTTTGCTTCCATTCTTGAAGTCAGCCTTATAATATCCCACTTCATATTTTAGATTGAAAAGTAAACTTTAATTTCTTCTACCTACAAATAGCATTTCTCTTCTCGTAATTCATGAACTGTAACTACTATTTTCTACAATCAAATGCCGTAGATGCATGGCAGCAATTACGTCCATGAATATATCACTTCTGTATTATTTAGAACTTAGTCCTCCACTGCATATACCATGCAATACGACAATTCACTCCGGGTTTCTTTTCAAAATCAATCATTCCAATTATACAACACGAATGTAATACGCCCCAAATAAGCTTCTTTAATGCGCCCTAAGTAAGCTCCTTTAATGCGCCTTAAATAAGATTATTTAATGAGCACTAAATAAGCTCCTTTAATGCCCTTAAATAATATGCTTTAATGGGCACTAAATAAGCTTCTTTAATGCGCCTAAATAAGCTTCTTTAATGCGCACTAAATAAACTCATTTAATGAGCCTTAAATAAGCTTCTTTAATCAGTACTAATTAATCTCCTTTACTGAGTCTTAAATAAGCTTCTTTAATACGCACTAAATATGCTTCTTTAATGCGCACTAAATAAGCTCCTGTAATGCGCCTTAAATGAGCCTCTTTAATGCGCACTAAATAAGCCCCTTTAATGAGCTTTAAATATGCTTCTTTAATGCGCACTAAATAATCTCATTTAATGCACCTTAAACAAGCTTCTTTTAATAGGACTAAATTAGCTCCTTTAATGAGCCCTAAATATCTCCTTTAATGTGCCCTAAATAGCTCTTTGATATGCCCAAAATAAAGAAGCAGCAATTCGCCACGCTTACGCACAAACATCTGGTTTGTCGATCGTTGGCAAACCGACAATATATCTCTGTATTTCGAGAAATTAGAAACCGATAATCTAGATGTTAGACTTTTGGGTTGATTAAAATAAACACAAAATAATGAAAACACTTGAAGTCGCAAAAGGAAATATATCCTTTTTACTAGAAGTAAAATTTAAAAGAAATAATTGCTATCACAGCAAGTTTTCACTCTTTCGAAAACAAAATTTCAGAAAACATTTACAATATTAAAATAATTATATATTCTAAAACATGAAACGTTTTCTTTTACAGTCACGTATTTAGAAAATAGCAAATAAAATAGCACTCAAAGTCGTCCATAAAAGTCTGTGACATGGTGCAAATACCATCTGTGTCCAGAACGCGACAACAGCTGCGATAGATAATTTAATACAACCGCGGAAAATGACGATTTTTGGCTTTCAAAGTTCATAAATTTTAAACTAATTCTAATTTTTAACAAAACGGCGCCGAGCATCGTATATGCAGCTGAAGTATCTCTAACTAATTTTACCGGTATCCGAAACTTCGATTTTCTGCTACAAACGACATATAAACATAGATTGACACACAAAAGGACATACAAACATCTTTTATTATGTAAGATAACGTATAATAATTTTTCCAAGCGTTAACGCGTTAACATCTTAAAGACTGATCTTATTCACTAACCTCACTTAAAGATAAAAATAATTGTATTCTTGTCGCAATTCATTGAAAATAGCTTTACCTCAACACCCGGATCTGCATTTCATTCCCTTTGCAAATATGCATTGGCTTACGTGTATGTCATGCACACTTAATAATGAGCAGAATCTGTATAATATATCTCCGTAATGCATGGCTTGCAACCTGATATAGATGCGATACTCTAAGCTATATTGTTCCATACGTATAAATCCAAGCACAAAAGCAATTATGTCTCGCTTCCAAAACGGAGGAAATGTATAGATGGCATCTATGTTTTACACGTGTGTTATATTTAGCATGCATGTGTGTTATGTAAATTTACACTGGTTATTTAAAATAATTAGTGCGATGTTTAATGCATATAGATGGATTTGAACGTAAATTTACAAAAAAAATATCTCAAAATATCTAAAATTAATAGCATTTTAGCCTAACATTAATTCGGAATTATATTTAAGTGCATCATACTATTAAAAATATCTAATGTGGGCAACACATGACTTTCTTTATATAATGAAATGAATTTACTACTTTTACAGTAAAATAAATAGGTTTTTCTTCTAGTAGATACTAATATCCTTTCCAAGATATTGAATTTTCGACAATTAGTCGTCATTTTCATTGATTTATCGTCATTTTTATCCATTTGGCGAGATTTTCGATAATTTGGCAACATTTCAAAAAGTCGCCAAGTTGGCGACATTCCGCCAATTTCGTCGTCAAAATCTCGCCAAGCGTTATGGACGAAGAAATAAGTTATTCTTACAGCAGATAAATTGGCGTTCAAATGCAAAAGTATTACTCAAAGTATCTTTTTTCATGAATGGAACGAGCTAGATCCCCAAGAATGATGTCACCCAATTTATCGCATGATATTATATATGAAAAGTGAACATGTTTCTCAATAGGAAATATTTTTGTTTCTATTTTATATGACTTTTTTATAATTTTTTTGAAAAATGTGCAATATCTCGAGAACGGTTCATGTTAGCGTTCCAAAATTTATGTCAATCGTTTTCTAATGAAAAATTACATAAGAAATGTCTATTTGAGTAACTTTATTAGCGGTTTTTATTTTTTGACGATTTTTCAAAACTTCATTCGAAAATTTAGGGGGGTTCTGAACATTCGATTGCGTATAAAAACAGTAGGCTTCTAGTGTTTACAGATTGTGATTTTTGTACCAAATTTGGTTCGAATTGGTCCATTCATTCGTCAGTTATCGTCTCCACAGACCCACTGACACACACACACAGACATCACTTCAAAAATGTTTGATTCGTGATCAGGGATGCTTGAAACGTGCTCTTCCGTCGAAAACTCGAATTCGAATTTTCGACCCCGTCACAATACTTTCCTTATACATTATGTATATAAGGAAAGTAATATTATATTTTTTATCATTTTTATATACCTAATGCAAAATTTTTAATAATCATGTAAAGTACTCATACGTATAGCAAATCGGAATCTAATCATTGATATTCGATGAATCGATGAAATAATGATCGAATGAATCGATGAAATATTGATCGAATGAATCGGTGAAATGATTACTCGAGTTACTTGAGTTACAGAAGCAATTGCCTATCGCATGTTTGAAGTAAACTTTTCATTCATCTTCATATTATCGATATCTCTCTGATAGAAGCGCTACATCTAATCTGTAAATAAATCAAGAGAAACAACAAGTTTTTCATTGTCCTCCTATACACAACAGTGTCGAACAGAAAATGAAAAAAGGAATTTTAATCAGACACGAAATTGAATCAAACTGTGGGTGCAGGTAGACACGATTCATAATAATACTATACAAATATTAACATTATCTAAACCTGATATTATGCAAAATTATCCAAGCTAGTTCATCTGCCTGCACCCCCATTTATCTCCGTTAATTTTGTATAAAAGCAATTTTGGTTGATAAGGTTTATGTAGCATTGTTCTGAATTGAATCTACCTATACCCCCTCCATTTGGCTCAATTTCCTGTGTGATTAAAATTTATTTTCTACATTTCCGCATGCTACTGTTGTGTAAGACGGGAATTGCAAAAATTGTTTTTTCTCATAATATTTTTTTCACTTTTAGGTTTGCATTTTTTGCCGTAAATTGCGTTCTAACCTATGTAACATTATAAATGAATCACCGTTGAAGATCCAGGCCGGCCGACTCATCCGAAGCCTTGAGCAACCATTTGGACGGCCGGAAATGAATCACAGTGTCAAAACCAGGAGAAAATTTCATCTGAAGACGCGGCACCGCGACTCGCAAAGAAAATGAATGAAAAGAACAAAAACATAGTCATGACGTACGTAAATGATGTAACGTAATGCCGTGAAAATTGTATAGATGAAAATGTCTTACTTCATGAAACTGTGCACTGAGTTTTAGCTCTCTACGCCCTGAGAAAGCCGAATACGAGCCCTTAAAAGATGACATACGTAAATGACGTAATGATGTGAAAAATTTGTGGATGGGAATGTTTTACTAGATGAAACTGTATGTTGAGTTTCAGCACTTTAAGTCCTCTGAAAGCCTAAAACGAGCCCGTAAAAGATGGCATACGTAAATGACGTAATGTCGTAAAAATTCTATGGATGAAAATGTTTTACTAGGTGCAACTGTGTATTGAGTTTCAGTTCTCGACGTTTTCCTGAAGCCGAAAGCTAGCTCGTAAAAAGTGGCATACGTAAATGACGTATCGATGTGAAAAAATTATGGATGAAAATGTTTTACAAGATGAAACTGCGGTTCTAGTTTTAGGTCTCTACGTCCTCTAAAAGCCGAAAACGAACCCGTAAAATATGACATACGTAAATGCGTAATGACATGAAAATATTATGGATGAAAATATTTTGCAAGATGAAACTGTGTGCGGAGTTTTAGCTCTGTGTGTGTTCCTGAAGCAGAAAACTAGCACATCAAACATATTGGGCAGAGTCCATGTGAAGTCAATAAGATCTGTAGCGTAAAAACCACCTATTACTCCGTTATTTTATATATGATAGCAACCTGTTTGATGTAACTGTCCCTAAATTGAAATATATGTCATAAATCGAAGGAACCTTGGAAATTTCCAATTTCTGCATTCATCAGACATCACTCATCTTCTGCATTTAATCTGTTGGGTGAAGTTTTTAAAGCGCCATTGTAAAGAAGACGAACATAATCAAAATACCGATCATCGGCTTGGACGATAATAAGACTATTAAGATGATTGGTAGACTATTAAAATGATTTTCTCTCTTTATGTGAACTTTGAGAGAGTATTGAAATATATGAATTAAAAATCAAAGTAAAATCTTCAAGAGCAGTGCTTAGAATACAAAATACAGTTGAGGACACCAAACAGAAAATATACAGCAGTCACACGGCCGACTGAGATAGATATTTTGAGACTGGCATTCTATACAAACTAATTGAATTGCCAGTAGACAACAAGAAAATAAATGGTAATAAAAAAAATGTGAGATATAAGTAACAATAGTTTCGCACATGCTCCTGTGGTCCAGAAAGTTAAACTAAGTGGTATGCGAAACATTACAGAACACTAATTTATACAGTAAACCAAGAAAAACATAATGAAAGGAATTAAAAAACATAAGATAGTGTTGTATGGAAGGACTATCCTCAAAATGTAGTGTTGAATTTCCCCAGTAATCAAAATCATAAAGGTCTAATATTACAGTTACGATAAACTATACAATTGAATAAAACATACGTTGCATATACCTATTTAATGGACAGCAGTGCAGTGTTACAAGCTTTCATATGTTACATATTTTTCTAAAAAAAACTTTTGAAAAATATTTATTAACATTATTTTCTTTTGATATGCTGATATGCACTATGTGGGTAAATGTTTCGAGACACTATCTTTCAAATGGAGCATTTGGCAGAAAACGTGTGTGTATATTCTTCAAAAACCATACGTATGTTCTTCAGGATTCATGGAAATAATGCAGATGTCATATGGTGAACCTTATCAAGCTTACGTTATTCTAGCAAAGTGTTGTTATAAGAAACTTATTAATGATTTATCAGTGCAACGATTGGAGAAAAACCAGATATGATCAGAAACTAGAGTAATCTGCTCAAAATCTCCATCTTAATCCAATAAAATTTAATTGGAATATCACAGCTGTTACCTATTATAGAAAACTACTGGTACCTAAGTGAATTTATTATTTATAATTCGGACCATATTAAAAATCATACTTTTCGAAATTTTTTCCGTTTGTTTTATTCAATAATTATATTTTAGGGCAATAATTCATACTTGCAAATCTCTGGTATTGCAAGTAGTATATTACAGATCTCTGGTTCTAACAGTAGTAGTCCGACAAATACTTTCGGTTTTCCATTAACGTAGCTGTAGTAGTGCGCAGCCGATTTTAATGTTATTTGAAACAATTTTTCGAAAAAGCATTGTGGCAACTGACATATGGGTAATATTCCTGACATATGTACTGTCATGTGGGTAATTCAACTTTGTAAAATACAACTTATTATATGTGTAATATATCTTCATAACATACAACTGACAAATGGGCAAAATTCCTGAAATTGGGACAACTGACATATGACATTGTGGCAACTGACATTGACCAAAATTATCCATTTTTGAAACTATTGATAACTGGTGATAAAAAAAACTAATTATTTACAGTAACATTGAATGTAAAATATCGTAGTTCAAGCCTGATGAGCTAGATCAAACAATATCAATAGCTGATATTCATCAAAAGAAGGTCATGCTATCAGTTTAGTGGGATTATAAGAGAGTTATTTATTATGAGCTTCTACAAAACTATCAATTCCAATGTATACTGTCAACAACTAACAAAATAAAAAGAGATTTTGCAACAGAAATGTCCAGAATCGGTTAATGGTAAAGGTATTGTGTTCCATCATGACAATGCCAAAATACATACATCTTTAGTCACTCATCAGAAACTATTGGGGCTGCTTGGTTGGGATGTGTTACCACATCCATCATATAGCCCTGGCATTGCACCATCAGACTACCATTAGTTTCGTACGCTGCAAAACTCCTTGTCGGTTCAAGCTTCCATTTCAGATCGCAGTGTCAAATCCCACATGAGATTTTTTTTATTTTTTTTATTTTTTTTTTTTTTTTGCAGAAAGAGATCAGAAGTTTTTTAAAGCGGAATCATGAAATTTCCTGGAAGATGGAAAAAGTTTATGGATCAATTTAGTCGATACATTACTGATTAAAGTTATTTCTTTGAATAAAAAATTGCTTTTTACTTTAATGAAAAAAAACTAAAGCAATAAAAAAAGCAAAAGCCGAAACCAATATATTGGCCAATTTGTATCTTTAAACTATGAGCATATTTGCATCTACTAATTATTTAATTTATATATATGTTGATGACCTGTTCGTCTACTTACTTCAGATACAAGTAATATACATTTGGATTTCTATCCAGATAATATAAAATTTCTACCTAATGAATCATTTGTAAGTAATTAGGTTGACTTTTTTAGACTTCAATTTATGTATTGACCTAATAGAAATTAATATATTCAAAGTTATATTATTAAACAATTCATTAAATTGAGTTTAATTGCACAAAATTACACGTATAATTGATTGACATTACACTGAATTTACATTTTTAATTCAATTTAACTGTCCCTATAATACATGGTAATGTATTAGAATCGTGTCGATAATCGTTTTGGGATCTTTAAATTACGAAAGAACCAGTTTTAGCATGAAGTATGTGTGTATATCTCTCTATGCGTATGTGTGTATCCGCTCTAACTCTAACATGTACTCTAACATGTATCCGCTCTAACTCTAAAGCCAATAGGTTCTGATTAGATTTTGGTACGATTCGGAAGAAAAGAACCTGACTTTTTTTGCATATATTTATGCTGAAAGTTATTTATTCGTATTCTAGAGCTCCAAAAATATGAAAACTCGAGTTGCGATTTTCAAGACGATTCCAATAATTTCCCTATCTATACATTACCATGCATTTGCAGGGAAAGTAAAAAAAAAATAATTTTAATATTAACAGTTTCTTACGATTTAATTCATGAAATTATATTCATTTGATTCCTAATATCATTACTAACCAGCTATTCAGAATACATAGATCATCACATAACAAATATGATAATATTCATATTAATAACCTTAATACAAGTCAAATATATAAATACCCAGTATATTTGGTAAAGAGTATTGTGAATATTTTAGATATTCTAATAATATTTATGCAAACACGCCACTATATGTCGATTTAATATAAATATTTCATCGTTGTTATTATTACATTAGACAATACTTTACATAATAATATTTTGAATCTAGTTATAAAATTCAGATTAGTAATTTACAACACCTAATATAAAATCGCTTCCAAAACCCAATTCTATTCCAATTTTTCCATTGGAGTCTATTTTGTAGTTTTTTACGTTATTTTAAAATAAATATCTTAATGACTCTTGCAGGTAATTGAACCTAATTCCTTTCTATAGACTACACGTACTATGTTATTTTGACAACAGAGGAAACATTGTAAGCCTTAGAAGAGGAATATAGTCCAATTGGTTGAGTATTAGAGATAGTAAAATCTAAAATATTTTGTATAAATCCGATGGTTTTAGTTTACATTAGTCAATTTCTAAAACTGTATTTTAAATTCTGAACATATTTATTATATATGGTGTCTTTATCATTTTTAAAATCATTGGCTGTTTAAAACTTGAGTTCGGTTAGCATTCATTGGCGAATTTCATTTTGTAGCAACCATATCTCAGATTCAAAAACATTCTCGTTTTGAGAATTAATTCCGTAATTTTTGATTGAAAATGATGCAAACGGATTAAAAATAATAATATTTTGCAATTATATTTTACTAATTTACGACAAAAAGCAGAATTCTATCAGGGCGGTTATTCAGGGGCGCCGCGCGGACCCCCTTGATCAAGCACTTCAAATTCCTTTAGTTATATAGGTTAATTACAATTTTTAAGGAAATTATCTGAAATTTCTTTCAACTAAAAGTCTAATTATTGGAAATAAATGATAAAATTGTCACTAGATGGCAGCACTAAAGCTTTGACTTTCAAAATATCTCTTATCCCCTTTTCATACTATATTAAATTTATAGGGAAAAATACTGCATTATAGGGAAAGACGAGGGATTTTAAGAAGAGCCGCGTCCCGTTATCGACTCTCTGATGATAGAAAGAATGGTATGTGAATACAACGGCAATAGAAATTTCAGTTAAAAAAACAGACATTCCAATCTGATCTGAGCCGCGCGGGTTATCGCGGCTCCCATCTAAAGAAGCCAAGAAGACACGAATACCGTGAACGACTGACTCGAATTGACTGAGTTTCGCTAATTTGGCCTCGAATTTTTCTTGATAAATGAGTGTTCCCGCTCTCGCTTCTTTTTAAAATAATAAATTTGGATGTTTAAATAAATATTTGAAAATAAATTACTGTATTTATCTAATTCTGATTTATTTTATTGATCCTATTGACCCCTAGCTTTTTCAGTTTTGGTTCATGAAGAAATAGTTTAGTAGTATTAGATATAGAAAATAGAAATTCAAAAAAGTTTCGATATATATTTTGTGCTTTCTACTTAATTGAATAAGTGGGGGTTCCGTTCTTCGTTTTTGGTAGAAAAATGCATTGTTTGGAGCACTCAGTTTAATTTCGCTGCGTAAGCGCCCGGACGGGGGGGGGGGGGCATTTCTGATGTAGGGTGGTTCTGTCTGTCCTTCGGAAAGGGGATTATTTCTGATTTGGGGTAGTTCCATGCTTTGTTTGTGATGAATTTCAATGCGTTTGACTTCTTAATTGCTTAAAAGTCACGAGAATTGTATTTGTGGCATGCCCGTGGATATTTTTAGTGACACTTTCAGAAATGTGTTGTCTGAGGGGGTGGGTCTCTTGATTTACTCAGCTGTCTTACTTTTTCAGCTATTTAACATTAAAGATTGAAAAAAAATATAAATATTTGTTAAAGAATGTTAAAAATTAATTTTCAACCTGATACTTGATTCTTTGATCTGGCGTTGTTTTCCTTAAAATCTCCCCCCCCCCTCTTCACCGGCGACTATTCAATCCCCCTGGTTTTGCTTCTAATTTCATTGAAGTCCAATATTGATCCGATACTCCCTAGGCGTAATTTCACTTGAGGTAGTCCTAAAATTTCTCATCTCGTTTCCTAACTAAGCGATTTTGAATCTACTGGCAGCTATAGTCTCTGCACTATCTATACGCGTATCGTCTGGACATGCATATTGTTTTATTCAAACCCCTCTGAGCGTCACTTTTAGTTTAACCAGCCCGCACGGTTTTACTTCTCGGTTCCTAAATTGAGCGATTTTGAATCTTCTGGTAGCTACAGTCTTTGTACCATTTGAATACACATATCTTTCATATCAATCCCCTGGGCGCAATTTTTACTTTAAGTAGTTCCCTTCTAATTTCACATCTCGGCTCTTAATTGAGCCATTTTGATTCCGTTGGTGGCTATAGTCCCGGCACCATTTGTACATGTGAACTGGATATACATATTTATTGTGTCAGCTCCCTGGGCGCAACTTTCAGTTCGGTCAGCCCCCCCCCCCCCCCCGCCAAATTTCTTATTTCACCTTCTAATTGAGCGATTTAGAGTTTGCTGGTGGCAATCACTTAGATATACAACCTTATTATGTCAACCCTCTGGGCGTAACTTTTACTTTAAGTAGCCTCAATTTCATATTTCGGTTTTACAAAAATGCATCGCCTTGGTTCCTGAAATATCCGTGCACGATATTTCAAGACCGTACGATGTTTACATTTTCCGCTACAGACCTTACACACACACGTGGACACACAAACATCGAGGGGAGACCCTCCTCTTTTTTATATTTACATTTTTATCTATCTTAGTGACACTTGCTCCGCTTTTGATGCAATTTTCACACTGTATTTTCTACTCTACAATGGACCCACTCGATCTGCTCACTCTAAACTTTGATCCACTTTTGTTGAACCCGTGCAGCGAGCTAACTACTTATTGCTATAGAAACCGATTGCTATATATAGTGATTACTAGCAGGCAGAACTCGCTCATATCATTTTAAAGACGAATAGAGAAAACCATAATGCATAAGAACTTTCTGTAAATTCCAAATTCATTCTTAAACTTGTATGAAAATAGTTATTCCGTTTCTACATATAAACGGCCGTAGATTTAGTTGATTTTCGCTCTCTAATTATGTTACTGTTTGGGTTACAAGGATGATCAGGTACAAAACTATTAGCCATATTGTGTATCTGAGAGAAATTGTGTGCATTTCGGGTGTACAAACAATTGCGCTAATCATAATAAAATACTGCACATGCATACGACTGAGAGTATTTAATTTTTACAAATTTGATATAAATTTATTTAGAAATACATTCAAATAACTTCCATGGTTACAATAGGCTCTTATTCATTTTAAGGAAACTTGCAAATGCATATCAGCGCAAGTAAAATAATAATTTGGTATACAGTTATTTCGAGGTAACGCCGGATTTATCAGTGCCGGACAAACGACGAACTCGAAGTCTAAAAGACGTAGTTGCCACAAACTGAGGAGGGATACTATAATATACATAAATACATATTATAGTATGCCTCTATACTTAAATATCCCCATCTATACATAAATACATATATGAGCGCCTCCCTCTACACCTCGCTCACGAGCCGCCACTGAATTCTATAAAAATATACAAATAAAAAAATTGTCTGTCCATCAAAGCCTCTATTCCACGATGCACATCATATCTCGTATTCATATTTTCCTTCAAAGTGTTTTTCAAAACCTCCTTGTCGAATTTCAAGTTAGTTAGTTTAAATTAGCCGTCGTCAGTACATAATTTTGCCAAATGTGAACATAAAAAAGAATCCCATAGCTTGCACAAAGTATTCAAGTTAGGTTTGCCGCAAGTACAGTTTCTGTACAGTACAAAGTCGAATAAACATTTTTGCTAAAGAAATCACATAAATTTTAAACCTTCTACTTTAATAAAACAAAATACCACTTGTTGCTAAAAAAATTATATGAAAGAATTCAAAATATAATTTTAACAAATTTTCAAATTTTAATTTTAACAAATTTTCAAATTAAAGGTATAACTATAAATATAATTGCATATGTATGTGTATATGTATATGTATGTATATGTATGTGTGTATACGTACATATACATATATATACGTGTATATGTATATGTACACACACATACATACAGACACTTTATATATACATGCGCGTGTGTGCGTGTACATGGTAGGGAGAGTAAAACCCCAAACAATTTCTGAACTCAGACAGGAAATAATATTATTTATGAATCAAAACACAAAACATATGGCTTATCTAATACCCACAAAAGACCTATTCATTTCTACATCGTACTTTTGTTTCAAATCTACTCTTCCATTTACTGTACTGCCTCACTATGTACGAATCACCCCCCACCAGTGATAATCGAGTTTTGACCGGGCATCTGAAACATATCACCGAAATGACCCCACCTAAATCAGAAGGATGCAGGGCCATCTTGTCAGACCACCAAGACCCAGAATCAAGATAATTTAATTTGTGTCAAGCAAACGAAATTAAACTGCGGAATGAACAGAAACAGAGTTGCTTCTTTTCGTAATGTTTATTTTGAGTGACCATAATAAACCTCTTATAATGTGTCTTTATGATGTCTTTACTTACTGTATTATTCTGTATAATGGTAGAAAATGATAGGAATGTTATAATGATCAGAATGTATAAGACCAGTTATGCATCGCCTAGTGAACGGTATTAGTAAGTTTACTGACATGACAGTATTACATATTTTATAATTTATTTTCTTTATTTCATATCTTATGTATAGTTTTACTTTCTTTTACGATTTCGGGAGTATAATAATTTTCGAGATTTTGATGCCAGTATATGTTTTAAGACCTCCTGAACACGTTTTGACTATTTTTGGAGGGATGTCCGCCTGTCTGTAAGTATGAGGTCGATTTCTTGTGTACCACAAATATTAATGGATGTTCACGAGGCTTTACATACGGATTTATTATAAAATAATCTGATGTGGTCAACACATGACATTCTTTATATAATACAATGAATTTACTACTTTTGCAGTAAAAAAATAGGTTTTTCTTATAGTAGATACTTATATTCTTTCCAAGATATTGAATTTTCGACAATTATTCGTCATTTTCATTGATTAAGAGTCATTTTTATCCATTTGACGAGATTTTCGTTAATTTGGCAACATTTTAAAAAGTCGCCCAGTTGGCGACATTCCACAAAATCCGTCGCCAAAATCTCGTCAAACGCTATGGATGGAGAAATACGTTATTCTTATAGCATATAAATGACTATTGACGTTGAAATACAAAAGCATTACTCAAAGTATCTTTTCTTATGAATGGAACGAGTTAGATCCACAAGCATGATGTCACCCAATTTATCGCATGATATTACACATGAAAAGTGAACATGTTTCTTAACAATTAATATTTTTTTTAATTTGTGGGATTTTTTGATAAATTTATGTGAAAATTGTGCAATATCTCTAGAACAGTTCATAATAGCGTTCTAAATTTTATGTCAATCGTTGTCTAAGGGAAAATTACATAAGACATGTCTATTTACGTAACTTTATTAAAGGTTTTGATTTTTTGATGATTTTTTCAAAATTTCACTCGAAAATTTAGAGAAGTTCTGAACATTCGATTGTGTTTTAAAACAATAGGCTTACAGTATTCATATTCACGGATTGTGATTTGTGTACCAAGTTTTATTCGAATCGCTCCATTCGTTCGTGAGATATTGTCTCCACAGACCACTGACACACACCCACAGAGACATCACTTCAAAAATGTTCGATTCGTGATCAGGCATGCTTGCAACGTGCTCTCCCGTCGAAAACTCGAATTTGAATTTTCGACCCCGTCACCATACTTTCCTTATACATTATGTATATAACGAAAGTAATATCTTCATGACTCTTGCAAGTAATTGAACCAAATTCCTTTTTATAGACTACACTTAATATTTTTGTGGAAAATCTAACTTGACAACAGAGGAAAAATTATAAGCCTTCAATGAGAAATATAGTCCAATTGGTTGACCATTAGAAATAGTGAAATCTAAAATATTTTGTATAAATCCAATGGTTTTAGTTTAAATCAGTAAATTTCTAAAACTGTATTTTAAATTCTAACCATATTTATATATGGCATGTCTTTATGAATTTCAAAATTAATGGCTGTTTAAAACTTGAGTTCGGTTGGCATTATTTGGCGAATTTAATTTTAAGTATTTATGACCCCCACCTAAATCAGAAGGATGCAGGGCCAACTTGTCAGACCACCAAGACCCAGAATCAAGATAATTTTATTTATTTTTGAGAATTAATTCCGTAATTTTTATGATTAAATATGATGCAAACGGATTAAAAATAATAATATTTTACAATTATATTTTACAAATTTACGGCAAAAAGCAGAATTCTACAAAAATATGCAAATAAAAAAATGCCTGTCCATCAAAGCCTCTATTCCACGATGCACATCATATCTCGTATTCATATTTTCCTTCAAAGTGTTTTTTAAAACCTCCTTGCCGAATTTCAAGTTAGATAGTTTAATTTCGCCGTCGTAAGCACAGAATTTTGCCAAATGTGAACAAATAAAAAAGGATCCCAGAGCTTGCACTAAGTATCCAAGTTAGGTTTCCCGCAAGTATAGTTTCTATACAGTACAAAGTCTAATAAACATTTTTGCTAAAGAGATCACATAAATTGTAAACCTTCTACTTTAATAAAACAAAATACCACTTGTTGCTAAAAAAATATATGAAAGAATTTAAAATATAATTCGCTTAATTTTAACAAATTTTCAAATTAAAGGTATATCTATAAATATAATTGCTAAAGTTCGAATATATATATATATATATGTATATGTGTGTATATGTGTGTATATATATATGTATGGATATGTATGTATATGTATGTATGTATACATATACATATACAGGGTGTCCAGAAAGTTCCGCAGTGGCGCAATATCTTCAAAGTTGCCCACCCCTCGTCTTGGGGGGAGGGGGGTTGGCAACTTTGAAATTTTCAATGGGAACCCCCATTTTTTATTGCAGTTTTCGATTATTCAGAAAAAATTACATACATTTGACCTACAATTTTTAAATTTTGCTCCCACAAACGGCGCTATAATCGAGAAAAACGGAAGTGGGGCACAAACGTTTAAAAATGGAATGTCTCGGGAAATACACTTCGGATAGAAAAATAAAATATTACGTGCTCAATATTTTCAAAAAACTATCCAATGATGCTAAAATTGAACCCGTCCCCCCGCTAACCGTTCACTTCAGCGAGAACTGTTGACTTCAGTTTAGAAAACGGCTCAAAACTACTTTTAACACTACCCAGGAACAATGTTGTGGACGTAGTAGTTTTCTGTTCCCTTCGGGGTGCTTGATTAACATGAGTCCCCTTGCCTCACATGATCAGGGTGCTTTTTTCTGTAACTTTTAAACGTTAGTGCCCCACTTCCGTTTTTCTCGATTATAACGCCGTTTGAGGGAGCAAAAATCAAAAATAGTAGGTCAAATGTATGTAATTTCTTGAGAATTCAAAACTGCAATAAAAAATGGGGGGTTCCCATTTAAAATTTCAAAGTTGTCCCACCAATTTTGGTATCATTGGTCAATTTTAGTACCATTGGAAAGCTTTTCTAAAAATATTGAATATTAAAATATTGAGCCTTGTATTCATTAATACTAAAAATATTGAGCCATACTATAGTTCATTAATATTAATAAAACAAATCGGCGATGACTGCAGTTCCATGGAGACGAAATGGTGTTTTCGTGAATGACGTCTTGTATGAGAAAACTCCAATAAAGTTCAATAATTCCTTGTACTCAATCTCATATGTTCCTGTTTACAACATGTAATAAAGGCTAGAAGAAGATACATAATGAATACAAATTAATCATACTAACTTATGAGCGAGTATCAGATCTAAACGAATTTGACCACTTGTAACAGATTTTACAGAATCCGATACAAGTTTTAAAGTTCATCATCGTCTGCATAAAGTGTAATAAATTTACAGTTTCTACTTTATTGGTGTCTTATATAATAGTCATATCCAGATCACTGAAATTCTCCGTTATTATAACCACTGTATTTTGAAAACTAAGAACTCGAATCAAAATCCAATTATATATGGTTGTAAAACTTTAAAAAGTGTAACACATTTCTAGCTAACTATATTTCACTAGCACTTTTAGTTTTCGAGACATAAACATTACAAACTTTAAAAATTGAATTTTTTCAATCTTTTTTCAACTTGTATATTCTCTATGTATTGTTTACCCAACCATCTCTTGTAACTACTCTAAACCCTTTGTATGAACTGGATGACCTGGGTAATAAATAAATATATATATATTTTTTTTTAACTAAGCAAAATAGTCCGTGGTTAAGACGTTGGGATTGCACACAGTATAAACTCGAATCCGATCCCCGTCCTCACCCCAAGCTAGATCTGTGTCTTGTGGAGTATGGACACTTTAAATCTGTAGGTCCAAAAGTCCATCCAAAAAATGATGGGTTAGGGGTGACCTTACACCCTGAGGTAAGTCGAAAGGTCTGGGTGGTAAATTATCTTAAATATAACAAGACGATCAATCAAAAACTCAAAGAACTTTGTAGAAACAAATAATTTATTTAGAAACTGGATTTTCGACTAAATATTTTTATCTCTTACCATTTATATCTATCTTTTATAATTTATAAGATATTTCGAATGAAAGAAAATAAAATGAAACGAAAACTCGTACAGTAAGATGATTTTCACGCCAAAACAGAAATGTGTCATAATTTTATCAAATCGAAAATTTGTATTTATGAATCAGATCTTAATTACTAACACTTTAAAGTTTGGTGTCGTGTAGATTATGCGTTCAAAAGTTCGAACCCGTTCAATTATCCAAACAGTTCAACTGAATAATGATACTCGCCTACATCGAATAAAAGTTCACCTACGTTTATTATCAACAAAAAGCAAATTACGCATCTTTTACTTTTAGCATTTTGCTTACGGGTGGGACAGCGTCAGTCTCAAACGAAGAACCTCTCAGAAAGACAGGTATTTATTATGCCCTATCCCAAACAGTTCTATCCCCCTTTTCAGGCATTGGCGCCCATGGTCAGTCACTGCGACAACTTTTTCAACCAATCATATTTCTCTTTTTTACCACTCAGACCGTCACGAAGGTATAAGGTATTTGTTTGGACAGCCGGGACAGCGCCACTTAATTTAGACCAGAACCAAGTAGTGGTGGCATGTACAGGGACCGTACCCTGCTTCCTCTACCACCAACCTCTCGGAAGGAATTTCAGAT
Source organism: Amaurobius ferox (assembly GCA_951213105.1). NCBI lineage: Eukaryota > Metazoa > Arthropoda > Arachnida > Araneae > Amaurobiidae > Amaurobius > Amaurobius ferox. Next base: position 85,848,007 of record OX578143.1, read on the forward strand.
CCACTATATTGCGTCTACAAACTCACAGACATACACACTATCATATACATATGCATAATTACACACACAGAAAGACATGACCTCGCAAACGTTCGATTCGAGTTCAGGGATGCTTAAATATTCGACAACTATTTCAAGAATCTTGTTTTTTTCCTAGATGCACATGGGTAACTTTAATTTCCCCCCTTGGCTCTCACGGACTCTAATGTATCTGTGTGCCAATTCGCTCCAGTCGTCTGGACATGATCTATGTTGGCTTTCATTGGTTACTTTGTGATGCCCATGGACTCGCTTGCGTCCATCGTTGTATCTATCAAGTTGTCATGCTTCATTTATTACGCGTAAATAAATTGTCTAAAATGTCGGCCTATTATAAAATTAGGCTTCGCCTTGTCGCCGCGCCATATCTGGAATATGAAACTATCTCAAATATAGCACTGCACTCTTCAATGGAAAACTCAAATTCGAATTTTCCACTCCATTACAATACCTCCTATATAAATTATACTATATGTACATATAGAGAAAGTAAGAATCTAAAACTTTGATGCGTGAAACTGTTGGTTTGAGTATACATCAGTCGATTCAGAAAATTAAAATTTCAATTGCTGCTCATATATTATTAGCCTTCCTTGAAGTATGCATGTCCCCCTATCAGAAAAATGTCTAAAATATTAAATTAAACTCTACCCCGACTAAGTTCAAATGAAATAAGCAATATGAACTCAGTGGAAACAGGTTTCTGCAAATCACAGTTAACGGTTATTTGAATCTCTTAGTCCCGCGATTAAAACGTCTTCAATTAAATTGCGGCAGTCTGGCAATTCGCGGATTAAACCCCAAATAACAGTTAATTTGGTAGCATTAAAATCATTTGACGAGAATGCCTCATTCACTTAGCCATTAGATTTACCCATTAGACAACATTTGATTTAATCTGTAGTAATGGGGTTGGGTCACTTGAAACGATAATCCGTCCACTGTATATCAGGAAAGGGGAATTTTATTCCGAAAAAACATTTTTGGAGAAATTGCTTAAAAAATAATTGCAATATGTCATAACTCGACTTTCTCATACCAGAATACATTTCTTTTCTAAAATTTTACAAGAAAAAATTTGAAAAATCGGTTTCGTGGACCCACATGCTTACAACTATAGTGTGTTATCCTTCACTTTGCACAGTCAGCGTTGACGATAAGAGCTTACAAATTCGTACTAACGGAAGAGCATCGGATGGCCAGTTCGGGGACTCAGGTTTCGATTCCGGGTTGAGACAGCAAGGCTCTGGCGCCCGAACACACCAACCCTGTAGGTTAGTGCAAAGATTTCGGAGGTCTGAAGACCCCAGACCGTGCGACTCACATAGTGGGTTTAGAGTAGCTAGCTGCACGGCCGGGAAAGGATGCCTCCTGCACTCGGGAGGCATCCCGCCAAACAAACATTTATTTAGGTCTAAAAAGATAACAATTGATGAAAAATATTGTGATTAAACAGAGAGGTTTACATTATATTTGAACTTGACAAGTGACCCTAGTTAGACTAGTACGGATTCAGTGGACTCTGAAACATTGAGCGCCGATTTCAAATTGAGAGGATAACGACCACGCAGGAAGCTGACATGGAGGGTAAAAGCAGCATTAGGAGGAGGGTAAACTGAGGTATAAATAACAGGAGGTGGTCAGTCAGATTGTCAGTCTGCCTGTTGATATGTCATTAGAGGGTGAATAATACCGAATCCATTTTGACGATAAGATCTTGCAATTTCATCCCAGTAGCTCAACGGAAGAACGTCGGCTGGCCAGTTCGGAGATCCAGGGTTTGATTCCAGGTTGAGACAGAAAGGTTCTTTACAACGTTACAGAGCTTGAAGAGATATTTTGATTGCTACCATACTTGATTGACAATGTACCCCCGGGAGGGGGTACTTGTCAAGTATGGTAGCAATCCCTCCAACTGTGGCTTGCCCCCCAACTGATTTTGAAAACCGAATTTTGAAAAATCGGTATAGTGGGTACATTTGATTACAATTATAGTGTGATACCATTCACTTTGAAAGACTTGATAGAAATCTTTCAATTCATGCCGTACTTGACAATGTACCCCCGGGGGAAGGTAACTTGCCTCCCCCCAAAAGGGAGTAATGACGTCACGAACTCAAAAAATTGTAATGCGGCTATTTTTCACAACAATGATTGAAACTATTAGGTCTCGTGATGCCGCCCAGGCGGTGAAGTGGATAGCGTCTCCGACTGCTGTCTAGTGGGCTTGGGTTCGAATCCCGAGTAAGGCATGGTTGTTTTCTTGAGGATGAAGACAGTCTTCCGCCCTCTGGGTCCTCGCTAAATGAGAAGCTGCACCCCCGTTGACCTTCTTCAGTGATGTTGTTTGTGTTAAACTTTGTGATCTTGTCTTGTGTCATTCTTTGTCCGTCTTCTGGCATCACTGATCCTGTTTGTGGTTCCACCGAAACAGAAGGTTATAAGCAACAACAACAACAACAACAACAGGTCTCGTGATTATTCAACCACAAATACATGATTATGTCAAATTTTGCCGTATGCTGCCATGTTAAGAAAATATATAATTTCGAATAACCTTATCGCTCGATTTTTAAAAAATATCTGACTTGTTCTAGATTTTTTTAAACAAAACCGGATGTAAAGTTTCGTGAAATTCCATTAATGTCTGTGGCTACTATCGAGCATAGGCATAGATACAGACAGACCAACATCACTCCAAAAGTGGTTAAAACGTGTTCAGGATATATTAAAACATATATTGGCATCAAAATCTTTAATTCAAAAATTTTCGTGAAAACAATACTTTGTCTTTACTACATTATATAATTTGAGAAAGTAAAAAATCTGATGTGGACATAAAACGATACACTGAACAATTTGTACAAATTTTAAATAATTTTTCTATTTTCTAAATTATCTACAATACATAGCATGCGTAAAGTGAAAGTACTTTGAAAATCCCGAATCTCTGATTTTGATAGATTTATACGTTTTCTTGAGTAGAAATCAACATTATTTTCGATCTTGCGTACGGATATATGTCTGTGAGTCTATGGACATGATATATCTCGAAAAAATTTACCAATTAAATGGAATTTCACACGATTTTATTTTATTGATTAACCTCAGAGGCCATACTAATTTCATGTACCTGGAATCAAGAAAAGGCTTCATTATGACAGCTATATTTGTTTACAAAAAGTAAATAAATGAATAAACAAATCTAAAAACATTCAATATAATATCCAGGGTGTCCAGAAATTTCAGGAACGGAGCAATATCTCGAGAAATACACTTCGGATCAAAAAATAAAAGAACAGGTATTCAATATTTTTAGAAAAGCTATCCAATGATACCAAAATTGACCCCCTCCTGGGGGGAGGGGGATGGGCAACTTTGACCTACGATTTTTGATTTTTGCTCCCACAAACGGCGCTATAATCAAGAAAAACGGAAGTGGGGCACAAATGTTTAAAAGTTACAGAAAAAAGCACCCTGATCATGAGAGGCAAGGGAAGTTACAAAAAAAAAGCACCCTTATCATAAGAGGCAAGGGGAGTTACAGAAAAATCTGATGTGGGCAGCACATGACTTTCCCTGCAAACTTATATCGACGTTCTATTTATTTCAATTAAATGTAATTCACTTTTAATTCAAATTTCGTTCTCATTCGGTAACCGGGTTTATTTTCAAAGGTGGCGTAGGGAAAGTACGAAAAACTAAAATATCTCGAGAACGGCTAGTCCTAGTGTAATGGGGTTGGCCTTATTCTTTTCGCCGTTAAACATTACGTATTAAACGGGCATTTAATGGATATATCTAAGTATACCAAGTTCTTTAGTTTAGATTTTGAAGATTTTTGCGGGCCGTTTTGCAAAAAAAGGAAGGTTATTTTTTTCCGAATCGTACCAAAATGTAATCAGCACCAGAGTGACCTATACGTGACTCATCTACCGAATTTTGTGAAATTCGGTCCATTAGTTTTTCAGCTAGAGTGGATACAAGCTTTTGCGGTTGAAAAGTGGCGTAGGGAAAGTACGAAAAACTAAAATATCTCGAGAACGGCTATTCCTAGTGTAATGGGGTTGGTCTTATTCTTTTCGTCGTTAAACATTACGTATTAAACGGGCATTTAATGGATATATCTAAGTATACCAAGTTCTTTAGTTTAGATTTTGAAGATTTTTGCGGGCCGTTTTGCAAAAAAAGGCAGGTTATTTTTTTCCGAATCGTACCAAAATGTAATCAGCACCAGAGTGACCTATACGTGACTCATCTACCGAATTTTGTGAAATTCGGTCCATTAGTTTTTCAGCTAGAGTGGATACAAGCTTTTGCGGTTGAAAAGTGGCGTAGGGAAAGTACGAAAAACTAAAATATCTCGAGAACGGCTATTCCTAGTGTAATGGGGTTGGTCTTATTCTTTTCGTCGTTAAACATTACGTATTAAACGGGCATTTAATGGATATGTCTGAGTATACGTAGTTCTTTAGTTTAGATTTTGAAGATTTTTGCGGGCCGTTTTGCAAAAAAAGGCAGGTTATTTTTTTCCGAATCGTACCAAAATCTAATCAGCACCAGAGTGACCTATACGTGAGTCATCTACCGAGTTTTGTGAAATTCGGTCCATTAGTTTTTCAGCTAGAGTGGATACAAGCTTTTGCGGGCCATTTCGCAAAAAAAGGCAGGTTCTTTTATTCCGAATCGTACCCAAAACTAATCAGCACCAGCCCCGCCCACAAGTGACTTACCTACCAAATTTTGTGAAATTCGGTCCATTAGTTTTTTAGTTACAGTGGATACGAAATCTGCACAGACAGACAGACACACAGACAGACAGACAGACAGACACACAGACAGACAGACAGACAGACAGACACACAGACAGACAGACAGACACACGCACAGACGTCACGCTAAAAATGGTTTTTTCGTATTCTAGAGGTCTCGAAACGTGTAGATCCGTCGAAAACTCGAGTTGTGATTTTCGGCATGATTCCAATACTTTCCCTATACATTACCATGTATTGCAGGGAAAGTAAAAAAGCACCCTGATCATGAGAGGCAAGGGGACTCATGTTAATCAAGCACCCCGAAGGGAACAAAAAACTACTACGTCCACATCGTTGTTCCTGGGTAGTGCTAAAAGTAGTTTTGAACCGTTTTCTAAACTGAAGTCAACAGTTGTCGCTGAAGTGAACGGTTAGCGGGGGGAGGCGGTCAATTTTAGCATCATTAAATAGTTTTTTTGAAAATATTGAACACGTAATTTTTTATGTTTCTATCCGAAGTGTATGTCCCGAGACATTCCCATTTTTAAACGTTTGTGCCCTACTTCCGTTTTTCTCGATTATAGTGCCGTTTGTGGGAGCAAAAATCAAAAATCGTAGGTCAAATGTATGTAATTTTTTCTGGAGAATCCAAATCTGCAATAAAAAATGGGGGTTCCAATTGAAGATTTCAAAGTTTCCCTACCCCCTCCACCCAGGAAGGGGGAGGGGGTCAATTTTGGTATCATTGTATAGCTTTTCTAAAAATATTGAATACGTGTTTTTTTATTTTTGGATCCGAAGTGTATTTCTCGAGTTATTGCGACGTTCCGGAACTTTCTGTATATTGTAATTGAAAGCAAGTGACATGACATATTTATTACACAAAATAGTAAAAAATTACCAGTACAGTAAAATTTCCTGGAATTTAAAGTTTTAAATAATTTATTTAACAATGAAGAACCCGTATTTTCAGATGACATTGCAGCGCAGTCACGTCATTCCAGACAACAATCATAATGAAAGTGGTGCATATGTTGTGTCATAGAAAATGCATGTGAAACAATTATTTAATCAATTGATTTCTAATTGTTTTCTTATAAGATTTTACTCAGATTGATATAAGCCAGCTTTGTATTTCATTTTTAGTGAGTTAATTTTAATTTATTTTTAGCATAGTAGTGTGTTTTATGTGTGGTGTTACCATGAGATTTCAAAATGACATTACATTTCCTTAAAGAATTCAGTTTTATTTTTTCCCAAACTTGAATAGTGATTTTAGTTATAATGTCCCGCCATTTCAATATTAACATAAAATGTATTGAACTAGAGGTTGATTGCTGTTTATAATAACGAAGAACCATTACTAAAGAGCTCATTTCATCAGTATGTGAAACTTGTCTCTAGGTGAATTCACTTTATCCGAATCTTCAACGTCATCTAGAGGCACATAGATCATCTAGAGGTACATAGATCATCTAGAGGTACATAGATCAAGCACGTAGATCATCTAGAAGCACATAGATCATCTAGAAGCACATAGAGTGATAGGACCACATAGGACCATTTCCAGAACCACATTTCGAGGTCCAAAGCATTATCAAATGTAAACCTCCCTTCCACAAATACTTTTGTAACATCACTACAATCGACCAAAAAATATCCGCAGATGACAAAAGCATCTTCCATTGGAAGTGGAAATTTTCAAATTGAAGCCTATTTAAGCGGACAACCGATTAAACGGAGTCTGGTTAAGAGCGGTTCCACTGTACTTTACATAAATAACGTCGCTCGAACTCTATGAGTTAATACAAATGTGTCAATGGACACTCTAGCAAACAGACTGAATCGAATTGCATAAACATGCACTCGCATTGGAATATTTATCACCAATTCAAATTATCATAAATGGAATTGACGTATTATCAAGAGAGAGTTGAATAGTGAAATGGTATTTACATGGCTGTAAAGAGAATCACTGCTGTCTGACCTGCTCGATAACTTATACTCTTGTCAATGCATATAGACTGAATATATTCATGGTATTCCCACAATGCGATCATTCTCACTGGATATAAACCTGTTAGGGAGTTCATTGAATATAGTTCAAATCGGGATACGTTTATGTAAATAAAAAAGGATGGTATAAAGACATTGTATATGACATGTTTGTTGGAGAGCAGGTTTAAATAATTACGTCTTTGTGACTGTATTAATTTTGAATTATTATTTTTCTTCCAATTTGATAGAAAAAATAATAAATGTGATACCAATAAAAATCTTTAAATCTAATGTATAAAAGGCAAAATTCGAATGGGCGATTTCAAATGAAATATCTCTTGAAGTTTGCAATGAATTTGAAGCAAATTTTTCAAGCAATGCGAATGAGTCCATTTTGCGATTTCTATCTACATATCCGGGTTTCTTCTGTCCGTCTACTTTTCTGTCTGACTATCTATCTCTCTGCCTCGCATTATCATTTTTAAATCGTGAGCAGCTTAACGAATTTTCATAATTTTCTCACTGAATTTTTTAAACTTAATTAGGAACAAGTATATGGCTAAAATATTTGATTTTTAAATATTGATCTCATGCTGCGACGGCCATGTCTATACTCAAAGATCAAAACCTACCCCTTGATAGCGTTTCTAAATTTAGGATTGCACTGCTATTGCAGATAACATCATCCAATAGCCAGTTTAATGGTTTCCATGTGCTGATTAGCATAGATTAGTCAATATCTGCAATAGCAACAACAATATGATGTATCATAATTGTTTACCTATTCACTTACCTATTGATTCAGATCACGTTTCCATTGCAAATAACAGCAGTCATAGACCGATTTTGTATTTTTGTAATCCCTGAAAAGCGAGAAACCAGCCAGCGAATGCTGTTACTGCGATGAGAACACAGTCGTTTTAACCGTTTTCACTATATTACTCACTCTTACTACCCTAGATGGTCACTAAAGAATATTTCCAATAATGTCACTCAACAACACTGTCAGTTATATACTCATTTAAAACTCTTCTCTTAAATAAACACTAAATATGTAGAACTTACAACGGCCTACCGCCATTTAATCTGCTTCAAAATGATGACAACGAAGCATCAATTAATGGCTCTCCTTCGAAAATAAAACCTTTTACAAAGCGGATTAAAGTACACTAATTATCATCATTAAATCACTTTTGACGACAAAGCGCCTTTCGGATTTCCGCCTTTTAGTTTCCCCACCAAGCTTTGAATGCAGTTATGGGCTCAGTCGATATGTCTATTTTCGCAAAATATTGATAATGTAGATAACGACCAAGATTCTAACATTCTAAGAGCGCTTGATTTTTATTTCAATTTTGTGGATAGTATACCATAGGTAATTATTCATAAGGGTTATAATTATTAGTTATTTTCTGATCATTGGTGAGATATAAGAATCTATTTGATATAGACGTGATTTCTTGTGTTCATGATAGCAGTAGCAAATACTAATGGATTTTCACCAAGCTTTATATACGGCTTTGTTATCAAAAAATCTAGAAGTAGACAGAAATTTTACTTTTACTGCAATACATGGCAATGTACGGGGAAAGTATTAGAATCATGCCGAAAATCGCAACTCGAGTTTTCGGCGGATCTACACGTTTCGAGACCTCTAGAATACGAAAAAACTATTTTTTGCGTGACGTCTGTGTGTGTGTCTGTCTCTGTGTCTGTCTGTCTGTCTGTGCCATGTATGTATCCATTCTCACTCAAAAACTAATGAACCGAATTTCATAAAATTTGGTAGGTAAGTCACGTGGGTGTGACTCTGGTGCTGATTAGTTTTTGGTACACTTCGGGATAACAGAACTCGCCCTTTTTGCGAAATGGCCCGCAAAAATTGCCTGTATTCACTCTAGCTGAAAAACTAATGGACCAAATTTTACAAAATTCGGTAGATAAGTCGCTTGTGGATACCCTGGTGCTGAATAGATTTTGGTACGATTCGAAAACAATAATCTGATTTTTTTGCGAAATGGCCCGCAAAAATTGTTAAAATCTAAAAGACTACGTATTCTTAAATATAATTAAATGTTTGTTTTATACGTAATTTTTAACGATAAAACGAATAAAACCAACCCCATTATACTAGAACTAACCGTTCTCGAGATATTTTAGTGTTTTCGTATTTTCTCTACGACACCTTTGAAAATAAGTCCAGTTACCAAATGAGAACGGAAATTGAATTAAAAGTGAATTAACTATAATAAAAATAAAGAGAACGTGGATATAAGTCTGCAGGGAAAGTCATGTGCTGCCCACATCAGATTTTTTTATATTCGAACTTAAACTTTTAATTTTATTCGAAATTTTAACATGGCATTATATGACAAAATTTGACACAATCATGCATAAAATGGTATATTAATGACTCAACGATCACAAGACTTAATAGTTTCAATCATTGTTGAGAGCAAATTACCCCCCCGGGAATACATTGTCAAGTATAATATCAATCGAAAGATTTTTTTCAAGCTCTTTAAAGTGTAGGGTAACACGCTATGGTTAAAATCATTTGGACCCACAATACCGATTTTTCAAATTTTTTCTTGTAAAATTTGACACAAAAATTAATTCTAGTTTGAGAAAGTCGAGTTGAGCCACACTTCAGTTAATTTTATATCATCATGCGCAGATAAAAATATTCTAAATTTTCTCAATTAACTTTATTGGTATACAGACGTATTAGACGTATTTGTAGCAGATGATGTTTATTACATTCTATAACGCAATTGTTATACAGATTTTAATTGCATTTAATCAAAGTAACAGTGCTACGCTTCAAATACCGGAATCGTCTGCTGGCTACTCTTCTACATACTTGGCATAGTTCAATAAAATACATTAGAACGCCCTGAGTGATTACTGACACAGTTCTGTTTTCATACCCTAATTATGCGTACTGTCACAAACTGGAAACCACAAAAACAGTTTTCTTTTTAAAATATCAATTAAGAATATATAATTAATTGAAATACAGAAAAATATGAGTAGTTTTTGCAATATTTATTTTAGAAATCGATTAATTTTAACGTAAATCATCTGTTTCTTTTAAAGCATTTTAGTTTCACTTTCCCTGCAATACATGGTAATGTATAGGGAAAGTATTGGAATCATGTCGAAAATCGCAACTCGAATTTTCGACAGATCTACACGTTTCGAGCCTCTAGAATACGAAAAAACTATTTTTAGCGTGACGTCTGTGTGTGTGTCTGTCTGTGTGTTTGTCTATGTATATGTCTGTTTGTCTGTGCAATGTGTGTATCCACTCTAACCCAAAAACTAATGAACCGAATTTCAAAAAAATTGGTAGGTATATCACTTGGATGTGATCTTGATGCTGATTAGTTTTTGGTACGATTCGTAAAAACAGAACTCGCCTTTTTTTGCAAAATGACCCGTAAAAATTTCATTTATCCGCTCTAGCTAAAATACTAATTGACCAAATTTCACAAAATTTGGTAGATAAGTTACTTGTTGGATACTCTGGTGCTGATTAGAATTTGGTATGATTCGAAAAAGAAGAACCCGCCTCTTTTTACGAAATGGCCCCCAAAAATGTCATGTATCCACCATAGTTAAAATATTAAAATATTAATTGACCAATTTTCACAATATTTGGTAGATAAGTTACTTACTTGTGGGACACTCTGGTGCTGATTAGATTTTGATATAATTTACAAAATAACAACCTGCCTTTTTTACTAAATGGCCCACAAAAATCGCCAAAATCTAAAAAAAAGACTACGTATGCTGAAATATATCCATTAAATTCTTGTTTTATACGCAATTTTTAACGAGGAAAAGAATATAATACATTCCATTATACTTTAGGACTAACCGTTCTCAAGATATTTGAGATTTATTGCATTTTTGTTACGCCGCTATCGGAAAAATGTCCAATTACCAAATAAAAACAAAAATTGAATTAAAAATGCATATTTAGTGTTATTTGGTGCAATTAAACTCAATCTAATGAATTATGAGAGAAATAAAGAAAATATGACTTTAAGTCTGCCGGGAAAGTCTGCTGCCCACATCAGATTTTTTAATTATAAATATGATTTAGCTGATGGACTACACAGGGTTTTTTAAAAAAGTGAGCAGCTAATTTTTTTAAACAGTTGGTTGTAGACACATAGTTTCATTCGCAAAAATGCTTTAGAAAAGGCAGAAAAATTTAAATAACGTTCAATATTTTCGTAAAATTTAGAAACAAATGTTCAAACATCCCCTCCATCGAAAAATGTTAAAACGTAAAATTATCGTCCATACTTCATTTATTCAAACTAAAAAAATTCAGCTCTCAAAAGTGCAACCTAAAGACGAAAAATATTGTCAAAATTCCTAACACAGCCATCTGCTTGTATATACAGAAATTCATGAATCCAGGGACTTTTCACAAATTGAACTGATTCACAAAAATTATTAGAGTAGATCTTCAATTAGTAGAGTAGTTCTTCTATTTGATTATTTGCAATCGAAGTTAATATGTAAATATCCCCCTATGTCGCAATAAACATTTTAATCAACGATTACTGTTAAATTTGATTGTATTACATCCAACATTTTATCTGTTTTTCTAAATACAAAATGGGCAACATTTTTGCAAATTAACTATTTTCGCTAAAGGAAATGTATGAACATTTATTTTTTAATTTTCTTTTAAATATTGCATATTATTTAAATTACCATTGCATAATTTTCTACCATATTTAAAGCATTTTTGGAATTGAAATTGTGAGTCTAAAACCAACGATCCAAGAAAACTCCTTGTTTATGTTTTTTATGCACCCTCTACATCTCAGAAGTGGCTTACAGTTTTTCCCATTCCACTATAATATAAATTCGGGTTCGCCGCAAGTACAATTAAACTAAAATTTCGTCAATAGTAATGATTTTTAGATTCCCAAAACTTTGAAAATAAGGTTACAGTTATTTTTTATTCTTTTTGTAATCATAGAATTATATTAACATAATTATGTTTAAAATACCGAAATCGTCTGCTGGCATTTCTTCCAAGGAAATTATTGAAAGTATTTATTTTATTAAAGATTGAATTGCAGATTTAAATGTTTGAAAACGTTGAAATTAAGGCGATATACAGTGATCATAGATGAAATATTATTTTACATGCCGCAATTTCCAATTTAAAACAACTGTGAAATGCGCATCAGTGAATTATTTTTATGATTAAATTTGAAACCTTTTTTTTATAGTTAGACATTTTATGAGGTGTGTAGATGTCACATTTAGTTAGAACTAGATATTTCGCCTGCACGAAGGGTGGACGGAACAGCGAGTTCAATATATATTTACAATTATAGACAAGCTAATACCTCTAGTTGTCTATCAATCGCTAGGAAAGAACTGTGACGCTTTTCATCGTTTGCCTCGACGGCGGATAGCGGTTGGCTTACCGGCTGTTAAGGCGCATACTGTTCTGCCTATTCTTTTGGCCTGCAGAAGGGGGCGTATAACGGCCTATAATAATTGTACTCACTTAACTGACATATGTCGTCTTTCATCAAGGAAGTTCTGTAAGTTTTTATCTTGGAAGCAGCAGTTTGAGTTTTGTTATTATATAGTATATTATTATTTTTATAGTTGTGGTAAATAATTTAATATAAATTTATTTTTATGCATATAATTAAATTTTTTTGAGATTGGTATCCTTAAATATTCAGCAGGGTTTAAAAAAGACATTTGGTAACTTTTGCAGAAATTGGTGCCTAAATATTTCGATGATAGAAACTGAGATTTAGAAATTCTCACATACGTTCCAGAAAGACCCTAAGTAATATAATATATATATATATATTAAAAATTGTATCTGATACTTTGTGACATGAAATGAAATTCACTGTCCTGTCTTAATGCACATACAGATGCACTTTCTATTAAGGCATTTTAACAACAACAGTTCTTTACCCTTACATGAACCAGATGACCACAAACCAGATTACGGAGTAAGTAACACACGCTCTTAGTGGAAATTGTGCATCACCCTTCCATGTAAGAGAGGAATCGGACTGTGTGGCATCGGCACTAAATTTCTGGAAATGGAACAAAAAAATTCATTTAGCACGACTTTCAGTCAGGTAGGATTTTCTTTCTGATTTTATCTCTATTTATTTGAATAAGATTGACTCACTTTTATACACAAGATAATGTATGAAATGTGTATTTATGTGCAATAAAACACTCATATTTGTCTCCGATAAATATACAGAACAAACTAATAATGCATACACTGATTTGTCAAATTATTATACGACCAACTGGCATGTTCAACGTAAAGTAACTGTCAAACAGATATTCGTTCGTTACTAATTCCCCCGTTGTGAAGGGGCGCCTACGAACCACGTCCACAAGACCCCCCCCCCCCCCCTCAGATCCCATGGCGAAGGGGAGAAGATTTGCAGCTTCACTTTTATAGAGGCACCCCGAAGGGCGGAAGTCTGACTTGGCCTCGACAAGACAACTTTCATGCCCGCTGGCGGGATTCGAACCAGCAACCCGGCGATCAGACGGAAACGCATGCCCCTGACCGTTCGACCACCGGATCGGCGTCCCATAGATGTTGGTAGAGTAAGATCGCTGAATGGGAGTGAGATGGGACAACTGCAAGAATGCAGAACCTGACGAAATATCTTGCTCTATTAATATTAGTTAAAACTTACGATCTGTTCAACTTTGGAATGTTCTTAGGCGCTCAAAGCAGTGGTACGAGCATTAGCAAAACTTCTGAACTTTTGACCTGTTGGAGAGAGTTTACTAAGCAAATGCCACCAGATATAAGATGAAAAAGCTGAAAGATTCCAGGGACTAACGGAATTCATTGCTTAAGAAGTAAGTGAAAGTTGTAGTATGTCGAATTTTGGAATATACGTTGACACTCTAAATAAAGGTGTAAGCATATGCAGCACTACTGTACTTATGAATTGTTCGAGAACAGCAGTTGTAAGACTTTCTAAGGCAGCAGTTGTAAGACTTTCTAAGGCAGCAATTGTAAGACTTCGTAAGACAACAGTTGTAAGACTTTGTGAGACAGCAGTTGTAAGACACAGAAAGGATAACCAGACAAAAATATCTATGCGCAAGGCATGTGTTCTTGCACATTTGCTCAAAGTGAGAGGAGAGTTGGCAGACTTGAACAGTCCAACATAGAAAGACAGAAGTTAATCAAAGACTATCGGTGTTTTCCCGCTAGCGATCACTAAATACAGAAACCAGATTGTATAGCAAAGCTCAGTATTTTAGCAAGTTCTGTGACCTCTGCGCGGGCTGAAATTCGCAAAACAACAAAAGTGGGTCAACTCTTAGTGCGAAAACATCAAGTAAGCCCATTGAAGAGCAGAGAATACCAAGTGAAAATTGTATCAAAATCGGAGCAAGTGTCGTATAGATAGATAAAAATGAAGTATGTTCCCGGTTGGATCGAGATTCTTTCCAAACGCTTCATTCGTTCGTGACATATTGCTTCCACAGACTAACAGACACACACCTACATGCACACAGTCATCACCTCCGAAACTTTCAATGCGAGTTCAAAGATGCTTGAAACGTGATCTACCGTCATAAACTCGGATTCGAGTTTTTGACCCTGTCATAATACATGCCCTATACATTGTACAATGTATGTAGGAAAAATAGTAAAAACAATATAATTAAATGAGAATAAATCTCTCTTGCTATAGTTCAATTTTTGGTAAAGTTTGACTACATAATGTAATGTTAAACAAGTCGCCAAATGAAAAAAATAAGTTATTTTCTTCTGCAAATTCCATAGCGTTTCAAATAAATGCAAATTATATGTATTATTTTATACGAAAAAAACCATATTAATGACAATATCAATTTGGATCTGTAAAAAAATATCATTCAACGCCCACGTCAGATTCTGCTAGATATTTCGTCTCAATAACTTACTCTCCAAAATGAAAACAATATCTTCATGAAAGTAAAAGAAAATAAGAAAAATAGAAGGAACGTTAGAAACAGGAAAACTAAGAGAGCTATCCACTTCGCAGAAGTGATAAGTAACTCCACCTAAAGGAAAGATTTATGTATAAATACAGATAAGTTCTCCTCTTCTGTATAAATACTCGCGGCGCCGGATAAATCAATCTAAACACAACTAAGGTAAGAAGCAAGAAAGCAGAGACATTTTTCTTTGACGCCAAAGGATCTATTCCTGTTCTAACTGGCATTATAAAAATGCAATATAAATCGAATGGTATTTTCTCCCCTTTTCTCTCATATATACATATATATATATATATATATATATATATATATATATATATATATATATATGAAATAAGGGTTTGAAAGTCCTATGATAGAAAAGTGAGAAGCTGCAACTCGAAAAACCTATTTTTATAACAAACCTACAAAATAAAAGTATTTAACAGCTAATCGTCAATCAAATGGAAAAAAATACAACTTTCGAGTCATTGAATTAAATATTATCAACAAATATCAATGGTATGGAAACGATAATAGAAAAACATATAAAATCCAAGCATTAATACTAACAAGTGGACAAGGGCTAGGTCTAAATAATGGAATTGTTCACTTTGCCAAAACTCTTCATCGGGTCCAAGTATTTTGTCCAAAGCAAACACGAAATATATATGTTTCTGAAGAAATAGATAGATTATATCTAAACTATTTCTACTTAGACAACATACATAAAGAGGGAAAAAGAAAGAAAACAAAAATACCTGGAAGAAACACTACATATGCCCGAACCAGTCGAACCCTGAAACCCAGAATGAAGTGTTGCCATTCGCAAAGGAGAAAAAATGATCCACTGTTGCCAATCTTAAGAAATAAACAACAGTAATGCGAAAAGGCAATAAAAAATAATAATATACAATAAGAGATACAAAAAAGAGGGGCTTATGTTTAAGAGGATGTAAAAATAAAAGTATTATTAATACAAGAGAATGGTGATGCCTGGCTAATATAAGATACTATGAAAAGAATTCATGAAAATCCAGCTAATCTAAACTTTTTAACTATACCATTCACTAAATAAGAGGGATATTTATATAAATTGCTGGTAATTTTTAAAACATTTATATGCATAGCATGAAATTTTTTATCAGATAATCTATAAATTCTAAAAAAGCTGATTAAGTATAATATTTCTAAACAATTGAATCGAGTTGCAGGAATTAAATGGTAAGATTTTATTAATGTTAAAATTGAAATAGTCTTTTTATCATATAAATTAGTAGCAATTCTATTAGAAGGTTCAATAAAAAGATTTAAATCCAAAAAATTAATATCATTACTAATAGTAGCTTCATTAGGAATTAATTCCAAATTGTATGAATAGAAATCGATACCTATGATATAATTTTCAGTATATACTAAGCAAATAAGATCATCAACAAATCTGTAAAATGTATATCTATTAAAGTAAAAGACTTCATAATGATAAAGGTATAAATTAGCTAACATACTGCTACTGCAGCCACCCTGTGGAACTCCTGAGACTTGTAGGTATAATTATTTCCTT
Source organism: Amaurobius ferox (assembly GCA_951213105.1). NCBI lineage: Eukaryota > Metazoa > Arthropoda > Arachnida > Araneae > Amaurobiidae > Amaurobius > Amaurobius ferox. The sequence continues at coordinate 85,864,372 of OX578143.1, forward strand.
GAAAAATATAATTATTGAGAATAACAAAGTGAAGAAGTTTAGGAAAATATATAAATTTTGTTTGAGTTGATAGATTAGTAATATAAGCATTATATAGAGCTAAAATTACATCATATAGATCTGAGTTCTTAATATTATTAAAAAGATCTTTAAAGGCAAAAGTTTAAAATCCTATTAGTTTCCTAAGTGATGGTAATTTATTCTTTAATTCCTTACTATTATTTAGAATAAGGTAATTATGTTAGACTGACGTAAACTATCATTTATTAGATTTAAATAATTTAGTAGTACTTACTCTACTCGCTGTAGTAGAATAAGTATTATGACCCCTAGTAACAGTTCTAAATTTAATAGGAATTTTATCACGTTTGGGAAGAAGCACTATATATGGAAATTTAAGAAATTTATATTTAATATTTAAATCACTGTACATATTGATAATTTTCAATTTGATACTATTTATGGAATGTGAATCTAGTTTAAAAAGACTATTATTTTTTAAATAATCTAACAGAAATTGTATATAAAAATTTTTACAGATAATAGCATAATTATTAGAGGCTTTATCAACATAGGTGATAACAAAAGATCTTTGTAAATCATTAATAGAGTGTTTCATATTATCAATATTGTATAAAGATCTAGACAATTTAATACTACTAAAAGCATTTTTAATAGATTCTAATAAAGTAAATTTCCTCATATTAAATGCCTCTAAAAGCAGAGCATATTTAGACGCTAATTTATATATATATATATATATATATAATTACCAAGATCAAAATTAATTGATATTAAAACTTTAAAAGAATTATTACAACATGTTATCCTAAATTTATTGCCAAATGACATAATGGTTCTTAATGTATTGTTTTTAACTATGCCTAAGTCTCCTGTAACTATATGCCCCAAGTCTGGATTTAGAAATTTAACCTATTTGTTTACGTTACAAATGCATTCATTATCTACAATTGACATAGAGTCATGATCTATAGAGAGAGATTGTGAAATTTCATTAGATTAAAAACCTTATTAAATTTATCATATTCGAAAACGTTTTATACACTACTTGCCGATTTTTATTTTTCAAAGTATGAACAAGGAACTCAAATTATTAACGAGATGCCATATTTCCTCTTCGTTGACGATGTTTTAATTGGAATATCTGATAGAACTTTTATATTTGACTTTAGTTTTTATCCATCTAACTTGGAGCTCATAGAATCTGAACATAATAACATAGAAGAAATAGATTTCTTGCATATCGCTATATATTATGATCATCAAGAAAAACTGTGTTATAAGATATTTGATAAAAGACATAATTTTAATTGCACAATCAATTACTTCACTCATTGGAATACTAATATGAGTATAACTATACAACGTAATGTGATCATTAATCATTTTGCAAGATACAGACGTTTAAATTCAACTGATAACAGATTGATATTTGCATATGATGTCTAATAATGGAAGCCTTAAAACATTCATACCCACCTCGTTTCATAAAACATTATTATATGGCATATTGTAAAAAGTACCATAAAGCAATACATGCTAATTTTGATGATTTGCTACAACTCAACTCTACCCGTTTGGAATTAGATACTCTTTAACCATGAGCTTATCTATCTCTACATCTGGAATTTCTCATGGGTTTCCTTTATGGACTTCTAACGACGTAGAGCATCTACGAACATCCTTTTTAAAACTTTATACATGGTTAGAATATATTTTTATTCATACCTACTTCATTTTATATGCTTTTATATGTTCTTGTGACTTTAAGATCTTCATTTCGGGATTCCATTTTTTCCCCTAGCATACTGTTGATTGTTGTTTCGGGCATGTAGTGGTTTCTGGGAGTGTTTCCTGGGATTAAAAGCATGCTTAAACCAGGAAAAGGGGTCGCAATCCCCCATGGCCTCTCTACAACCCCGTATACACACAACTTCTAATTGTATTAATCCATTTTCAATCTCAATTTTCCTTATTGTACTTTGAGGCTTAGAAAGAGTAGCAAATGCACCTTACTATTCCTTGGATTTTATATTTCATTTTGATTGTACTTGGGGAATATATATATATATGTGCGTGTGTGTGTGTATATATACATATATATATACATATATATATATGTATATATATGTATATATATATATATATATATATATATATATATATATATATATATATGTATATATATGTATATATATAAATATATATATATATATATATATATATATATATATATATATATATATATATATATATATATATATATATATAATATGGCTCTTTTTCTTTTTTCTTTTCTCCAACATAACAACTTCTTCCTATTTTCTTTTCTTGATTTTCTTGATTTCTCTCATTTCTGTCAAATACTATAATTTAATTCCCACAGAACCTCCAAGCCCGTCATTTATTGCTCATTAATTCATTTTCGAGCCCAACAACGAGGTGATATTAGATTATTAAATTGAATCCAAGCAAGAGACAAGCAATTAAAAGAGCTTGACTTATATCTTAATTAATCTAGCTCCCCCGTACTTAATAAGCATCATACCATATAGTTCAAATTCCCATCCGCTTCAAATTAAAGTCTAGTTTTAAGCTATTTCGCAAATTCTTCAAATTACTTCAAGCGGGAGGGCGGGCGGAATAGGAAGTTCCAAAATTACCTTATAATGCCGGATTTAATTCTATAAAAGCTTTTATTCGTGAAAAGGGTAGAATGGAGTTCTTCAAATTTAGAAGAGTATTTTTTTCACTACAAATATTTAGGTTACCAGAATAAGAGCTATAAGAATTCATTACACAGTCAATATTTGCAAAAGTTTCTAACTTGAGAACCCCTATTTAAAATATCCGAATTAAATTTTGGCTTGAATAACAACTGTTTTCCGAGTTTTCGGCGGGAATCTAAGCGTTATAAAAAATGTTAACATTTTGAACGATTATATCTCCTATTAGTTTATTTCAAATGGGAAAATGGTATTATTGTATGACTTGCTAAAGGTTTCGATATATTTTTTTTATTTTTAGAATTTTTATTGTACAGTTATGATGAATTAATATAATGCAGTTTATTTAATCCAAAACGAACCAAAAACGACGAAGTTATCGACCATGAAACTTTCGAACGTAACATTTGCATTCACCTCACCAGGCGGGCATATATATGGTCGGCGCAAGCGGTTACCATATACGGGCCTATAGCGGTAATGTCGATGCACAGATGCTGCAGATCTAAAATGTATTTTTTTTTACATTTTTCTATCAGTATTATTTTATACTGCAGCTTAATGAATATTTCCCCTGCAAACACACATAGTTACTCTACGATATCGATGGTGTAGGCATACAGCTTAAAAGATATATATAATCAGAAAAAATGGAATATTGCTTTCTGTTTTAAGTTCGACAGTGCAAGTATAGTGGAACTTCCGTTACATAATTTTGTGTCACCCCGGTCAAATTTACTCAATTTACTTTTACTTGTATTACGCCCAAAACCCAACTGAATGATGACTAGCTTATAAACCCTCTGTGGAAAGTTCTGAGAAAAGCACTTAGCCATTCTAAAAATTCGATGTTTCCAAAATTCGCCAAAGACACCGTTGGCAACATTTTGCCAAATTCTTTGACAAGATCATCGAATTTTTCGCCGAGGTCACGCATCCCTGGCCTTCAGATTATAACAAGGATTTTCTGTTAGGTATTCGTAACAATATTATAGCACTTTCGTTAGATGCTTCCGTTTCATCCCCGTTACTTTCGTTAGATGCTCCCGTTTCATCCTCGTTACACTTCTTTCCTGATTTACTTTGTTCCCTAAGATGTTTCATATCAAAAATATTCTAGGTAAAATATTTGAAAATAAAAGGAGAAATTTCCAAGATAATTAAAAATCAAAAAGTTAAATCACTTCTCAAAAACTTTGCATGGAACTTTCACTTCCATTAGGTTTAATCTTGTAATGGATAGACGCAATTTTGAGCTCAAATAACGATTTGGGGATCTGGCAACGTAAGCCGGATGGAGGGCAAATTGCTATTCATACAAACCAGAAGACGTAATGATGCTTTTAAGGGGAATTAAAATATCCGCTGCAGAATCCCTGTCTTCAAAGTAGCTGAAAACTGGAAGAGGAAATATTTCGAAGATAGTTTGGCTGCTCCCAATGTATTGCACTTTTTAAAAATTGGCTATGGCTCCAGTCCGATGGAGCCGAAATGGTTCTACGTGAATAACATTTTGTAAAATAAAACTCATCTTTTGTAATATTGAAAGAAAAATAAAGATATCCAAAATCTGATTATATGCAGATTTAGGGCTTTTAAAGAGCTACAAATCCTTGTTTACTGTTTATAACTATCACTTTAGTTTTTAGCATTACAAACTTAAAAAACATAGCATTTTCACACTTTTTCAAGTTGATCTAACTATTCTCAAAACCGTTAGAGTTTTATTAAAAAGAATATATATATATATATATATATATATATATATATATATATATATATATATATATATTATATATATATATATATATATATTATATATATATATATATATATATATTATATATATATATTATATATATATATATATTTTATATTTATTATATATATATATTTATAATATATATATTATAAATATATATATATAATATATATATTATATATATATATTATATATATATATATATTTTATATATATATATATATATATTATATATATATATATATATATATATATATATATATATATATATATATATATATATATATATATATATATATATATTATATATATATATATATAGAAACTAAATTTCCTCATACATAACTTGTCACTTTCTATTTATATATATATTTTGTAGTTTCGAAGATATTTCGAATGAAAGTATGAAAAATGAAAAAAAAAAAAAAAACTCGTTCGAACAGATATTTTTCAAGTTTCATTTTTTGAAAAAAATATAATTATATACACTCGAAACAAAATATAATTATATACACTTAGAGGGTCTTCAAAGAGATTCAAATCCTTGCTTATAGTTCAAAAACTACCTTTTTAGTTTTTGAAATATAAACATTGCAAACTTTAAAAAACGGAAAATTTTTAATATTCATCTTGACAAGATGATTACTCAAAAACTACAAGAGCTATTAATAATATATATATTTTTTAATACTGAATTTCCTTTTCTATTACATATTTTTGTCGTTTACTATTTATATCTATCTTTTATAGTTGTCTTTGAGTGAAAGGTAGAAAAAACACTCTCACTGAGAGATACTTTTAAAGTTTTTTCGAAAAAAAAATAGCTCAAATCAGTGATTATTCATAACCTCAAAAAACGTTGATACTATTTGGACCAAATTTAGGTAGTACTCTGTGTATATTGTATGGATGTGAATGCAGAAATAAAAATTTAAAAATTGCATGTCGTTTAGCTCAGAAGTTAAATGCCCACTTGCCGAGTGTAGATTACGCCGATCGTGGATTACTCTTGGAATTACTACGATCCTTTAGTTTTAAATTGAACCCTGGTCTGTTCAGCTCAGATGTAGAGCTCAGATTAGAGCTCAGATCTAGAGCTCAGATTAGAGCTCAGATGTAGAGCTCAAATGATAACCGATTTGGATTCAGCATCAAATTCCGGAAGCTGGCGAAAGTTCACTATAAAGATTTTCGATTCCTATTAAAATACGTTACTTGAAACGTCTATTTTTCAGGATTTGCTACAGATAGATCTTAGATACTGACTGATATGGATTCAACATCACATTTTGAAGCGGGTTAAGGGGCTCACTAAAGATTTCCACTTCCCTTACTGGAGGTGTCACTTCCTAGAAACGTTTATTTCTCGGAATCTGATGAATAAATATATCTTAAACGATGACTGATATGGATTCTACCTTAAATTCTGGAGGAGGTAAGGGGGAGGTTCAATAGGGATGTACACGTTCCGCTGTTTTTCTACTCCTGAGAAAAAATTCTTGAACATTTTATTCCTCGCGGCTGGCTATAGATGGAGATTAGTTGATAACTGATAAGAATTCAGAATTAAATTTCGGAGAAAGTTGAGGGAAGGGTTCACTGAAAATTTCCACTTCTGGCTTTTTTTTTACCACAAAAAATGTTCTTGAAATATCTATTTATATCTATTATGGAAATTGCGGTATGTAAAATAATATTTCATCTTGTATCACTGTATGTCGTTTTAATTTCAACGTTTTCAAACATTTCAATCTGCAATTCAATCTTTAATGAAAGAAATACTTTCAATAATTTCATTGGAAGAAATGCGAGCAGATGATTTAGTTATTTTAAACATAATTCTGTTAATATAATTCTATGATTACAAAAAGAATAAAAAAACTGCATAAGGAATTGAATTATAATATATATAAAATCATCTGCTATTTTAATAAATTTAAATATATCTAAAACAGTTAGTTTTACACAAATTAAGTTATTTAAGAAAATTTAGGATTTTGTTTTTAGCGTATGGCGACGTAAACACGAATTTTGTGTGTCTAGACTTTCTCGAATTACAGCTTACAGAACGTTGGAACAAAAATTCTCTGAGATTTATAGGTTTTTTGAAAAAAAATCACAGATTTTAGATTTTCCCCGCTATTTATAGTTCCACGTGTACGCAAAATTTCAAGTTTGTGTCCTTATCAGTTTGGACCTGTGTAATTCATCCCTTATTCAATCAGTCACTCAGTCTCATTTAATTGCATGATGCATGCTCACATAGCATGCCTATATGGGGAATGCAAGTTGTCTTGTCACAATTGCAGGTATTTGTTATTCCATGAAGAACAACACAATAAGCATAATGAGCACGAAGATCGTAATACACGGACTCTAGATGTTAGTTTCCTAAAGTGTTCACGTATTTCGATGTTTTGAATTAATTTTATGGATTTTTTTAATGAGAATGCACAGCGTAAGACCAAATTTGAGAAAGATTTAGCGGAGAAAGTTTTATGTGTGCATTTACGATGTCTGTAATGTTTAACAATAGCATCAGACTTAAGGACGCCAGTTTTGTTGCACCCTGACCCGAAAAGTCAAAGTAGGCAACAAACCTTGGAGGCCAAGGTGAAACCACGAGAATGGTTAAAGATGTTGACCAACGCTCTAGATGTCTGGTTGCATTGGCTTAAGGTCGGCCAATCGTAGCATAAGGGGCGTTACAGACCGCAGGCAAAAGAGACGGCAACCAAAATGTTCGAGAGAATATACAGAACTTCTACACGAGAATTGAGATGCAATGCAGACGATAACTTCTACGACAGAATTCACGACGACTTCGACGTAAGATCAGATGCAATGCAGACGATAACGTCAACCACAGAATTTACGACGACTGATACGTAAGAACGGAGGCAATGGAGAACGACAATGTCCTGATATACAGTTTCTCCAGAAGTGTTCGAAATTAACACTGAGACAGCAGTACGATATGATCGACCAATACAAGTGGGCGTACCATACCGCAAGTTGGTTCCAGTACAAATATGATTGACATTAGGTGACAAAGTCCAAAGGCAGACTTGAAGATATGTGTTCATGTCAATAATTTCTGAAGGTCATCAATGCATTTTAGGCATTTTTAATTAACGGGTCTCACATTTGCTCTCTCCGCCGCAATTAATATGAATAATTGTTTTAACTTATTTAATAAGTAATCTATGTTGTTAATAAATGATTTTATTTGAAAGTTAAAATGGTGCAATTAATTATGGTAGTATGTTAATGTTTTCTATTCCAGGAACTTGCACTGAAGATTAATAAGGTGGGTTAACGCGGTATTTCATGTTGCAATGCAATGTAATTAATTGACTTCAATGAACCTTCAATTGTAATTTTTTCTGCACCACACACAGTTTGGGTATATAGTAAGTAAGTGACATTAAAGTTAACTCATCACCATAATTTAAGCAAAGTGAGATAAGCCGATGTGAAAGACCATGTTTATTTTTTCAAAAGCTATTTGTCTATAACATTTAAAATAGCACTACCTATTCCAATTTTTTTCCTTATAAAATTTCTATATAAAAGCAATATTTTGTTGCAAGAAATAAAAACTATGCTATTGCCATAAAAACTATATTATTAACTATAAAAAGAAAATATATGATATTGTAAAAATTCAAACAATAAAAAATGAAACTATGCTATAACTTTCTATATTAAAAGAAAGTAGCTGACGCAGCAGCCGCTGCTTTTCGGATTTTACGTCTTTCGCTTTTCTCTAACTCGTACCGCAAAGTCTATAGTGTGACACACTACGCGAATATAGCCATTAAAATATAGGTTTACGAATAGAAAGCATAATTTTTTCTACAGACGAAAAAGCAACAGGTTGACACCAAGCCCTAGACACCAGTTTTATTACCAGTTTTGAAACGCCAATTTTTATGATGGGGCGGATAGTAATTTACTGCCCAAGTTATAAAATTGTGACCTCGTATCACGTGAACTTCATGACGTAAACAAGGCTCCAAGGCAAAAGAAGATGTCCAATGGAGCTTAACATAAGCTCCCCCCACAGAACTAGAACCAATGGCAGAACAAATCGCTAAATCCAATTAGAAGAAGGAGTAAAACACAGAGTACCCCATACGAGAGTTTGTAAAAAAAACAATATTCCTGACATATAGTTGGGATGAAATGACGTGCAGATATTAACATAGCCTACGGTTGACGTGACAGGACGTACATATTTTGCTGATTTTATGGTTCATATAAAATGACATACAAAAAATCCTGATTTTTCTGATGACGTTAAAGTACATTACAATTACCTAGCCTTTAATAAGTCAATGCGTGTTCGAAAATGTGTGCTCCAAGCAATTGTGTGTGGTGAGAATGGCAGATGACTGGACAAAGAGTCCAAGTCCGACAAGAGGCATCAAAGATTATTCAGGGAACCCTTTACATAAACATTTTAAGGAAAGATATTGAAGGCTTAGTTGCTAGTGTACTAAATGAATAGTAGTCGTACTGTATCACAACATTAAGACAGTTCTAGTAACTATTATATTAATAATTGATAGATTTAGTAAATAAGATTTAATAATAAAATTACTAATAATTAATAAAGTTTTGTTTGAGCAATTTAGTGTCTGTTTATTGGATAAATGAAATTAATTTTATGTCATTAATCAAATTGCTATTCAGAAGAAACACAGGGGTACATACTAAATATGGTGGATTATTGCGACCACATGTACTAATCACAACTATATAAGAAACCTAAAAATTAACTATGGTGGGTTATCACTTCGGCAATGTATATAAATTTAATAAATTAATACATTTAATGTTAATAACCAATTCAGTGCGCCACATATAGCGTAGAAAAATGTGAACTTAATATAAAAAAAAATCTGATGTGGGCAGCACATGACTTTCCCTGCAGACTTATATCCACGTTCTCTTTATTTTAATTAAATTTAATTCATTTTTAATTCAATTTTCGTTCTCATTCGGTAACTGGACTAAGGTGGAGTAGAGAAAATACGAAAAAACTTAAATATCTCGAGAACGGCTAGTCCTACTGTAATGGTATTAGTCTTATTCTTTTCTTCGTTAAATATTACGCATGAAACAAGCATTTAATGGGAATATTTGAGCAAACGTAGTTTTTTACATTAGATTTTGGCGAGTTTTGCAGGTCATTTGGCACAAAAAGGCAGGTTATATTTTTCCGAATCATACCAAAATCTAATCAACACCAGGGTTACACTCAAGTGACTTACATAGTAAATTTTATGAAATTCGGTCCATTAGTTTTTTAGTTAGAGTGGATACAGCTTTTTGCGGGGCATTTCGCAAAAAAAGGCGAGTTATTTTAGCCCGCATTGTACCCAAAACTAATCAGCGCCAGGTTCGTTCACAAGTGACTTACCTCAAATTTTATGAAATTCGATCAATTAGTTTTTTAGTTAGAGTGGATGCAAAATCTGCACAGAAAGACAGACACACACACAGACGTCACTACACAGACACACACACAGACGTCACGCTAAAAATGGTTTTTTCGTATTCTAGAGATCTCGAAATGCGTTGATCCGTCGAAAACTCGAATTGCGATTTTCGGCATAATTCCAATACTTTCCCTATACATTACCATGTATTGCAGAGAAAGTAACTAAGGTCAAAATTGCCATTATATGTATCAAAATTAGTTAATTATCCTTTCAAGATAATTTTATGTTTCATTTCAAACGTTGCATAAAATAGTTTTAAATCAGTCAGACGAAAATTAACCTAAACAGGTATTAAAGATTTTCGTCGTTCCACCAAGTTTAATATTAAAATGAAAGAACGCAATATCGAGCACAAATAACAGTTTAAAGATTTGGCAACGCTAGATAAATTGGACGATATTGTTACAAATATGAGCCCAGCAACATAAGACGTTTTTAAGGAAAATTAGAACAGTCGTTGCATCTTTCCTGGATATTCAATACGAAGATATTAAATGGAAGGTAAATATTCAAATAGAGAAAATAAACTGAATTGTTTAAAATAAATTATAATTAAGTGTGAGATTCATAATATAGTTTCCATTTTTAACATTAAAAAGGATGTTTACATTTTTTATCGAAATTCAAAGTTCCAAATTTGAAAGTCATTTCTCCATATTTCAGTTGTTTATGTTTTCAATTATAATATTACTCTCTTATAAAACATAATATATAAAAAAAACCATTATATATAAAGTGGGGGTAATTTTACTCCAAAATTTTCAGGACTTTAAGTCATGATCACTTCTATGATGGTTCAACATTTCAACAAACCCACCCACATTTAGACACTACGCTACATAAGCAGTAACAGCAAACAACATAATCTGAATAAGCTGTCATAGCAAACAACCTAACCTGAATAAGCAGCAATATCAAACAACATAATCTAAATAAGCAGGAATAGTAAACAACATGACCAATTTTGTTTATTTTAAAATATCCAACACTTAAATTTTAACTGACGAATTCACCATTCAAACTCAAATACTTTTATAACAAATTGTACATGTTAGGCTTCAATCTAATATTATGAAAATTCCTAATGTGTTGAGAATTGTAGTGTAACATTGTTATTAATATTTATAATACGCTGTTTTGCTGTCCAAAATAAAATTTATTATTTCTACGAGAGCCTTAAATTTAATCAAATGGGTACAGTATCTTAATTAACTACAGCTAGGGTCAACATAATCAGAGGCAATAGCGCTGTTATATACTCGAACTTTGCCCGTTGACCAGACTTTGTCCATCAAGTCTGCTGCAGTTTATATGTAGCCATTTGCAATTTATTTTGGGAGCACAATCTTCAGAAACCTTTACTTAGACATTTCAAAATCATTCAACTACCTGTTAATCAAAAATGTCGAGCTGTCACACCATTCCTGATTCCTTTAGTTATTTCACACTTGTTTATAGCGTGCTAGTAAACAAGACTTTCTCTTAAGGCCATGTGTCTCTGAAAACGGAATGTTCATAGACCATGAGCTTTATCAGTGACCAAATTCATGCTTCGACTTACGTCTGTAGCATGTCAACGCATCCAGACACTGTTGAAATTGAAGGCTGAGATCTTGTTTACATTATCTCACAACATTTTATGTGTCGACTAAATTTTGTTTACAAAATGGTGACTTGTTGCCTGCATCCATTGTCGATGTATGTAAGTTAAAGTACTAGGATAAAATTTCCGTAAATCGTTTAGATAGATTATAGATTCTGTACTTCAATAAATAAGTTCGTATTCACAGATGCACAATAAAAAATCTAAGTTGGGCAGCACATGACTTTCCTTATATAATGCAATGAATTTACTACTTTTACAGTAAAAAAAAATAGATTATTTTTATAGTAGTTATTTATATTCTTTCCAAAATATTGAATTTTCGTCAATGAGTGGTCATTTTCCATATCGTCATCATCAATGTGTCGTCATTGATTTAGCGCCATTTTTATCCATTTGGCAAGTTTTTTGTTTATTTGGCAACATTTAAAAAAGTCGCCAAGTTGGCGACATTCCACCAAATTCGTCCCCAAAATCTCGCCAAGCGTTATGGACGAAGAAATAAATTATTCTTACAGCAGATAAATGACTATTGGCGTTCAAATACAAAAGTATTGCTTAAAGTATATTTTTTCATCAATGGAACGAGCAAGATCCGCGAATATGATGTCACGAAATTTATTGCATGGTATTACATATGAAAAGTAAACATGTTTCTCAATAGGAAATATTTTTTTTTATTTTATATAACTTTTGATAATTTTTTTAGAAAATGTGCAATATCTCGAGAACGGTTCGTGTTAACTTTCTAAAATTTATGTCAATCGTTTTCTAATGAAAAATTACATAAGAAATGTCTATTAGCGTAACTTTATTAGCGGTTTTCATATTTTGACGATTTTTTCAAAATTACACTCGAAAATTTAGGGGGCATCTGAATATTCGTGCGTATAAAAACAATAGGCGTCCAGTGTTTACGGATTGTGATTTTTGTACGAAATAGTCGTTCGAATCGGTCCATTCGTTCGACAGTTATCGTCTCCAGAGACTCACTGACACACACACACACACAGACATCACTTCAAAAATGTTTGATTCGTGATCAGGAATGCTTGAAACGTGCTCTCCCGTCGAAAACTCGAATTCGAATTTTCGACACCGTCACAATACTTTCCTTATACATTATGTATATAAGGAAAGTAATAAATATTTAAGAAATATATAAACGAATGTATTATATTCAAGTGAGTGCAACCTTAATTAACGTGAATGTGGCACAACTTGAATTTCTCCTACCTGAATCCATTTTAAGTAGCTTGTGATGTTTTTTTCTTGCCGATTTTGCAAGAATGACTTAAAAAAATATATATTACTCGCCCAAATGATCGCAATTATAACATGCTACCCTTCATTTTATAGGGCTTGAAAAAAATATTTCGATTGATATCAAGTTTGACAATGCGCGCCCTGGGGGGGGGGGGATGACTTTCCCGATGGAAGCTAATGACGTCACGAGCACAAAAGTTGTATCGTGAGTATTTTTACTACAATAATTGAAACTGTTAAGTTTTGTGATCAATGAACCACAAATAACCCTTTTTATGTATAATTATATCAATTTTTTCCTATGCTGCAACGTTAAAGTAATATAAAATTTCGAATACATTTCGAAGTTTCAGTTCGAATTTCAAAAAATGCTATCTAGTTCTCGATGTTGCTTTAACGAATTGTTGTCGATGTTGCTTTAATTGTCTCGATGTTGCTTTAACGAACTTTAACTTCTCGATGTTGCTTAATGTAAAATTTATGAAAACATCCATTAATATTTGTGTCCGCTATCGTGTACACAAAAAATCGAACTGAGACAGACGGACATCACTCTAAAAAATCAAAACGTGTTCAGAATATTTTAAAACATTTAATAGCATCAAAATCAGGACAAAAAATATGTTCGTGAAAACAATACTTTCTCTGTACTATATTCCCTAGTAAGAGAAAAAAAAATAAAGCAAATTATATGCAATATATTTACTCACATGTAAAGTACCGATTTGTAATAACTAAAACCTCCAACAGAATATTTCTGATATTAATCCAAGCATTATGTACCAATATATTGCTAAAATTTTTATGTACTAACCGATGCTTCAATTTCTACCATCCTCATCCTCGAGTGCTTTCTGTATTTGATTTATAATGACCTATTCCAGCGTGTTCTGAGGAAAATCGTCTGCTTTTCAAGTCACGTGATCTCTCACACTTCTAATAAATGTCACGTCTCGATATCTCATTACTTCTTTTCCTACCCCATGTTCGTGGTCGAAATAAGTTCGATCAAATCTCGGTTGCCGACAAAGATGACTCGATGATAATCTGTAAGTTGATTACTTACAGTTAACAATGCTTGGAGGATTGGAGATTAAATTATTTCTAGATTGAGATATTGGCTTTTTGATTTACCAGATTATGAACATTTCATCAGTTTTTTGGTCTTTTTGATGTATTTTCGAGAGGTTATGTAACGGTTTAATTAAAATCAGTATCAAATGTTGGAATTTTTTTAATAATTGTTGGATTATACATACTGTGCCTGCGATGATTTTGAAGCAAAACTTTTGTTTTGTGTAATTGGAAGCGCCGAATTATAGAAAAATCTGATGTGGGCAGCACACGACTTTCCTTATATAATGCAATAAATTTACTACTTTTATAGTTAAATAAATGTTATTCTTATAGTAGATACTTATATTCTTTCCAAGATATTGAATTTTCTCCAATTAGTCGTCATTTTTATTGATTTAGCGTCATTTTTATCCATTTGGCGAGATTTTCGTTAATTTGGCAACATTTAAAAATGTCGCCAAATTGGCGACATTCTGCTAAATTCGTCGCCCAAATCTCGCCAAGCATTATTGCAAGCATGACTATTCGAGTTTAAATACAAAAGTATTAATCAAAGAAGCTTTTCTCGTGAATGGAACGACTTATGATGTCACCAAATTTATCGCATGATATTACATATGAAAAGTGAACATGTTTCATAACAGTTTATTATTTTTTTAATTTATGAGATTTTTTGATAAGATTATTTGAAAAATGTGCAATATCTCGAGAACAGTTCATGCTAACGTTCCAAAGTTTATGTCAATTTTAGCGTCATTTTTATCCATTTGGCGAGATTTTCGTTAATTTGGTAACATTTTAAAATGTCGCCAAATTGGCGACATTCTGCTAAATTCGTCGCCTAAATCTCGCCAAGCATTATTGCAAGCATGACTATTCGAGTTGAAATACAAAAGTATTAATCAAAGTAGCTTTTCTCGTGAATGGAACGACTTAGGATGTCACCAAATTTATCGCATGATATTACATATGAAAAGTGAACATGTTTCTTAACAGTTTATTATTTTTTTAATTTATGAGATTTTTTGATAAATTTATTTGAAAAATGTGCAGTATCTCGAGAACAGTTCATGCTAACGTTCCAAAGTTTATGTCAATCGTTTTCTAAGGAAAAATTACATAAGAAATGTCTAGCTGCGTAACTTTATTAGAAGTTTTGATTTTTTGATGATTTTTTAAAAATTTCACTCGAAAACTTAGGGGGGTTCTGCAGATTCGATTGTGTTTTAAAACAATAGGCTTCCAGTATTCACGGATTGTCATTTTTGTACCATATTTTATTCGAATCGCTCTATTCGTTCGTCAGTTATCGTCTCCACAGACTCACTCACACACACACACACACACACACATACACAGACATCACTTCAAAAATGTTCGATTCGTGATCAGGGATGCTTGAAACGTGCTCTCCCGCATTTTGACAAGATCAATTCCACTCCTAGAAATCTCAAGATTATATACTGAAAATTCGAGTTTTAAATCAGAGTACCCTCACACAACATACATGTGACCACCTGGGAACACCGCGTGCTGTTGGCACTTTCGGGCGCGATAGCCCGGTGGTTTTCTCGCTGGATTTGCACGCTGCCACAACTGCCGCCGTATTCATGCGGAGTAGGATCACGTTAAACATGTGGGTCCGTAAGTCCTTCCGAGAGGTTGGTGGTAGGAGAAGGAAGGTACGGTCCCTGTGGATGCCTCCCCCATTGGGTTCCGGTCTAAATTGGGTGGCACTTCCTGGCCGTCCAAACAGTTACCTTACACCTTTCTGGTAGGTCGGATGGTTTGGGTCTCAACAACAACACAACATACATGTATATAGTTTGACGAGTTTTAATAGTGTGGTTTATGTACTGTCAGACAGCTAAGTGGGGACCTGTTCTGCCAACTACGGCCTTCAGGTTTTTTCCCCCACCGCTGAGAGTCGTCCATGGACGACCCAGCTGAGGTCCAGAAGAGGCACGTTGGTCTAAGCTTGACCGAAAACCCAGGACAAGACTAATGCCGAATTTAGGAAGAGTTCTTATGGACCCTTGACCACACACACCACGCCTAGAGAGCAGCCAAGTTGGGAACGGACCCGAGGCACCCATGCAGGGGATTCCCCCGCGTGGGCGTCCCAGGCCAAGCCCCCTACTCCCTAGGGAGAAAATGGGGCACTTAAACGGTGCGTGAACGACTCAAAATGCAAAGCAGTGACCGCCCAAAGAGGCCGAAAAGAACCAAAAAGGTTAACCAAGGAGGATTTGTATTTTAGCAGTGGATTCCGACTTTCTACCCCTCGGTAGTTATGCAGAGGCAGTATGCAACTTAAAGAGGCGCTGTCGTAACCCGGACTTATACCCGTACTGCCGAGTTAACTTAACCTAGAGAGAAGAAGAAGAAGAGGGCGAGGAAAGAGGCGGCAATAGCCAGGGCCGGGAACAAAGCACCAGAGAACTGGTTAATCCGAGGAGGAAGAGGGAGGAGTGCAATGCATGAGCAAGTGCACGACAAAAATAAAAAAGACTATAAATATAACTACGAGGAGGACTGTAGAAAATAGTACTAGAACAATTACAGTACAATAAAACAAGACTAATGCAATTCTTAAGCTATAATAATTAATTATGCTAATACTAACAAAACCTGAAGGACAAGGCTAAGAGAAGCGGGAAAATAAACTTAGTTAATATACTAACATAAACATAAACACGCCGAGCTACTTACCAAGGAAATGGTCGACCTGCACAGGGCCTGGAAGGAAAAGATAAGCTGCCAAGGACCGGGGATGCCAGAGGCACCCGACTTACCAGCAAACCCACCGACAACCTTCTGGGCGGGGCTTCCAAGGACAAGGGGAGTAGCTGGGATGCCTGTAAGGGAAGGTGTTAACTTACATACCTGCGAAGAGTTATGAGGCTAGGCTTGCATCGGGCGAACGTCCGTAGTGATGCAAGGCTAAGAGGACGCAGGCTGTAAGAAAGTTATTAAGGGCTGAAAGAGAACTTTTAGTGGCTGGAAGGCAAGGAGATCTATTAGCTGGGGAGGACATGGTAATACAAAACTAAAAGGGGACCAGAGTCCCTGAACACAAGACACCGATATGGTGCGATAAAGAGCTAAAAAAAAGGAGCACGACTGGTCGCAGGGACAATTCCCCTGCTAGCCAGAGTGTAACAGGGGCCTCGATTGCGAGGGAGCAAACCTAAAAATGAAGACTGCCACATCTCATGTGGGCGACACCAAAATTAACTACTGGGACAGTCCCCCAGCAAACCTAATATAAAAAAAAAAAAAAAAAAAAAAAAAAAAAAAACCGCCACAACTTATGTGGGCGACACCAAAAATAAACTACTGGGACAGTCCCCCAGGAAAACCAGATACAAGGGGAAAAAGTGAGAAGTCACGCAGGCAAAGGGATGGACAGAAGAATAGGGTGCCTGGGTGACGAAAGCGGCAAGAGAGGTGCAGAGAGGAGAAAACAGAAATCCTGGAGCACACTGGAAACACTGGAGGAAAGGCCTACCAGTGTCGGAGTGCCATACAGGAGTAGAGGTCCTCTCAGAAAAACCAGGTGGGAACATCCTTCCACCGATTCCCAACCACAACCTCCCCTGTGGTTTATGTACTATTATGTTGTTGTTGTTGAGACCAAGACCGTCCGACCAACCAGAAAGGTGTAAGGTAACTGTTTGGACGGCCGGGAAGTGCCACCCAATTTAGACCGGAACCCAGTGAGAGAGACATCCACAGGGACCGTACCCTCCTTCCCTACCACCAAACTCTCGGAAGGACTTACGGACCCACATGTTTAACGTGATCGTACTCCGCATGAACACGGCGGCAGTTGTGGCAGCGTGCAAATGCAGCGTGCAAACCACCGGGCTACCGTGCCCGAAATGTGCCAACAGCACGCGGTGTTCCCAGGTGGTCACCCACCCAAGTACTAACCGCGCCCGATGCTGCTTGACTTCGGTGATCTAACGAGAACAGGTATTTTCAGCACGGTAGGTCCGTTGGCGCTTATGTATGTATGTACTATTACGTGTAATTTATGCATATACTCTCTTAATGAATACATTATAGAATTAGGAAATTATAAGAGACAATGTAAATACAGCATGTCCAACCATCACCTTCTGCCTTATGTACTACTCTATCAGAGTAGTGAAGCTGAGTTCTATCAAATAATGAAGCTGTACTCTATCAAATGATGAAGCTGTAATCTATTAGATTATGTAATGAAGATGTACTCAATTAGGTAATGAAATGGCAATGATGTAGAAAGCCATTTGGAAACAGTTGCCAGATCAAGATATTTAACATTGTACATTTTACCTCATGTGATTGAGGCATAATGTTACATTATTAAATAATAAATGCACAAAATTTTACAGAAACTGTACTACCTATATCAGTGTTTTTCAAAGTGTGTTCCTCGGAACACTTTGGTTCCGGTACATTATTCCAGGGGTTCAGCAATGTGATAGTTTCGTGTAAATTTTCTTAAGAATAAAAGAACGTGTGAAATTTAAAATGCATAATTTGAACCACAATGTATCCTTATATACATAATGTATAAGGAAAATATTGTGACGGGGTCGAAAATTCGAATTCGAGTTTTCGGCGGGAGACCACGTTTCAAGCATCCCTGATCACGAATCAAACAATTTTGAGGTGATGTCTGTGTGTGTGTGTGTCAATGAGTCCGTGGAGCCGATATCTCACGAACGAATGGAGCGATTTGAATGAAAATCACAATCCGAGAAAAATCCGTGGTACAAAAATCACAATCCGTGAATACTGGAAGCCTATTGTTTTTAAACGCAATCGAATGTTCAGAACCCCCCTAAATTTTCGAATGAAATTTTGGAAAAATCGTCAAAAAATTAAAACCTTTAACAAAGTTACTCAAATAGACATTTCTTATGTAATTTTACCTAAGAAAACGATTGACATAAACTTTAGAACGCTAGCATGAACCGTTCTCGAGATATTGCACATTTTTCAAATAAATCCATAAAAAAAGAGCGAGATTTTGGCGACGAATTTGGCGAAATATCGCCAACTTGATGACTTTTTAAATGTTGCCAAATTAACGAAAATCTCGCCAAATGGATAAAAATGGCGCTAAATCGATGATAATGACGACTAATTAACGAAAATTCAATATCTTGGAAAGAATATAAGTATCTACTGTAAGAATAACCTATTTTTTGCTGTAAAAGTAGTAAATTCATTGCATTACATAAAGAAAGTCATGTGATGCCCACATCAGATTTTTTTCAAAAGTGTAGCTTAGCGTGCATAGCACTTTCATAGTTCAGTTTGACGACCCAATGTAAGTGTTGCAATAATAATTTTCCTGACACTTTATTTTATTTTTAAAAAGTATTGAAAAATTAGGACATATAAAATGATTTTCAAAATATAAAGCAAGTTATTAAAAAAAGAAATTATTAAAATAGCAATTATTATAAAAGCAAATTATTATAAAAGCAAATTATTACAAAGCAAATTATTAAAAATTTCTGTACGTCTTTGTGATATGATTTTAAACAATACATTTATAAATTATCTTATAAAAATATGTCTTTTTTTCATTAGTTTACTTTCGAATATCTTTAGCTTAGTTGAATGACTACTTTAAGAGATTTTTACATGTGACCATATCCATTAATAGAAAAAAAACACATATTGTAATCAGTTTGTCCATCCAGATGTTTGTCCATCCAGTTTTATTGAACCAAAATAAAATTTGTTAAAAAGATTTTAAAAATATTAGAAACAATTTTATATTTTTATTTCATTACTTCTTATGGGAGAAGCGAATAACTCGCATGAGTCATATAAATTTCAATAAATCCATGTTGCCATTCAAAGTTTTGATACGGGAAATAAAGTTTACAGATAAATCATTTCTAAATATTTAAATAGCTCATGTGTTAAAAGCATTGCAAACCAATAACAGCAACTACATAAATATGCATAAACACACTTTTTAATACGATTACCGTGCACTTTTCAATTTAAATATACGTGTTCCTATGTTATATAGTAGTTTTGAGAAGGTTCTTACACCTGCAACAAATGGCATTAGAAGGATAAGAATATCTGATGTGTGCAACATATGACTTTAGTTATATAATGCAATGAATTTACTACTTTAACAGTAAAAAAATAGGCTCTTCTTATAGTAGATACTTATATTCTTTCCAAGATATTGAATTTCCGACAATTAGTCGCCATTTTCATTGATTTAGCGTCCTTTTTATCCATTTGGCGAGATTTTCGTTCATTTGGCAACATTTCAAAAAGTCGCCAAGTTGGCGACATTCCGCCAAATTCTTCGCCAAAATCTCGCCAAGCGTTATGGATGGAGAAATAAGTTATTCTTATAGCAGATAAATGACTATTGACGTTCAAATATAAAAGTATTACTCAAAGTATCTTTTCTCATGAATGGAACGCGCTAGATCCACGAGAATGATGTCATCAAATTTATCACATGATATTTCATATTAAAAGTGAACATATTTCACAATAGTTAACTTTTTTTTTAATTTATGGGATTTTTTGATAAATTTATTTTAAAAATGTGCAATATCTCGAGAACGGTTTATGCTAGCGTTCCAAAGTTTATGTCCATCGTTTTCTAAGGAAAAATTACATAAGAAATGTCTATTTGCGTAACTTTATTAATGGTTTTGATTTTTTGATGATTTTTTCAAAATTGCACTCAAAAATTTAGGAGGTTGTAAACATTCGATTACGTTTTAAAACAATAGGCTTCCAGTATTTACGGAATGTGATTTTTGTACCAAATTTTATTCGAATCGCTCCATTCGTTCATGACATATCGTCTCCACAGACTCTCACACACACATACACACACGGACATCACCTCAAAAATGTTTGATTCCTGATCAGGGATGCTTGAAACGTGCTATCCCGTCGAGAACTCGAATTCGAATTTTCGACCCCGTCATAATACTTTCCTTATACATTATGTATATAATGAAAGTAATAAATAAAAGCAAGTTGTAAAATGCATGTAAATCGCCTCAAAAAGATGTGTTCATGACAGCACTGGAAGCTCCAAGTGAGGAAGGCATTACAAACTTTGCGACATATATCACGTTATCTATTATTTAATGACTCGAACATCATTTTAATTAACTTCAAACCATGTTTCAAGTTTCAAAACATTGAAAGGTAAATCGGATTCATTAAAATTTGCTTTACTCGTATCAAAATGTCTTTGTCGCCTATAAGAAAAAATCTGAGATGGGTAGCATATGACTTTCAGTACAAAATGCAATGACTGCTATTTAACACTTTACAACATACTTGAAAAGTGTTTATGACTTTGTTCATTCTGTCTGTCTATCTGCCTGTTTGCACGATAACTGCTGTAAAAGTCACTTTATAAAAATGAAATTTTAGTATGTTGTTTATACGGTCTGTGGAACATATGGAAATGTAAATGAATAATATCACCCAATTAGTTTTGGATGGAATCCGGGTTGAAAAAATGAAATACATTGAACCCTGTGGGACCTAATTTTTCAAGCATGTTTTATGCGAATCTATAAATTCACAAATTGCTTTCTAAAATTTTAGGAAATATTCAAATTATCCCATAAAATATATTAAAAAACTGATGTGGGCAACACATGACTTTCCTTATATAATGCAATGAATTTACTACTTTTACAGTAAAAAAAATAGGTTTTTCTTATAGTAGATACTTATATTCTTTCCAAGATATTGAATTTTCGACAATTAGTCGTCATTTGCATTGATTTAGCGTCATTTTAATCCATTTGGCGAGATTTTCGTAAATTTGACAACATTTCAAAAAGTCGCCAAGTTGGCGACATTCTGCCAAATTCGTCGCCAAAATCTCGCCAAGCTTTACTGACGGAGAAATAAGTTATTCTTATAACAGATAAATGACTATTGGCGTTCAAATATAAAAGTATTACTCAAAGTATCTTTTCTCATAAATGGAACGCGCTATATCCACGAGAATGATGTCATCAAATTTATCGCATGGTATTACATATGAAAAGTGAACATATTTCGCAATAGGAAATATATTTTTTTTAATTTTGTATGACTTTTTGATAATTTTTTTGAAAAATGTAAAATATCTCGAGAACTGTTCATGTTAGCGTTCTAAATTTTATGTTAATCGTTTTCTAATGAAAAATTACATAAAAAATGTCTATTTACGTAATTTTATTAGCGGTTTTGATTTTTTGACGATTTTTTCAAAATTTCACTCGAAAATTTAGGGGGGGTCTAAACATTCGATTACGTTTAAGAACAATAGGCTTCCAGTGTTTACGGATTGTGATTTTTGTACCAAATTTCGTTCGAATCGGTCCATTCGGTCGTCAGTTATCGTCTCCACAGACCCACTGACACACACACACACACACACACAGAGAGAGACATCACTTCAAAAATGTTTGATTCGTGATCAGGGATGCTTGAAACGTGCTCTCCCGAATCGTGATTTTAAAAGTTCTTTTTAATTTATATTTACTGTTGCATCCGTCCTAAAACCTTAAAGAATTATTCCTATACTATATGAAGAGATCACGTGACTCATTGCAAAATAAAATATGGCATCCTTGTTTTTTTCGCTTAGTGAAAATCGTGATTTTTAAGGAACTCTTATGTTTATATTTAGTGTTGCATCCGTCCTAAAACCGTTTAATTTTTGTCTATTATCTGCGTATCGAAATTCTGTGCCTACGCAATTACAATATTTTTTATTTTAAATGATCATCCAACTTTGATTATTTCTACAACGAAGCCTAGTTTTAACGTATACAGAATGTAAACACATCAAGCTGTAAGATGAGTTGTATAAGAATTGCTGAATTTCTTTAACGCAAAATTGTTTAGCTCTGGAGTCTGCAATATAGCTGATATGAATGAGACATTCATTAATTTTACATACAGAAGCAGACGATTCTATCGTATTGCAGTTTTCGATAACGTTTTAAGCATGGAGTTACAAAGTACTTTTACCTCCATGGTATTAAGTTTGTAAGTAAAATACATTATTGTAGTATTATGATAATTTTAAAAATATCGCCGCTAAAAAATATAGCTGATATGAATGAGACATTCATTAATTTTACATAGAGAAGCAGACGATTCTATCGTATTGCATTTTTCGATAAAGTTTTAAGCATGGAGTTACAAAGTACTTTTACCTCCATGGTATTAAGTTTGTAAGTAAAATACATTATTGTAGTATTGTGATAATTTTAAAAATATCGCCGCTGAATGAAATGAATGGAAATATGTTTATGAATGAAATATTCACTGGTTTTATATAGACAGCCTCACAATTTATATTTCGATGGCGTTATTCCATTTGTTTTCGATGAATTTTTCAAATATAATAAATTGTTGCAGCACTATTATAATTTTAAAAGTATCACCGCTGAATGTATCGCATTTTAGAGATGTTTAAATAACATTCCATTGCAGTTGGAAAATGTTTCATAATCAATGTTTTATGCATGATTGATATTTCTTGCTTCACAATGAATTGGAACCAGAATACTAAAAGAGGAATGGCCCTTTTAGTGCTATAGACTATTGGGTTGTTTGGTTCTCTTGCACTGACAAAGGGGTTCCAGCGTATCCTCAAAACATCTGCATGCTGCATTATTGTGTTATTTGTACTTGTTTACGTTGTTCTAGTTTTCCTTAACACTTTTGGATACTTGACTATCTTTGTTTAAGCTTTAAGCACAGACTTCACAGTTCATGGACCGTACGTCAATGTAAATTATCTAAATTTAGTTCAGTTCAAAGTTTGATTTCATCAAATATTCAACGATTATGAAATGCCATTAGAGGCTCTTTTCCCTTAATTAACCTTGTTCCACATCTAATCAATTATCTCGATGGAGAGCATTTTCCACTTATGAAAATCTTTGATAATAGTAGGCCGGTATTTGAAGTCAACTTACGTAAGATATACTAGACAGGTTTTAAAAGATATTGCAGTCAACGAAAATATAATCTCTATAATTCGAGATTTATATACTATAAAGAAAATATGATTTGGATAGAATATAACTTTCTCTACATGCTTCAGTAATTTTGATTTTTACTTTCTCATACGTAATATGTCGTAGTGTAAGTATCGTTTTCACGAAAATTTTTGATTTCGAAAATGTGACGCTAGCATATGTTTCAAAACCTCCTGAACACATTTTGACAATTTTTGGAGTGATATCCGCCCGTCTGTCTGTCTGTCTGTCTGTCTGCCTGCATGTCTGATGTTTGTGGTCGATAGTAGCCACAAATATTAATGGATTTTCACAAAACTTTATATCCGTCTTTGTTATAAAAAAAATATAGAACTAGATGGAATTTATTTTAATTCGAGACAAACTTTGAATTTTATTCGAAGTTTTATATTTTTTTAACATAGCGGCAGAGGACAAAATGTGGCATGTATAAAAGAATCTATTTATGGCTTAGTGATCACGAGACTGTGAAAAATAGCACGATGTAATTGTTTTTTGTTCGTGATGTCATTTTTTGTTTGTGAAGTCATTACCCCTCTTGGAGTGCAAGTTACCCCCCCGGGTATATTGTCAAATAGGGTATCAATTGAAATCATTTTTCAAGCCTTTTTAACTGACGAGTAATATGCTACAGTTGTAATAATTTGGACCCAATATACAGGTTTGTCAAATTTTTTTCTTGTAAATTCTAAAAATAAAAGTGAATTGTGGTATGATAAAGTCGAGTTAAGCCACACCCCATTTAATTCAACAGCATCATAATCATGATCAATTTCCATAAAATGATATAACTAATGTTAACACTCATCTCGTAAATTGAAATGCATTTAACTATAAATAAATGGTCATTGTTGTTTTATAGAAGTCATCAGAAGTATTTCTTGAGATATTAGAAATTTTATTCTTTCTACAGGAAGTACGACATCTCTCGAAATAATTAAGACAATTACTTGAAATTCTTTATGCTTATTTTTATCTATTACAACGAAAACCTAACAAATTTACAAAGCAATATAGTAATAAAGAACATCAAGTATCTGTCATTACTTTATGTTAATACCTCAATTTGTATATTTGTACAGAAAGCCATGAATAAGACTACGGATTTCTTAAACTACTCACCACTAGTTCATTGACGTTTAAACGCTCATTTTAAATTAAATTCTAAAATATACGCTACAAAGTAAATAAGTCTTTCCAATAGAATAACTCGTTCCAAATGAACGATTCAAGAACGAATAAAAATCCCCACCATCGTTTCCCCCATCATGACCACTATTGCAATCTTACCGAAAATAATCGCAGAAGAAGAAAAAAAATCCATTCCCACAAACGGACGGAGCAAATGAAAATTAGTATCTTCCTTTCCATTTCCATTATTCGTGGCTTGTCACAAATTAATTCAAGAAGCCCTTTTGTATTATGTTCACCACATGCACAGCAAAATTGAATTACCGCATATAGCGTGCTTAATAATACACATCTCAGAAGATGTAGCTTGACTCAATGGGGTTTTGATCTCCTTTTAGACCTCGAAAGACGTCTGTTAAAAGAATTATGTTAGTTAAATAAGAGGCAATGTTTTCCAGTTTTTCAATGATAATTAATTGATATCCCCATAAAACTGCATCTTCTATATTTCATTAATTTTCCTTAAACGCTGGGAAATAATAGTTTGAATCGTTAAAGATATTGAAGGAATTGAAGGGTATATTATAACCACAGGTCTGCCAAATGATTCTAATTTATGGCAGACCGGCTGCCACCTTAAGAAAATATTTCTTAAGGATTTTTATAAAATATTTTAAAAGAATAACTTAAAAATAAAAGCTAATCAAACTATGTTGTTTTATATTCTTATGAAGTTTAAGATAGAAATAGACCTAAACAATATATGGAAGTAGCAATTTCTACCCACGCTTAGTACGGGCGAAATAACTAATGGTCAATAGATGGAAAGCCTACACACTTCATAATAAAATTTCTGAATTTCAAAAAATTTCTAATTAATACATAAAAATTGCTGACATTTTATTGTTTTGTTAACATAGAAATCGCGGTACCTAAAACGATATTGTATCTCCAATTACTGTACATTGTATTTTTTCGACGTTTTCAAACCTTTCTATTTAAAACATAACCCATTAATCAAAATATTTTCAACTGCTTGATCAGGATAATATCCAGCAGAAGATTTCGGTATTTGAAGCGTGACACTATTATTATTGCTTATAAATGATATAAAAAACTGTATGAAAATTAAATTATAAAATATAAAAAAATCATATGTTATGAATATTCATCAAAAACTGTAAAAATTGAATTCTAAAATATAAAAAGATCATCTGTTATGAATATTAACCAAAATCTGTATAAAAATCAAATTGTAAAATATAAAAAGATCATCTGTTATGAATATTAATCAAAAACTGTATAAAAATCAAATTATAAAATATAAGAATATCGTCTGCTATGAATATAAATCCAAAAACTATTTAACCAATTGAATTATAAAATATAAAAAGACAGTCAACTATGAATATAAATCAAAAACTATATAGAAATGAAGTTTTAAAATATACAACGTTCGTCTGCAATAAATGTAAATTAAAATATTTCAAGAACTGTTAATTGTGCACGAATAGGGTTGATTAAGAAATTTTAGGATAATTTTTTCTGCGTAGAATGGTATAAAAACGAATTTTATGTGTCTAACTGTCCTCTGGATTTAGTTGGTAGAATATTGGGACAAAAAATTCGAAGATAATTTTTCAAACAAGATTCAAAAATTCTAGATTTTTTTATTATTATTAAAAAGACAAATCCCAAAGATATGCAAGTTTCTACCTTCAGCAGTTTGGGCGGTAATTCATCCCTTTACAGTCACACTCACTAAGTTCTATGGCATAGATATAAATGTATGAAAGAGAAAACGAATAAAAACTCCGACCCCAGCTAATTTTTGCATTAATTTCGACATATTGCTCCTTTTAGGTCATTCTTATTTAAAACATCCTTTCGAATTAAATTTAAAAAGCGAAGCTAAACATTTAAACAATCCCTCTACCAGAATAAGTTACCCTAAAAAAACGATTCTAAAACACGAACAGAAATCCTCTCCATCCATTATTATCACGACTATTTGTTCTTCCCATAAATGACCGAGGAAGAAAAAAATTGTATCCGTTCCCACGAAACAGACGGAGAAAATGAAAATTGGTATTCTCCCCTTCCATTTCCATTACTCGTGGCTTGTAGCAAATTAATTCAGGAAGCTGGAACATTTTTTGAATTGCGTTCGCCATATGCATAACAAAATTAAATTACCTCATATAGCGTACTTAATAACACACGATATGTAGGAAGATGTATCCTCACTCGACGGACATTTGACCTCCATTGCAACGACTCGACGTAAGGAGCGATAGTCCGTTAAATGAATAATTTTGTTAGTGACATTAAGCAGAAATGCTTTCCAGTTCCGGAATAATATTTTATAGTTAGCGGCATACGCCATAAATCGAGGTCTTATGCATTGCTTACGCTACTGTATCTATATCATACAGCTGACTGGGGCTGACTGACTAATTTATCGACGGATTACACAACCAAATTACTGAAGATAAAAACTTGATACCTTGCATACACGGTGAAACTTGACCTATAAGTTATCTTGGAATTTTGTTCGAAAAATCAAAAATGCTTTCCAGTTTCGGAATGGTGTTTTGTAGTTAACGGCATATGCCATAAATCGAGGTATTTTTCATTGCTTACTCTTCTGTATCTATATTCTATATCATACAGCTGACTGAGGCTGACTGACTAATTTATCAACGGATTACACAACCAAATTACTGAAGATAAAAACTTGATACTTTGCATACACTGTGGAATTTGGCCTATAAGTAATCTTGGAATTTTGTTCGAAAATTTCGAAAAATCAGAAATGCTTTCCAGTTTCGGAATGGTGTTTTATAGTTAACGGCATATGCCATAAACCGAGGTATTTTGCATTGCTTACTCTACTATATCTATATTCCATATCATACAGCTGACTGAGGCTGACTGACTAATTTATCAACGGATTACAAAACCAAATTACTGAAGATAAAAACTTGATACTTTGCATACACTGTGGAATTTGGCCTATAAGTAATCTTGGAATTTTGTTCGAGAAATTCGAAAAATCAGAAATGCTTTCCAGTTTCAGAATGGTGTTTTATAGTTAACGGCATATGCCATAAATCGAGGTATTTTGCATTGCTTACTCTACTATATCTATATTCCATATCATACAGCTGACTGAGGCTGACTGACTAATTTATCGACGGATTACACGACCAAATTACTGAAGATAAAAATTTGATACTTTGCATACACTGTGGAATTTGGCCTATAACTAATCTTGGAATTGTGTTCGAAAAATTCGAAAAATCAGAAATGCTTTCCAGTTTCGGAATGGTGTTTCATAGTTAACGGCATATTCTATAAATCGAGGTATTTTTCATTGCTTACTCTACTGTATCTATATTCTATATCATACAGCTGACGGAGGCTGACTGACTAATTTATCGACGGATTACACAACCAAATTACTGAAGATAAAACTTGATACTTTGCATTCACGGTGGAAATTGACCTATAAGTAATCTTGGAATTCTGTACGAAAAATTTATAAATCAAGGAATTATTTGTTATAACATTTTTCCAGATGTAATTCAAGATCGATTTAACATACATACTTTACATTTATACCTAAAGATTCAAACACATATATCCCAGATTTTCTTAATTAACTCTATTTGTACACAACCTCTTGAAATACTTTAATTTATAATTATAGCAGAAGAAATTTTTGTACTTCTGTTTTCACTATATACATAGTACTAGCAAAGATTACATGGCGTTGCTCAGAATTTACTATGCAAAAATCTGATAAAAATGACACCGGAACATATAGGGCCATGAATCTTATACATTGTTTTATCACTGTGAAAGAAGTAAATTCATTGCATTATGTAAGAAAAAAAAATGGATATGATTGGCCACTCATTGGCCACTCTTTGACCAATCAGACCCATTCGATCATCCATTCATTCTTTTCTTCCTTATATATATATATATAGATATTTTTATATTCATTTATTTATTATTCAAATTAATAAAATTTATTGAGTAAGCCTGTGAAAAATAAACCATGCTGATAGATTTTCCATTTAAATTCATATTTCAAACCTACGATTTTCAAAAGTGACTGATACGTTCAATAAACTCCCACAAAACTCAGATATTCAATTGACTTTCACGTTTCAAACCAACAATTTCCAACCTTTAACGTTGGGAATCATGGAGTTGGAGAGTAGAACTCCTAGGAAAAAGTTTTGTTTTCCATTAATGTCTCGACACCCCCTGGACTTCGAAACTCGAAACTTAGACTAAATTTATGGAAGGCTATTTCAAAGCTATCCACAAAATTTTATTGAATTCGGTGCAGCTGTTCTCTCGTGACGATGAGACAAACAAAAGTGCTGTTTCTCATTAATATAGCAACAACCCCTGGTGATAGAAACTCGAAACATGGACTAAATTTTAAGCATGGCTATTTTAAGACTACCCACCAAATTTCATCAAATTCGGTTCAGCAGTTTTCCCGTGATGTTGGATCATATATACATACTTTTTTTCTTTATATATATAGATAACATATAGTTACAGTATTGTGACGAGATCGAAAATTCGAAATCGAGTTTCAGTCCGAGCATATTTCAAGCATGCCTGGACTCAAATAGAGCAATGAGGTGTGTGTGTGTGTGTGTGTGTGTGTGTGCGTGTGCGTGTGCTTGTGGATGAGATAGCTCACAAATGAATGCAGCGCTTCGAAAGAAATTTAGTGTGAATATTACAATTAGAAAATACTAGAACTCTATTGATTGTAAACGCATACAAATGTTCCTAACATTCCCAAATTTTTGGGTGAAACTTTGAAAAAATCAGAGCCTTCAATAATATTACGTAAATGATCATTTATGTAATGTTTCATTAGAAAACGAATGACACAACTTTAGAAAGCACACATTTTTCAAATAAATTTATCAGAAAAAACACATAAAATGAAAAAGTATCAATTACTATGAAATATGCTCACTTTCCATATGTCAAATTATGCAACGGATTTATTAACATCTTTCTTGTGAATACAGGCCTTTCCATTCACTAAAGAAGGTACTTTGGGTATTAGTTTTGTATTTTGACGCCTAACAATCCGCTAGTAGTTGTTTATAAGAAAAGTTCTTCTCTCCGTTTGTTTGTAATGCTTGGCGATAAATTTGGGCAAACTTAAAAACTTATTTAGCAATTTTTCGCCCTAGTTTGACAGAATTAGGGTCAAAATTGCAAAAATGACTTTAAATTGATGATTAATTATTAAAATAGTTTAATATATATTATATCAATATTGATAATTGCTAATTTAGAGTTGATTGTCAATTTATAACCGAAATATAAGTTAATTGGGTACTTTAAAAATAGGTTTACATGTTGTCATCCAAAATAGCGCCAAATGTAAAATTCAATGTTTAAAACACTGTGCCGTGGATCTTATAAATCACTCTTTCACCGTGAAAGAACTAAATTCATTGCATTATATAGGAAAAGTCATATGATTTCTCACATCAGAATTTTTTATTAACACTTTACAACAAAGTTGAAAAGTGTTTATGACTTTGTTCATTCTGTCTGTCTGTCTGTCTGTCTGTCTGTCTGTCTGTCTGTCTGTCTGTCCGTTAGCACGATAACTGCCGTAAAAATGAGTTTATCAAAATGAAATTTTAGTATGTTGTTCAGACGGTCTGTAGGACCTATGGGAATATAAATAAATAATATCACCCAATTAGTTTTTTATTGAACCCGGGTTGAAAAAATGAAATACATTGAACCCTATGGGACCTAATTTTTCAAACATTTTTTAAGTAAATTTAAAATTCACGAATTGCTTCGAAATTTTTAGGAAATATTCACATTATCCCATAGAATATATAAAAAAAAATTCAGTAAAATATGTTAAGTAGTTTTTTAATTAAAAAAATTATTTAATATAGGGAAAAAAACAAATTCAATTAAATTCTGACTTTGGGATATTTTCCAGAAAGAAAAGAAAGAGATATTGTATAATAAATATCTCTCCATTTGTTTAAACGTTTTGCATATGGGAGTGGCTTCATATTTTAAAATAAATTTGGTAGATAACAATTTTTCATTTTTTTTTAATTTTATATAACTCTTCATGATAAATTTAATTGATGGCATTTTAAATGCACTTTCCTACGTCCTAGAGAGTTAAAATTTGGTACACAGCTTAAATTTGTTGAACATTTTATTCGACAAAAATTTGATGGATCTTTAAATATAGATCATACATTTTTTTCGAAATGGCCTGAAAATAATCCCCGTTCACTTCTATAAATCATTGGTGTAATATTGTTAAAAATTCTGATGTGGACAGCACAAGTCTTTCCCTGCAGACTCATATTCGTTCTCTTTATTTATTCAATGATAATTTGAGTTTATCTGCACAACATAAGTATTTTAAATGACATTGAATTTGCACGTTAAACTTAAATTAAGTTCTCATTTGATAGCTGAACTTATTGTCAAAGGTGGCGTAGCGAAAACGCGAAAAAACTAGAATATCTCAAGAACGGCTAGTCCTAGAGTAATGGGGTTAGTCTTATTCTTTTTGTTGTCAAAAATCATATATAAAATAGGAATTTAATTGATATAATTGAGCACACGTAGTCTTTTATTTTTATAGATAACGATTTTTGCTTACCATTTCGCAAAAATAGCCCGTTCCTTTTTCCCGAATCGTAGTAGAATAACCTACAAATGATTTATATACAAAATTTTGTTAAATTTGGTATATAAATCACTTGTAGGTTATTGAAATATTATACTCCAAATTTTGTTAAATTTGGTTCATTAGTTTTTAGCTAGAGTGGATAAAGGCAATTTCTGCGGCCATTTCGCAAAGAAGGCAGATTCTTTTATTACGAATCGTACTATAATCTAATGAACATCAGGATTTCCCACAAAAAACATACCTACCAAATTGTATGAAATTCGGTTCATTAGTTTTTCAATTAGAGTGGATGTAATATCCACACAGACACACAGAAACATACACAGATACACCCTTACACACACAGACGTCTTCCTAAAAGTAGTTTTTTCGTGTTCTAGAAGTCCCAAAACGTGTAGATACTTTGAAAATTCGAGTTCCGATCTTCGGCACGATTCCAATACTTTGAGTACATACACATACACATATATATTATCTGTGTATTATCTGTGTATCTAAATTCCGTGCCTATGCAATTACAATAGTTGTGATTTTAAATGATCCCTAAACTTTTATTATTTCTTCAAGGAAGCCTAATTTTAACATATGCAGAATGCAAATATCTCAAGCGATTGTAAGATGAATTACATAAGAATTGCTGAATTTTTTTCACACAAAATTATTTAGCTCTGGAGTCTGGAATACAAGTTATATGAATGAAATATTCATTGATTTTGCATAAAGAATCAGATGATTTATATTTCGATACAGTTTTAAATATTTAAGTATAATAAATTACTGTAGTACTGTGATAATGTAAAAAATATTACCACTGAATGAATCACATTTTAGAAATTTTTAAATGAAATTACATTTCAGTTGGAAAGTGTTTCATAATCAATGCTTATGCATGATTGATCTTTCTTGTTCAATATTTCATACACTTTTAATTCCATTTTGAATCATAGTAATAGTGTCATTTTTCAAAAACCGAAATCGTCTGCTGGATATTCCTCTGATCAAACAATTAAAAATATTTTATTAATGATTAATGTTTGAATTCAAATGACTGAAAACATTGAAAATAATATAACATACCAGTGATTGGAGATAAAATGTTGTGTTATGTGTCGCAATTGCCGTGTTACCAGAACTATAAAACGTGTACAATTTTTATGCGTCAATTTGAAAAGATTTTTGAAGTTTGGTAGTTTTATTAAATGGTTGGGGTCACACGCATTAACTATTATTCGCGCATGCGGGAGTGTAAAGGACTGATATAGCATACTAGCAGAAACAATAACAATACTAAAACAAAAACAACAATACTGAAACAAAACTGAAACAATACTGAAACAAAAATAACAATACTGAAATAAAAATAGCACAATAACAATCTGAAATATTTTATCCATAACCTTTTTCCAATTAAAGTTTAACAAACTAGTAAAAAGTATGTAAATTCGTTAAACCGTTCTTGCCTTATAAGCGGGTATTACAGACAGAAACATCGAGTAAACATTTATTGATCTCTTACCACGAGCAGATATAGTTGAGTAAAATTTAAGTCAAAAGCATTCCCTTGATTAAGTCTAATTTTCTGAAAAAGTTTGATCGAAATCAATCATTGTATCTCTAAGTATCTTTAAGTAGTATATCTAAGTATCTCTAAGTATCTCTGTGTATCTCTAAGTAGTATTTGGCATAGAGAAACAGTATTATGGAATTTTCACTGTTATGCATTAATGTGGTGTACAGAATCGGAAATATTTTTAGACATAAACCTGTTTTTTATTCAATTGGAATTATAGACGACCATATCAGAACGAATTAGAAAATTTACACCATTCAAAATATTAATTAATTTTAATCATTGCAAAATATATCAATATATATCTTATTATTAAATTTAATCATTGCAAAATATATTATCATATTATTTATTATTAATTTTAATCATTGCAGAATATTGACATATATATATATATATTGTTATTAAATTTTATCATCGCAGAATATTAACATATACATTATTATTAATTTTAATCATTGCAGAATATTAACATATGCGTTAATTTTAATCATTGGAGAATATTAACATATACGTTATTATTAATTGTAATAATTGCAAAATATGAACATATTATTTATTATTAATTTTAATCATTGCAGAATATTAACATATACGTTTATTATTAATTTTACATAATCCCATTAATTTTACATATTTTTACATAATTCCAGTGAAATAACGCATTCCAAACAGACGATTCCTGAAAGAGAAGAAAATGCTTTTCATCAATTAAGCTTCATGTCAAATGTTTTTTTTCTCCTTTGTAAATAGAAACAAAAAGTCGGCGGAGGTAAATGTCACATCTTTTTTCTACCTAGGAACGGACGCAAATGAAAATTGGTATCTCCCTCTCTGTTTCTATTATCTGAGGCATGTCACAAATTAAGTCAGGAGACGGGGACTCTTTTTGAATGAAGCTGGCCAGATGCACAACAAAATTCAATTACCCCATATCCACAGCGCACTTATTAATAAAGGGGATGCTGTATGTCAGCAAATACCTCTTGACTCGACGGATGTTCGACGTCGTTTTAACGTCGTAAAGAAGATGAGCGATGATTGCTTTCGCATAGCTGGATCTTATTGTTTGATAAAGATGTATCGTTAAAATTTGAAACATTTCTCTCTTACAGAAAAAGTATGATATGAGGCAGCACATGACATTCCCTACACTTTAACACGTGTTTTGACTATTTTTCGAGAGATGTTTGTCTGACGTCCGTGGTCAATTTCTTGCGTACACAATAGTAGCCACAAATATAAATGAATTTTCACCAAATTTTATACCCGGCTTTATTATCAAAAAATTAAAAACTAAATAGAATTTTTTACTTTCCTTATATACATAAGTATAAGGAAAGTATTGTGACGGGGGTCGAAAATTCGAATTCGAGTTTTCGACGAGAGAGCACATTTCAAGCATCGCTGATCACGAATCGAGCATTTTTGAAGTGATGTCTGTGTGTGTGTGTCAATGAGACTGTGGAGAGGATATCTCACGAACAAATGGACCGCTTCGAATGAAACTTGGTATCCCAAATTTGAATCCCAATGAAATGATATCCCAATGAATTTTGAACCCAATTTTGATATCCCAATGAAATTTAAATCCCAATCCGTGAATACTGGTAGCTTATTGCTTTAAAACACAATCGAATGTTCAGAACCCCCTAAATTTTCGAGTGAAATTTTGAAAAAATCATCAACAAATCAAAACCTCTAATAAAGTTACGCAAATAGACATTTCTTATGTAATGTTTACTTAGAAAACGATTAAATTTTAGAACGCTAGCATGAACCGTTCTCAAGATATTGTACATTTTTCAAATAAATTTATCAAAAAATCCCATAAATTAAAAAAAATATTAACTGTTGAGAAACATGCTCACTTTTCATATGTAATATCATGAGATAAATTGGGTGACATCATTGTCGTGGATCTAGCTCGTTCCATTCATGAGGAAAGATAATTTGAGTAATACTTTTGTATTTGAACGCCAATAGTTATTTATCTGTTGTAAGAATTACTTATTTCTTCGTCCATAACGCTGGGCGAGATTTTGGCGACGAATTTGGTGGGATGTCGCCAACTCGGCGACTTTTTGAAACGTTGCCAAATTAATGAAAATCTCGCCAAATGGATAAAAAGGACGCTAAATCAATGAAAATGACGACTAATTGTCGAAAGTTCAGTATCTTGAGAAGAATATAAGTATCTACTATAAGAAAAACCTATTTTTTTACTGTAAAAGTAGTAAATTCATTGCATTCTATAAGGAAAATCACGTGCTGCCCACATCAGATTTTTTTTTTTTTAAATTCGAGCGAAAACTTTGAATTTTATTCAAAATTTTATATTAATAATTATTCAAAATTTTATATTAATTTTATATTATTTATTCAAAATTGTATATAACAGCATAGGACAAAATTTGACATAATCATGCATAAAAGGGTTTATTTGTGGCTCAGTGATCACGAGGCTTAATAGTTTAAATCATTGTTGTTAAGAATAGACGCGATAGAATTTTATTGTTCGGGATGTTATTAGCCCCCCCCCCCCCCCATTTGGAGGGCAAGTTACCTCCGGGGAGTACATTGTCAAGGATGGTATCAATCCAAAGGTTATCTCAAACCTTTTAAAGTGAAGGATAGCACGCTGTAGTTGTAATCATTTGGGCCCAAGATGCCGATTTTTTAAATGTTTTCTTGTGAAATTTAAAAAAAATTAATTCTGGTACGAGAAAGTCGAGTTGAGCCACACTTCAGTTAATTCAGTTTTCATTCTTCCTTAAAGTACGAATTTGAATTTTATTGTAGAGAAATTAAAAAAAAAAATCTGATGTGAACAGCACATGACTTTCCTTATGTAATGCAATGATTTTACTATTATTACAATAAAAACAAAATAGGTCATTCTTATAGTAGATACTTATATCTTTTCTAAGATATTGAATTGTCGTCAATGAGTCGTCATTTTCATAGATTTAGCGTCATTTTTATCCATTTGGCGACATTTTCCTTAATTTGGCGACATTTAAAAAGTCACCAAATTGGCGACATTCCGCAAAATTTGTCGCCAAAATCTCGCCAAAATTTCGTCAAGCGTTATGGACGGAGAAATAAGTCATTCTTATAAAAGATAAATGACTATTGGTGTTCAAATACAAAAGTATTCTGAAAGATATTGAATTTTCGTCATTTTCTATGTCGTCATCATCAATGAGTCGTCTTTGATTTAGCGTCATTTTTATCTATTTGGCTAGTTTCTCGTTAATTTAGCAACATTTAAAAAAGTCGACAAGTTGGCGATATTCCTCCAAATTGGTCGCCAAAATCTCGCCAAGCGTTATGAACGAAGAAATAAGTTATTCTTACAGCAGATAAATGACTATTGGCGTTCAAATACAAAAGTATTACTCAAAGTATCTTTTCTCATGAATGGAACGAGCTAGATCCACAAGAATAATGTAGAGTAGCGTGAAATCTAAGTTAATTGGGTACTCCGAAGGAGTTCTACAAGTTGCCATTCGAAAAAGTGCACAATGTATAATTCAACGTTAAAAATATTGTCCCGTGGATATTATACATCATTTTCTCACTCAGAAGTAAATATATTGCATTATTATATAGGGAAAATATTGCGCTGCCCACATCAGATTTTTTTCTTTCTTCTTCATCGACCAGACCG
Organism: Amaurobius ferox; assembly: GCA_951213105.1. Classification (NCBI taxonomy): domain Eukaryota; kingdom Metazoa; phylum Arthropoda; class Arachnida; order Araneae; family Amaurobiidae; genus Amaurobius; species Amaurobius ferox. The sequence goes on from OX578143.1 coordinate 85,901,487, forward strand.
TCCGACCTACATGAAAATGTAAAGGTGTTATTACACGGAGCAATTCCGTCCAGCAATTTTTCAGCAACACCATACATATCCATGGGAAAAGTTAGAAAAAGAAAGAAATCTTGCCGCCGAATTACGGCAAGTTTTTCGAACTCAACAATAAAAATTGGTCAATTTCTGAGCGCGAATCAATCAGAGGACGGTATGAGTGGACGTCACTCAGCTCCGCCTGTCTTCTTCTCATTTGCATTCATGATGGCGATGGCAACTGCAAGCGCATCCCAAGCCACTCAACTACATTAGAATCTGGAGATGGAAAAAAATTGATAGAATTTCTACCAAATTGCAGACAGACACCTGTGGGATATAAATGATCCAAATTATACGAAACAAAAAAATTGCTTTCTGCAATGAAATCGGCGGCATTAGAGATGAGGAGCCTGTTGGAAAGGAGAAATCTAAAGTACGATGCACGTGCCGATTTGCTGAAGTTCGGCAATAAAAATTTCCCTTTGTAATAACACCATCAGGCAGCTTCTTGGACGCCCGGGAAGTGCCACCCATTTCAGACCGGAAGCCAGTGGGGGCGACATCCACAGGGACCGTACCCCCCTTCCCCTACCAGCAATTTCTCGAAAAGACTTGCAAACCCATATATTTAACGTACCCGCACTGCGCGTGAACAAGGGGACCGTTTGGGCAGAGGAGAAAATCAAACTCGAGTCGTCCGAGTGCATTCCCCACGCACTAACCACTGGACTGTCCTACCCCTACATTTTTTCCTTTAACCTCGCATCTGAGACGAATCAAATGAGACCTAGCTCTAGTAGAAGTACTTGAAAATATTGATGTCACGCAATCAGTCAGTTTAGTGCATATTCCTAAGATATTTTATGATATCTACTCCGTGATATATTAAGACAAATATTCTAATAAATCACTGCACTTCCTCCTCTGAGGATATCTTCAAATCCGGGATCATTGAAAGGTGTGCAAATTAACTGTGCTCTATAAACAAAACAACGTAATTGCATCCATGCCAAAATCTATGCTTTGTTAAAACTGTTCATAATTCTCGGAAGACTAGCTTCGTATTGAACTCGCATATTCTCCCTCTCTGTCTCTCTAGATCTTGCATGTCGTTGTTTTCTCAAAGCTAACACCGATGCTAACAAACTCAATGCTAACACATTATTCGGGGTGAATTTTAAGGATGACTTGCACTGTTGAGAATTCTGATTACCCCTAGGGCATTAGCGTAGATATGAGCAATTAATAGAGATCCTTTAGAATTTCGAATTTTATAAATTCCATTGTAAATGGGAGCTCGTAATAACCTAATTACGGAAATGTCATTAAAGTCATAGAGACTGTTTATAACAGCAAACGATGTTAAAGTTCTTAAGGTTACATCTTTTGAAAAATTTAAATTTACAGCGATAAATCACCGATTGGTCATTTGACATATACATGTACGTCACTCACAATGTGACGTCACTGTTATTTACGTCGCGATCTTGGACGGAATAAACGCCGATACGGTAATGGATCCAGTCATGATATAGTTTGCAAATACGATAAAAAATGTGTATGTACGTCTTTGAGAAATGTATATAGAAAAATTGCGTGTAAGAGGTTTGGATACTAATGATCGATATTTACTTCCTGGAAGCAAAAAAGCTTTAAACAGTAAGAGTAGAGAATACTTTAACAAGGAGCAGCAATGCAGTGAAAGGGATATTTCCGTTTAACAGGAAATTGATTTACCGGTAGTGACGTCACGTGCAAATGGTCAATAGATTGAGCCCAGGCGTGCTACCTACAACTCAAAAATAGTCATGTAAAAAATAATTAAATCTAACTGGCATCGGCATAAGAATGTATCCCTTTATCCTTGATACGGGGTTCCAAGACAAGTTCTTAAACACTTTGTAAAGACAAATCCATGAATGTACATTTTAAGCCTGAGTAGGCCCAATAGAAAAATCGGTAGTGGCTCCAGTACGATGGAGCCCAAATAGTTTTGAGTGAATAACATTTTATAAAATAAAACTCAATTTTTGTGATATAGAAAAAGATGAACTCAATCTAAAATCTGAAAATATATACTTATAGGATTTTCAAAGAGCTGCAAATCTCACTTACTGTTACTTTTAGCTGTTACTTTTAGTTTTTGACATATAAGCATCATAACCGTGAAAAGCGTAAAATTTTCTTGCCTTTTCAACTTAACACTGCGATTACTCGAAAACTATGGGAGCTTTTTTATTAAATAAATAAAGATTTAAAAACTAAATTTCCTCATACATACTTTTGTCGCTTACTATTTACATCTGTCTTTTATAGTTTCGAAGATATATCGAGCAAAAGAATAAAAAATTAAAAACTTTTTCGGACGGATGCTTTTAAAAAACATTTCTTTATCCTGAGCGTGTTTAAAGTTAGGTGAATGTCAAGTTATTCGTTATTTAGAATTACGAAACGTTCATATTTTACTTAAATAAATGCCTTATTTTTTTTATTTTATTTTTTAAATAACTTTGCGGATGTATATGTATATTTTAGAAATTTTTACACTTTATTTGCTTAAAGTAACACGTTTCAAGGTATTTTTCCCATTAAAACGCATCTTTTAAAAGTGCCTTACGCTTAAATATTCAAGCCTACGAAGTGCATAACGATTAGCATGATATTAAAACATCTAGACTCTTTCGTGGTTGATCATCGCGTGTAACGGATTCGTGGAAGCTAGCCTTCAAAAGGGGTGTGGAAGGCCTAGACCACTAGACTGACCAAAGGGTTTGCAGTAGCCGTTTGAGTGGCCGGGATTCAAAAGGGGTGTGGCTATTGCTTCTCCCTTTACAAACGACAATGATTGGATGGGAGATGTGAAAGACCCAGGCCACCCGACTCACCCTAGGGTATGAGCAGCTGGTTGAGTGGCCGGTGGATGTGAGACGTGACGTTTCTCAATGAGTAGACATGATGTGGGTGATGGATTTGCCATTTTCAGTATATTAAAATATTAACCTTTTGTAAAGTTAATATTTTACCTTTTGTAAAGTAAATGGTTTACCTGCGGCAGCAGGTGCAATGTTTCTGTCGGCGATTTCCCCCAAACGCTGGCAGAATTTGAGATTCGCACATTGTTCTTCAAAAGGCCATTTCCGTTTTCGGCGAAAGCGAACGACTACAGTTCACTGACATGCATTGTCTGTAAAAACCTGTACTGCGGACCTGTACTGCGGACACGTTTCTGTCTTTTCACATCTCGCGTCACAAGTGCCTCTAGGCCACGGTAAAATAGTTCCCCTCTCCTCCAATCAGGGTTGGAGATATCAGCACAGTCTCCGAACTTTTTGATCCTACCTTGTATAAAATACATAATACAAAATTACATTTCTTTGTCGAAAATTTTATTTTTTAAATTCAGCTCATTTTTCTAAAGATTCTGCCAAGCGACAACTTCAAAATATTCTTATCCTTTGATATCATTCCCGGAAAAATCAACAGCTACGTTCACTGCAATGATATGATAAATACTTTTTTTATGTATTACCTAAAAACCGCATACGTCTATATTAGATTACTTTGCGAGCAAAGATAGTTGTGCATAATTTATGAGCATAAAAAGTATCTTCGCAAGAATCATTTTTCTGCTACGATACCTACTAATAATATTTTTCAAGGAACTATATTATGCATATCTTCATTGTATATTTTTGTTGGAAAAGAAAATGTTTTATTTTCCCGAAAGTATTGGAAACAAAAGAATACAGCAGATATGTTTTGATTGACTTTAAAGTTATTTCGCTATGTAATGATAATAGAACATGGTAGTTTACACACTATGTGTTTTGATGAATTAATTACAATACTTATTCTTGATTAAGAAATTTCAAAACTTTCCTTCCTGACTAATAAATATGAAACGTCTGATATGTTTTTGTTGCCTTTAAACTTATTTTGCAATGTGATAATAATTGAAATCGATGATTTCAACATTATATTGTTTAATGTATTAGTTACAATGTATTAATTACAATATAATGTTTAATGACTTAATTCTTTGTGCGTCTCACCAAAATGTTCGATTGTTCGATAGTTCGATTTGTCAAATAAATGAGAACCGGTTTCCTTGAGTGAGATAAAGACTTCAAATATGGTACATAAGCCAATTATTTAACAACCCCCTCTCCTCTTTTAATAAAAATTGACTTTTTCAAATATTTTCATTTAAGGTGGTGCTCCACAGCAAAGCGTTAAAAATATGAAATGAGAAAAAAAAACATGCTTTCAGATGAAATAAAGAATTTAAAATTGTTGTAAAGGTAAATCCGTCAATATGAAGAAGGGGTATCTTTAAAGTTTTCCAATATTTGTTACTTTAGAGGTGCCGCCCGCCAAAATGTTCCATTTGCCGAATAAATGAAAAAAGTGAGACAGTGAGACACTTACCTTTAAGGGAGATAGACCTTTTAAGTAGGGTAGAAACTTTCAATTTTGTACACCGGTCAATCGTTTGATACAATTCACAGGAAATACCGAACTTTGAATTCCATTGAAAAAATTATGTAAAATGTGGTAATTATAACGACTTATATGATGCTAAAATAGCCAATACTGACTTGATTTGTAAACGACTTGATTTACAAACGACTTGATTTACAAACGACTTGATTTGCAAACGAATTGATTTACAAACGAAATAGGTCTATTTGAACAATTGTAGATAGTATTTTTACTAAACTATTTATACATTCATGCATTCTGCACTTTAGTAATTCAAATTATTATATTAGATATAAAATGTGAAATATTTATTTGCATTTTAAAATAATCTTTCGTGATATTTTTCACGCCATTTAAAAAAAAAATTGGCGTCGAAAAGTGCTTATGTGAAATATATTGAAAATCCAATTTAAAATTATTTGTTCTGCATTAGAAAAGGAGGACAATAGGGAACACAGAAAAATTTTCAATTTTTATTTTATATATGTTTATTTTTTTCGATCATAATGTTTATCTTTCTCCATCACTTAACAAGTATTTGCAGCTAGTCTGCATTAAATTTCTCCACAAATAAGGAAGTTTTGAATAGTTTGTCGTCTTAAAAATACACAGAGAATAATCATTTCCCTGGTTAGATACCTACATCAAAATATTATGCCATTTTTTTACTTTTCCTATAATACATAATGTATCGGGAAGTATTAGAATCATGTCGAAAATCGCAACTCGAGTTTTCGACGGATCTAGACGTTTTGGGACCTCTAGAATGCGAAAACACTATTTTTAGCAAGACGTCTTTGTGTCTGTCTGTGCCATGTATACATCCACTCTAACTCAAAAACTAATGGACCAAAATTCCCTAAATTTTATAGATAAGTCACTTGTAGGTTACCTTGGTGCTGATTGCATTTTAGAATGATTCGGAAAAAAGAACCTGCCTTTATTCACGGAATGGACGCAAAAATCTAAATATCGAAAATAAAAGCCTATGTATGCTCACATGTATCAATTAAAAGCTTGTTTTATACGTAATATTTGACGTTGAAAAGATTAAAACGAACCCTATTCCTCTATGTCTAACCGTTCTCGAGATATTGAAGTTTTTTCGCATTTTTGCTACGCAGCCTTTGAAAATACGTCCAGTTACCAAATGAAAACGAAAATTGAATTAATGCGAATTCAATGTAATTTCAAATAAATAAGCGTACTATTTCATGCAACAAAACTCCATTTCATGAAAATGAAAGAGATAAAGAGAAAATGAATTTAAGTATGTGGGAAAAATCATGTGCTGCCCACCTCAGATTTTTATGCATGTGTCTATTATTTTTCATTGGTTAGTAAACCGCTTCATTTCTCTCCTAAACATCAACAACAAAAGAATACATTAGGCTTATTAGGTTTGCCTTGAAATTTTTTCACTTTGAAATAATAATAGAATATGGAGGTTACTTACACGATATATATATTTTTTTCGTGATTTAATATAAAGACCAATTCTTAATTAAGAGTTTTCTTGGAACTTTTTCCCTTGGGTTATAAATATGAGCATTAGTTGGGGAATGTTTGACATCCTGGTTTCTACCGATTCTATAGAAATTCTAAACAGGAAGTTACGGATTTTTTTTTTCCAGTTTCGTTGACTTTGATGATTTTAGTTATATTAGATGTGGTGATTTTTTATGAATCAAGTTATAATGCAGTGAGGTTATTGATTTTCAATTATGTAATACAATAAATTTTTAATATATATAATGTTAGATTTAATATTTTAATGAATTATCACCATTTTATCTGATAATGATAATTTTTGACTTCGTTATAAAATTTTGAATTCAGAACAATTTTCTGAATGTGTAAATTATATAAAACTGGAATGTATTACCAGACATTGCACGGGTCCTAAATAAACACTAGTCACGTAAACATTACGGATGCATATAATACCACTCAATTTCAAAAATCCACTTTTTTTAACCAAAATCATTCTCTCGCTCGGGTTGCCCAGGACCTAAATAAGCACCAGCTACGTAAGCAATACATTTAACACCTCTAAATTACAAAAATTACCTTTTTTGAACCAAAATCATTCGGATTTTATATTTTGCACCGCGGATAACTGAAACCGCGGATAGTAAATCAGCAGATACGGGTGCACGGTTGTATTTTGAAATGCATCCTCATAAGCTCAAAAAACGATTAAATCACGTTATTTTGAAGACTCAAATAACTATTAGACCCCATTTGTTTCAAGTCACGATCAAAGTTAAGGAACGGGTCTTAGAAAAAAAGACAGGCAAAAGCCAAAATTTTATATGGAACCATTCCAAGGCGACGGGTCAAAATTTCAAGAAATTCTGTAGAGCCGTTTTTCCATGATAATCCAACAGACACACAAATAGTTGTATTTTCTATTTTATTTACTGTAAAATTCCGTCAAATTGCCTTTCCTGTGAAAATGCCCTTCCCTTTTTCGCCTCAATTTGAAATTCTAAAAAAAAAAATCCTTGGCAGATCCCTCCTCTCCCTCCCTAAACATTAAAAAAAATTTTGGAAATTAATAAAAAGTTTGGCGTTGAATAAAATGAATTTATTGTAAAAAATTAACTCTGTCTCTTTAAGCTATATTCCGAGTAAACATCCTCCTCCGTACATATCAGCGTTTTCCCGTTACATTTAAGGACGACGGAATTCTATATTCTACTTTTAGCAGAAAATTCCCAGTAAACGCCCCCTCCCTGCATTTCCCTCATATTTCAGTTGCATTTGATGGGATGGATCGACAGAATTCTACGTGATTTTTTAGCAGAAAATTCTCAGTAAACGCCCCTCCCAACCTTTCCCTCGCATTTCAGATGCATTTGATGGGCCGGATCGACGGAATTCTACGTGCTTCTTTTAGCAGAAAATTCTCAGTAAGCGCTCTTCCCTGCATTTCCCTCGTATTTCAGTTGAATTTGATGGGATGGATCGACGCAATTCTACGTGATTTTTTAGCAGAAAATTCTCAGTAAGCGTCCCTCCCAACCTTTCCCTCGTATTTCAGATGCATTTGATGGGACGGATCGACGGAATTCTACGTGCTTCTTTTAGCAGAAAATTCTCAGTAAGCGCTCTTCCCTGCATTTCCCTCGTATTTCAGTTGCATTTGATGGGATGGATCGACGGAATTCTACGTAATTTTTTAGCAGAAAATTCTCAGTAAGCGCCCCTCCCAACCTTTCCCTCGTATTTCAGATGCATTTGATGGGACGGATCGACGGAATTCTACGTGCTTCTTTTAGCAGAAAATTCTCAGTAAGCGCTCTTCCCTGCATTTCCCTCGTATTTCAGTTGCATTTGATGGGATGGATCGACGGAATTCTACGTAATTTTTTAGCAGAAAATTCTCAGTAAGCGCCCCTCCCAACCTTTCCCTCGTATTTCAGATGCATTTGATGGGACGGATCGACGGAATTCTACGTGCTTCTTTTAGCAGAAAATTCTCAGTAAGCGCTCTTCCCTGCATTTCCCTCGTATTTCAGTTGCATTTGATGAGACGGATCGACAGAATTCTACGTGCTTCTTTTAGCGGAAAATTCCCAGTAAACGCCCCCTCCCTCCTTTTCCTCGTATTTCAGTTGCATTTGATAGAACGGATCGACGGAATTCTGCAGCATATATCTAGATTGAATGCAAACCTGTGATATCTCCGCACCGCTTTTAATTACAAGCGGCAGATCTTTAAGAGCCAACATGTAATCGTATATGTAACTTGGATTATACCGCGAATATAAAAGGAATTCTTACTTTTTCACACCATGTAACATACGAGTAGAATGGAGGAAGTATTGTTTTCACGAAAATTTTCGATTTCGAGATTTTGATGCCAATATATGTTTCAGTACCTCCTAAAAACTTTCCGACTATTTTTAGAGTGATGTCCATCTATCTGTCTGTGATCGATTTCTTGTGCACGCGATAGCTATCACAAATATTGGTGAATTTTCCGAAATTTTTTATCCAGATTTGTTAACGAAAAACTAAAACTAGATAAAAGTTTTTGAAGTTCGGGCGAAAATTTTGAAATTTATTTGAAATTTTATATTTCCTTAACATGGCGGCATAGGATAAAATTTGATATAATTATGCATAAAAAAAGTTATGTATGGCTAAATTATCCCCAAACTTCACAATTTCAATCAGTATAGTAAAAAAAACCCTCATTACAATTTTTATGTTCGAGTCGTTATTAGACACCCTCAGGGGAGTACGTTACATCCCCCCCTCCCGAGGAGGTGCATTAGTAAACTTAGTATCAATCAATCAAAACATTGTTTCAAGCCCTTTAAAGTGGAGGTTCACATGCCATAATTCAGATCATTTGGGCCAATAATACAGATTTTTCAAATATTTTCTTATAAAGTCTGCAAGAAAAGAAAGATAACAGGTTTTTTAAAAATGGATTCTAGTATGAGAAAATTGAGTTGACCCATTCTCCATTTAATTTACTAATACGAAACATATTTTATCCTTATCAAGATAGTAAATGGACCACAAATTCTGCAGAATACGATACGATACGACGCTGTAATTTTTCAAATGCGAATAAATACGTCACATATATTTCTGGTAATAAATGTTATGATTTCCAGAAAAATGAACAATACCTTCCATGCAATGAAATGAGTACAGGTTTGTTCTATTCCCCTATTCCCAAACCAACTACTTCTATATTAGATTACTCTACGCGCTAGAGCAATTTTGCATAATTTACGAACATAAAACACCTTGGCAAGTATCATTTTTCTCCTACAATGCCACAGAAATATTTTTCTTCAATACGCTTTTTGTAACATGTCATTTTCTCTCTCTCTCTCTCTCTCTTTCTATATATATATATATATATATATATAAAAATAAGATGCATTAACATTAATGTTTTGAATTTTATTTTCGCAAAAAAATGTAACTTTTGTCAGTATTGAAACTACGTTTTGAGCGCCCTTATAATGGTACATAGTGGCATTCTCGATTATCCATTTTTCATATGAATTACTTGTTTAGTAGGAATTTTCATCTTTGATTCATATTCATATTCATGTTTGCATATTTGGGAAGTTGTATTCTGAATTGCTTGTCCTGTCTCCAGCTTAGACTCACTGGACGGGTTTGGGAGTAACTCCGTGAACGTTCGTACTGCCTCCCTGGTAGAATTTCGACTTGTTCATTCCGGTGCTTCTAGATTAAGCTGTTGAGGTTGATCGTGTATACACGTGGTAGAAGAATGGTTCATGCCGCAAGGTAATACAATTTTCTTAATGTATTCTTTTTTCATTTTTTGTTGCCTGTAGTCTGAGTTTAAGTATTTATAGTAATGTACTATTGCTTAATCTGAAACAGGCATTTGTTTGGGTTAATTGGAATTAAATACTCAGACCTGACGATGAATTTAATTCTAATTAATCATCGAATTTGGGATGGTGCTGTTCTTTTCTCTTATCGGCATTATGGCTTTGAATTTGCTTCTATGGTGATGTTAATATTACTTGAATTATATTTTTTTATTTTTACATAATTCTTATTATTACATTTCAAATATATATATATATATATATTAGAAGAGAGATGTTTTATTTCCCCAAAGTGTCGCCAACAAAAAAATACGTTAGACTTGTTCTGATTACCTTGATACTTGTGCTATTGTATGATAATGGAATGAAATTGTTCTACGATGCATTTTTTACCTACATTAATTGCAATATCGATTCTTATTTATCAGCTTTCAAAATTATGTCCTGAAAGTGTATTTCTATATTAAAAGATAAAATAGTAGCTGACGCCGCTGTTTGACAAATTTCTCCATTCTCAAGATTCTTTGTTTCGTACCGCAAAAACTATTGCATGTAAAAATATGAATGTTGGTACACTTATAGAAAAAACTTTGGGAATTGCAGTTTAAGAAATATTTAATGACAAAATCAAAGACAAAATATTTGGGCTGCGAGTTCGCGTCCTGGATAGACTAACAATAGCAAGACCACGAATTTTTACCAACAGGTACCTGCATGGGTGAATTTTTGCAGGACGGAGAACACTTTACAACAAAGTTGAAAAGTGTTTATGACTTTGTTCATTCTGTCTGTCTGTCTGCCTGTCCGTTAGCTCGATAACTGCCGTAAAAATGACTTAATCAAAATGAAATTGTAGTATGTTGTTCGGACGGTCTGTAGAACCTATGGGAATATAAATGAATAATATCACCCAATTAGTTTTGGATTGAACCCGGGTCGAAAAAATGAAATACATTGATCCCTATGGGACCTAATTTTTCAAACATTTTTTAAGCGGATTTAAAATTCACAAATTGCTTCGAAAATTTTAGGTAATATTCAAATTGTTCCATAAAATATATAAAAAAAATCAGCGAAATATATTCAGTTGTTTTTTAAATAAAAATTAAAATAATAATAACACCTCTTATATAAAGCGATCACGTGAGCATGATATGAAAAGATCACGTGACCCACTTCAAAATGATATATGGCATCCATCTTGTCTCAAAATCGTGATTTTTAAAGTTCTTTTTGATTCATATTGAGTGTTGTATCCGTCCTAAAACCACTTCATTTCTGCTTAAATTCTGTGCATCTACATACTGAAACAACGCAATTACAATATATTTGAGTTTAAATGCTCATCCAAATTTGATTATTTCTACAACGAAGCCTATTTTTCACCTATGTAAAATGTAAACAGCAAAATATGTAGAATGAGTTGTATTAGAATTGCTGTATTTCTTTAACACAAAGTCATTTAGTTCATGAAGTCTGCATACCTGATATGAATGACATATTCATTGATTTTACAAAGAGAAGGATAATTTTTTTCGATGAAGTTTTACGCATAGAGTTTAATTACTTGTAGCTCCATGGTCTTAATTTTTAAATAAAATAAATTATTATAGTATTGTGATGAATGACATGAATGGGAAAATATTTATGAATGAAATGCTGCTTTTATAGAGAGAACCAGGCGTGTTATTTTTTCTATGACGTCATTTGAACGAATTTCAGTTGTTTTCGATGAAGTTTTCAAATATAATAAATTATCGTAGTATTATGATAATTCTAAAATTATTACCGAGGAATGTATCACATTTTAGAGATGTTTAAACCAGGTAATTTATATTTTAATGCCGTCATTTGAATGAAGTTCATTTTTTTCGATGAAAGTTTAAGTTTTCAAATATAATAAATTAATGTAGTATTGTAATAAGTTTTAAAATATTACTGAGGAATGCATTGCATTTTAGACATGTTTAAATAAAATTGCATTGAAGTTGGAAAGTGTTTCATAATCAATGCTTTAAGCATGATTGATCTTTCTTATTTGATATATATTGTAGTTTAAGAAATATTTAATGTCAAAATCAAAGACAAAATATTTGGACTGCGAGTTCGCGGCCTGGATAGACTAACAATAGCAAGACCACGAATTTTTACCAGCAGGTACTTGCATGGGTGAATTTTTGCAGGACGGAGAACCCTTTTTTAATTTAGATGTAGTTTTTGAGATATTTTACTCTTTATGCTCTTCTGAAGTGACCTTTTTTTTTCGTATCGGCACATCTAGCGATTTCTCTGTCTCATGCCGTAAACATACAAATATATGAAATTTGAAACATTTATAAAGAAATAATAGGGTAACACGATGAAATAAACCTTTTTTCGATTTAAATTTTAGTTTAGCATGAAATAGCTCACGAAGCGATCTTATGATCAAGGAATTCAATTTTTGGAGTCCCTGGGCTCAGAAAAACCCCTGCTTTTCCCTCCTGCGGAAAATAGGCAGTGATAGAAAAGATATTTTTTTAAAGTAGAATTTTTAGGAAAGATAGATATGAAGCGAGACGGAGGCGAAGCCTCTCGAATGGGGCTGCACGAGCAGAGCGAGCAGGAGGCTTCGCCCCCTAGTTACATAAGAAAAAATCTGATGTGAGCAGCACATTACTTTCCCTAGAAGCTTATATCCACATTCTCTTTATTTTAATTAAATTTTATTCACTTTTAATTCAATTTTCGTTCTCATTTAGTAACTGGACCTATTTTAAAAGATGGCGTAGAGAAAATACGAAAAAACTAAAATACCTCGTGCACGGATAGTCCTAGTGTAATGAGGTTGGTCTTATTCTTTTCTTCGTTACAATTACGTATAAAACAAGCATTTAATGGATTTTGTTAAACATACGTAATTTTTATTTTAGATTTTGACGATTGAGGTTATTAAGCAAGTTATTTAAAAGCAGGTTATTTTTTTTTCTGAATCCTATCAAAATCTAATCAGCACCAGGCTAACCCACAAGCGACTTATCTACCGAATTTTGTGAAATTCGATTCATTAGTTTTATAGCTAGAGTTGATACAGTCAACTTTTGCGGACCATTTCGCATAAAAATATGGGTCCTCTTTTCCCGAATCGTACACAAAACTAATCAGCACCAGATTCGCCCACAAGGGACTTACCTACCAAATTTCATGAAATTCGGTCAATTAGTTTTTTTGTTAGAATGGATACAAAATCTGAACAAACAGACACACAGAGAGACACACATACAGACGTCACGCTAAAAATGGTTTTTTCGTATTCTAGAGGTCCCGAAGTGGGTAGATCCGTTGAAAACTCGAGTTGTGATTTTCGGTATGATTCCAATAATTTCCCTATACATTGCCATGCATTGCAGGGAAAGTAATAAGAATGAGTAAACTTCATTAGAGTAGCTGGTTTGCAGTGCTTCTGGCACTTCTAATCAAAGCAGAAATAAATTTTATGTTTCATTTATTATTTTCTCATACTATAAAATATAGTAAAGATACAGTATTATTTTCATGAAATTTTTTGATGTCCAGATTTTGATGCCAATATATATTTTAGAACCACGTTTTGACTATTTTTAGAATGATGCCTGTCTGTCTATTTTCTATTTCGAGTGTAAGCGATAGCTGCCATAAAACATAAGTGAATTTTCACGAAACTGTATATCTGGCTTTGCTAATAAAAAATCTAGAACTAGATAGATTTTTGCAAAACTTATTAGAAATTTTATATTCCCTTTATATGGCAGTATAGGGCAAAATTAAACATAATTATGGATAAAAGGTGTTATCCATAGCTCCATGATAACGAAACTTAACAGTTTTAATCATTGTAGTGAAAAATAGCAAAGAAACAAATGTAGTGTTCATTAGCATCACTATGGAGACAAATTACCTACACCCTCAGGGGGTTGCTGTTGAGACCCAGACCGGCCGACCTTCCAGAAAGGTGTAAGGTAACTGTTTAGATGGTCGGGAAGTGCCACCCAATTTAGAACGGAACCCAGTGGGGGAGACATCCACAGGGACCGTACCCTCCATCCCCTACCACCAAACCCTCGGAAGGACTTACGGACCCACATGTTTAACGTGATCGTACTCCTCATGAACACGGCGGCAGTTGTGGCAGCGCGCAAATCCAGCGCGGAAGCCACCGGGCTACCGCGCCCGAAATGTGCCAACAGCACGCGTTGTTCCAGGTGGTCACCCACCCAAGTACTAACCGCGCCCGATGCTGCTTGACTTCTGTGATCTAACGAGAACGAGTGTTTTCAGCACGGTACGGCCGTTGGCACTCTCAGGGGTAAATTTTCAATCTTGGTATCAATCTAAAGAATTTCTCAAGCCTTTTCAAAAAAAAAAGGTAACGTGCCATAATTGTGATCATTTGAATTAACGATGCAGATTTTTCAAATTTATTTTGTACATTTGCAAATAAGGAAAAAAATTCACAATTTATGTAGATTCAATAAAAAAAATTCAAAAACTCAATATTTCTATAGATTTTACTCGCAAAATAGCTGTGCATAATTTATAAAGGTACAACTCCCTCGTAAAAATTATTTTTTTATATGTTACCTCCAACGAGATATATACTTTGCATCCCCCCCTTTTTTACTTTCCTTATATACATAATGTATAAGGAAAGTATTGTGACGGGGCCGAAAATTCGAATTCGAGTTTTCGACGGAAGAGCACGTTTCAAGCATTCCTGATCACTAATCGTACATTTTTGAGGTGATGTCTGTGTGTGTGTGTGTGTTAGTGAGCCTGTGGAGACGATATCTCACGAACGAATGGAGCGATTTGAATGAAATTTAGTACAAAAATCACACTCCGTGAATACGGGAAGCCTATTGTTTTAAAACACAATCGAATGTTCAGAACCCCCCTAAATTTTCGAGTGAAATTATGAAAAAAATCATCAAAAAATCAAAAACCTTTAATAAAGTTACGCAAATAGACATTTCTTATGTAATTTTTCCTTAGAAAGCGATTAACATAAACTTTAGAACGTTAGCATGAACCGTTCGTGAGATATTGCACATTTTTCAACTAAATTTATCAAAATATCCCATAAATTAAAAAAAAATATTAACTGTTGATAAAGATTGTTCACTTTTCAGATGTAATATCATGCGATAAATTTGGTGACACCATTCTCGTGGATCTATCTCGTTCCATTCATGAGAAAAGATACTTTGAGTAATACTTTTGTATTTGAACGCCAATAGTCATTTATCTGCTATAAGAATATCTTATTTCTCCGTCCATTACTTTGGCGAGATTTTGGCAACGAATTTGGCGACGTTTTGAAACGTTGCCAAATTAACAAAAATCTCTCCAAATGGATAAAAATGACGCTAAATCAATGAAAATGACGACTAATTATCGAAAATTCAATATCTTTGAAAGAATATAAGTATCTACTATAAGAAAAACTTATTTTTTTCTGTAAAAGTAGTAAATTCATTGCATTATATAAGGAAAGTCATATGTTGCCCACATCAGATTTTTTTTATTGGAAGAGATATATTTTATTTACCCTAAATATTACCGGCAAAAGAAAATATTAGGTTTAATTTGATTGCCTTGAAACTTCTTCGCTACGAAATAATACTGAAATGTGATACTTCCACGCAACAATTTTTCCTGAATTAATCGTAAAACCTATTATTGATTAAGAACTTTCTCGAAAAATTCTCCCTTTGGTTAAATATATGAATGCAAACAAGTAAAAGCAAAAAACGCTGTCCTTTAAGGTACTCCCTTTTATTATTTATAAGCAACTGAAATGTATGAAAACTGCATTTATTAAAATGTATGTTACTTGAATGTATGAAAGACAACGACATACCAGATTTGGACTACCTACTACGTAAAATCAGAGTTCTCTGCATTTTAATTTTTTTACCGCTTGCGTAAATCTTGACGTAGTAGTATAGAAAATTGTTTTTTTTAATATAAATTGCAATTAATTAATCGTTTAGTATATAATTTTATTTGTATTTAAACATATATGCTACATATTTACCTCCGTTTTTGCATTTTATGCATTCGCATAAAGTACACATAAATCAATCAAACCCTGGGAGTACATTACAGAAAAATCTAAAGATTATATAGTCAAAATTTTAAATATTTCATACATCTTACGTCTGCAATCGTCTTAATAACGTCATTCACCGAACGTTAAATTCACAATCTACATTTAAAAATCTGATGTGGGCAACACATGACTTTCCTTATATAATGTAATGAATTTACTACTTTTACAGTAAAAAAAATAGGTTTTTCTTATAGTAGATACTAATATTCTTTCCAAGATATTGAATTTTCGACAATTAGTCGTCATTTTCATTGATTTAGCGTCATTTTTAACCATTTGGCGAGGTTTTCGTTAATTTGGCAAAAATTAAAAAAGTAGCCAAGTTGGCGACATTCCGCCATATTCGTCGCCAAAATATCGCCAAGTGTTATAGACGGAGAAATAATTTATACTTATAGCAGATAAATGACAATTGGCGTTCAAATACAAAAGTATTACTCAAAGTATCTTTTTTCATGAATGGAACGAGCTAGATCCACAAGAATGATGTCACTCAATTTATCGCATGGTATTAAATATGAAAAGTGAACATGTTTCTCAATAGGAAATATTTTTTTTTCATTTTATATGACTTTTTGGTAATCTTTTTGAAAAATGTGCAATATCTCGAGAACGCTTCATGTTAGCGTTCTAAAATTTATGTCAATCGTTTTCTAATGAAAAATTACATAATAAATGTCAATTTGCGTAACTTTATTATGGTTTTCATTTTTTGACGATTTTTTTCAAAATTTTATTCGAAAATTTAGGAGGGTTCTGAACATTCGATTGCGTATAAAAACAATAGGCTTCCAGTGTTTACGAATTGTGATTTTTGTACCAAATTTGGTTCGAATCGGTCCATTCGTTCGTCAGTTATCGTCTCCACAGACTCACTGACACACACACACCCATACTTTCACACACACAAACACAGACAGCATCACTTCAAAAATGTTTGATTCGTGACCAGGGATGCTTGAAACTTGCTCTCCCGCCGAAAACTGGAATTCGAATTTTCGAACCCATCACAATACTTTCCTTATACATTATATATATAAGGAAAGTAAAAATGGATTCTGCTATGGGAAAGTCGAGCGAAGCCACACTTCAGCTAATTTACTAACACTAAGAACCATAATTTATATCTATTAAGATCGTAAATAGGTCAAAAATTCTGCAAAATGCGATGCAATACAATGCTGAAATTTTTCAAATGCAAACAAATACGTCACAATTATCTCTCAAAATGAATGTTATGATTCAAGGGGGAAAAAATCTGATGTGGGCAGCACCTGACTTTCCCTACAGACTTATATTCAATTTCTCTTTATTTCTTCAATAATTAACTCAATTGAGTTTAATTGCACAAAATAACACGCATAATAATTTTAAATTACTCTGTATTTTCACTTTTAAATCAATTTTCATTTTCATTTTATAACTAGACTTTTTTTCAAATTTGGCTTAGCGGAAATGCGGAAAAAACTAAAATATCTCGAGAACGGTTTAACCTAGTGTAATGGGGTTGGTATTATTCTTTTCATCGTTAACATTTACGAATAAAACAAGCATTTAATTGATATATTACATAGACCTTTATTTTAGATTTTGACGATTTTTGCGGTCCTTTTGGCAGAAAAATGGAATGTCCTGTTTTCCCAAATCACACCTAAATATAATCAGCAGCAGGGTAACCCACAAATGACGCTTCCATCAAATGTTGAGAAATGTTCCTAATTAGTTTTTAGCTAAAGGGGATACAGTCAACGTTTGCGGGCCATTCCTCAAAAAAAAAAGATAAGACCTTTTATCCCGAATCGTACCAAAATTTAATCAGCACCAGTGTCACTTACAGTTGACTGACCTATAAATTTTATGAAATTTGGTCCATTAGTTCTTGAGTTAGAGTGGATACATACATTGCACAGACGGACACACAGACACACACACACAGACGTTATGCTAAAAATATATTTTTCATATTCTAGTTGTCCCAAAACGTGTAGATCCGTCGAAAACTCGAGTTGCAATTTTCGACATGATTCCAATACTTTCCCTATACATTACCATGTATTGCAGGGAAAGTAATCTCGACAATATCCTCCACGCAGTGAAAGGAAAACAGGTTTGTTCTATTTCCCTCCTCCCAAACCAACTACTTCTATATTAGATTACTCTGTGTGCTAGAGCAGTTTTGCATAATTTATGAACATAAAACACCTTGGCAAGTATCATTTTTCTCCTGTGATACCATAGAAATATTTTCTTCAATGCGGTTTTGTAACACGTTATTTTCAGTTTTTCTTGAAAGGGAGATGTTTTATTTCCCCCAAAGTATTGCCAACAAAAAAAATACGTTAGGCTTGTTCTGATTACCTTGATACTTGTGCTGTGGAATGACAATGAATGAAATTGTTCTATGATACATTTTTTTCCTGAATTAATTCCAATATCGAATCTTAATTATCGACTTTCAGAACTTTTTCCTGAAAGTGAGTGTTGCATTAGAAAAAAGAATGTGCAAGCTTCGTTAGAATAGCTGGTTTGCAGTACTTCCGGCATTTCTAATCAGAACAGAAAGGAGCTTTATGCTTCATTTATTACTTTTCATACTACAGGATATAGTAAAGAGAAAGTGTTGTTTTCAAGAATTTTTTCGATTTCGAGATTTTGATGCTAACATATGTTTTAGGATATCGTGAATACGTTTAGATGGTATTAAAAGATATACCGTATCACTTTTATTCTATTTCAACAATCGGCTAATATTATTATGAGTTTGAGAAATCTAATAAACTAGAAAAACATAAAAAAATTTGAAATTATAAAAAATAGAAGAAATTCAAAATATCAATAATTCCCATAATATTTATTGAATACTATAATTAATTGACAAAATCCTGTCAAAAATGCCGATAAAAATATTTTTATACCATATCTTTATTATTTAAATTGGAAAAGATTTTTAAAAATCTTCTGCTGTATAAACACGTTGAATTTTATTCCATTGCTAAGCAAGGTGATATAGTTTTTTCAAATAAATTTGCGAAATAATGTTCTGCATAATTCTATCTCTATGGAAGGTTCGTTTCTTATTAACATTTTGCTTACGGGTGGGACAGCGTCCATCCCAAACGAAGAACCTTCCAAAAAGACACGTATTTGACATACCCTATCCCAAACAGTTTGATCCCTTTTTGCAGACATCGGCGTCCATGGGCGCCAATGCCTGCAAAGGGAGACTGTTTGGGATAGGGTATGTCAAATACCTGTATTTTTGGAAGACTCTGCGTTTGGGATGGACGCTGTCCCACCCGTAAGCAAAAGGTTAATATCTCGACAACCCCTGGTCTCATAAAACTCGAAACATGGACTCAATTTAAAGTGGGGCTTTTTCAGGGTCACCCGCAAATTTTTTTGACATTCGGTGCAGCCGTTTTCCAGTGATGATAAGAAAACACACAGACAGATTTTCAATTTTATTTATATAAACTAGCAGCATACCCGTCCTTCGTACGGAGTATATAATATAAAAAAACTTATAATTCGCAATCATGTGCAAATTCTGATAAAATATCAAATTTATTGCTCATAAAGAGAAGTTTAAGAATATCTGTTCTCACTATGCAAAATTATCTTCACGGGCAAATCTGAAGAATAAAATATCCTGGCCCCTTTTGTAAACAAATTCACACACAAAAAAAAGAATTGAATCAATATATGCAACCACGTACTACTTATATTGTCGCAAATTAGAAAATATGCCAGTGTGTTAGTAGAAGCTTAAACATATTGTAATATGAGTCTTAAAAATATTTACCAAAATAAAAAAGATGACGTAATAAATTGAAAGTATCAAAAATCCCCGTAATCTTAATACCAGAAGGTCGTAATTGATTCCAATATATGCCAATATATATAAAAATTTTGCCAATATACCTGTACTACTTATATTGTCGTAGATTAGAAGATATACCCGTGCATTTGTAGAAGATTACTTGTACAACGTACTATATATCAGTTTCAACAATTTTCGTCATAATGAAACAATGGCATAATAATTTGAAAATATCAATAATTCCTGAATCAACTGTCCCCGAAATATCAATAATAATGATGTTTAAACCTGAAGACCGTAATTGATATTATCCAGTCAAAAATGCAATGTCAATGAAATTTATTTTATATACATATTTTTATTAGATTTAATAAAAATCGTATGACACATAACACATTGGATCCGTTGCTAAGCGACATGATACCAACTGCTTCAAATAAATTGATGGCAATCATGTCGTCTGAATAATGTGATCTCCATGGAAGGTTTGGCCACATTTTCGTCTCCATGATATTTTTATGGATTTACAAATATTTTTATCAATTTAGTGATATTAAAAAAATTAGTTAAATGCGTTATTAAGTAGGATGGATGGACTGACCGACAAATGCTACAGAAACATCATTTCAGTACTCTATTCTAAAACAACAAATTTAATTTCATTGATTTGGGTCATTTTTATTAATTTGGAGATATTTCCTCTAATTTAGTAAAGTTTAAGAAAAGTTACCAAGTTATTTAGAGATATTCCGCTAAATTCGTAGCTCTAAATTTGCAGATCTGAAGAATAAAATATCCATATCCCGTCTGTATATATACTAAATGAAAACACTAAAATTGTATTAGAAGATACATACATCCGTTCTACTCTTTTTCTGCTTCAACAATCGGCTAAATGAATTTATTGGGTAAACACAATATATGAGTTTATTAGCTAAACACAATATATGAGCTTTGAAACCTCTTTGCTAAAATAAATAAAAGTGTGATGTACGCAGTTCGCAATATATATAATTAAAAAAACAATCAAACCGTTCATTTATTATGAGTTTATTAGCTAAACACAATATATGAGCTTGAAACCTCATTGCTAAAATAAATAAAAGTAATTTACGCAGTCCGCAATATATATAATTAAAAGAACAATTAAACCGTTTATTTATAAAATATATTTTTACATCCATTTATTTATTATACAAATAGAAAAAATAATAATAATCATTAACAAACACATTTAATTCCATTCCTTTGCCGAGCAACATGATATAAGATAGAATCTTCCTCATAAAATGCGAAATTAAATAACCATTTTAATTTCTTTATACTTCTAATCGTTGAGTAAAAGCTTGTGAAATACATGGAGGTTAATACATGTGAAAACATGGAGGTTAATACATGTGAAAACATGGAGGTAGATTTTTCCATTTAAATTCATGTTTCAAACAATTCATGCTTTCAGATAGTGACTATTTAATGCAAAAATCCTGCATCAAACTCAAAAATAAAGTTTTAATTCCCTTTGACGCTTTAAACAAACGATTTTTATCCTTTCCGTTTGGATAAACCACGGAGTTGGAGAGTAGAACTCCTATAAAAAAAGTTCCGTTTTTCATTAATATCTCGACAACCCCTGGTCTTAGAAACTTGAAACTTGGGCAAAATTTATGGGGGGCTATTTCAAGGCAACCCACAAAATTTCATTAAATTCGGTTTAGCCGTTCTCTCGTGATGATGAGACAAACGAAAGTTTCGTTTTTTACTAATATCTCGAGAACCACTGGTCGTAGAAATTCCAACCATAGACTAAATTTTAAGTTGGGCTATTTCTAGGCTACCCACAAAATTTCATCAAATTCGGTTCAGCCGTTCTCCCGTGATGATGGGACAAACAGACAGACAGACAGACAGATTTTCAATTTTATTTATATAGATTTTGCTCGCAAGATAGCTGTGCATAATTTATAAAGGTATAACTCCCTCGTAAAAATTATTTTTTTTTATGATACCTCCAACGAGATATATACTTTGCAGCCCCCCTTTTTTATCATTGGAAGAGATATATTTTATTTCCCCAAAGTATTGCCGACAAAAGAAAATATTAGGTTTATTTTGATTACCTTGAAATTTCTTACGCTACGAAATAATAATGAATTGTGATACTTCCGCGGAATAATTTTTCCTGAATTAATCGCAACACCAATTATTGATTAAGAACTTTCTCGAACAATTCCCCCTTGGGCTAAAAATATGAATGTAAACACGTGAAAGCAAAAAACGCTGTTCTTTAAGATACTCCCTTTTATTATTTATAAGCAACTTAAATGTATTAAAAATGCATTTATTAAAATGTATGTTACTTGAATGTGTGAAAGACAACGAAATACCAAATTTAGACTTTTACCAAATTTGGACTACCTACTACGTAAATTCGGAGTTCTCTGCGTTTTAATTTGTTTACCGCTTGCGTAAATCTTGAAGTATAGTACAGAAACTAGGTTCTTTCCATAGAAATTACAATATATTAATCATTTAATCTATAATTGCATTAGTATTTAAACTTATATGTTACATATTCACGTTTGTTTTTACATTTCATGCATTCACATAAAATATACACGAACCAATAAACTCTGGGTACAATAGTATATTACACATAAATCTAAAGATTATATAGCTAAAACTTTAAATATTTCATGCATCTTACGTCTGTAATCGTCTTAACAACTTCATTCACCAAACGTTAAATCATAAATCCATCTTTTTATTAATAAACATATTGTACCAATACTGTGATCATAAATTTGGGAATGTTTAAGGCATACTTTTATAACATGTGTAAAATGTTATAAAATGTATCAAAACTCCCTTTCATATAAATAACTAACTATAGAAAGCTAAAACACAGCTAAAAGTACTGTGCGAATAAATTTTATTAAGCTCACAAATCATTGGTAACATCGCACAATCATTGGTATGAGCACAATCATTGGTATTCACCTTGTCAGTTTCTATAATCTGTCCGATCAGGTCTAGAAGTTCTTAAAAAACCAAGACGTATCATCACGAGGTACCTGTGACATCAGCACTTATCCCCACATATGATATTAGCAATATGTTGATTGTAGAATAATAGCAATTTGATGCTGCACTCCAAAATTTAAAGTGCTATGATTTAATCAGAACGTATATAAATAGTGCATAACTTGTCTTGGACGACAAACTGCAGGCAGAGACTGGAAAAACGCTCATTAGGGGCAGAAAAACGCGAGAGAAAGGACAAGAAAAGTACTAGAATTCAAAACCGGGTTGGTGTCATCTAGCGCGAGCTAAAACAGAGGTCCTACTGGATCAGTGGCCGAAAGAAAATCACGAGATGGATCTGCTTCGTACACCGAAGTAAACTGGCAGCACCATCTATCGTAAATTCCAGGAAACACCCACTTGACGAATTTGGAATCTCGGCAATTTCCATATTGTGCCCCGTAAGTCAGTCAGGAGATGTCTGGACCTACGCTGCCGATTGGAGGAGAACGTAAAGACTTAGATTTGATCCACGCCCTTCATGCAAGGTCTAATATAACTCTTCTGGTAGAAATTTCGAGTATGTCGCCTAATCTGCTCTGCAACGTCAGAAGCTTTGAGATCGAGAACTATATGCACCTAAAAAAAATGAACAGCCCGGTGCATAAAACTGCTTACATAAAGAGAGATAAGCAGAGGTGGTGCCACCTTTTGAGCAGCAGGAAAATGATTTGAATGCAGCCAGGCCCAAATATCGATCAAGTCAGAAAAAATGGGTACAAAATGAAAATAAATGTGGAAATGCAAAAATAGGTAAATTAAACCGGGACAAGCGGTAACTGGGAAAATATGATGCCATAGACGGATCATTAACCAGATTCTTTCATATATTTTGTAATTTTCAATGTTTTCAAAAACACCCTGGAAGAATCTTAAGCGTGTCATGTCGCAATTCTGCGCCATGAGCCTTTTTGTATTTTCTGCGAGAGAAACATCCTTCTCTCCGTTCGTGCCAGTACAGTGTTTTACTAACACTTGTTTCCATTGAAATTACATTAAAAAGCGCATTTCGTCGAGAAAGCGTTGGTTTGTCTAGACTTAGTGTCGGGCCGTGGAGCGTGACGTTTTGGATGTGTAGTTGCTATGTGAGCGCGCCGTCCAATCAGGAAGAGGCGCATTTTTGCGAAAGAGAACTTGCGTGGGCTCAGAGGACCCTTTTTTCGCTCTCTTGGTGCTGGAACATTTCGACTGAAAGGTCGCATCGAAGGTTTTGTCTAAATTTTAGACAAAAGGCTTTGGCCAAAATGGCTTGCCGTTCATCTGGAGCTGAAGAAGAGGAGCCTGGAACCTTTCATTAATAATCCTGATGCAAATCTATTCTAAATTATAATTTTTTTATTCCAGGAATTATTCCGACGACGACTCTGGAGTTTGAGATGTAGCTGGGCGGCTTGTTTCAATTCGAGGCCTTGTGTACGGAGGTTCGGGTTATAAAGATTTTGGAATCTACGTTGGTTTCGCCCTGTGAACTTTTTGAATTACCAGCTAAAAACCCGTGATATTTTGATGCGAAACGGAGCTCCAAAAATTTGTTAATCTTGTATCAAGGTAAATTTTCTTTTTCCGGAAACAATGTTTCCGATGTGGCACTGGCATGATGAAATTAAATTTAATAACAAAAATGGCTCATATTAAAATATTTAAAGTTAAATTTGGAAAGATTTAAGATCGTATAATTATAAAGAAAATTGAATACTTGTTATGCAACATATATATTTTTACCAGAGCATTGTTGAATGTGTCTAATAAGTGAAGCTCTGAAGTTTTATTTATAATTGAAAGTTAAAATGCAAATGTTGAATTCTTTGAAAAATCTAAAAATAAATCAATATTTAAGTTTGTGTTAAAATGAGCCTGTTTATTTGTGTCTGCATATTTTACTTTACTCATTGTACATCATTTAGGATTAATTCTCCTAAACTGGGAACTCCTTTAAATCTTGAACCTGGTGTTATTGCTGATACATTTTTGATGGTAAACATGTTAAATTCATGTCTCTTGGGCATTTTGAAATTAAGTTCACAAGTTGTGGGTGGTGGAGTCAGTAGGTGCTGTTTATACTGACCCAGCTCCCACAAATTGGTGCCGTATCCCTTCCCAGAGTATTACAGTGAGTGAAGTATAAATTTATGAAAAAGTGCAAATTTTTTTATTGTAATTATATATTGCAGTAATAACATATCGAAGTAAGTGGAAAATTATTTTGTGGTGCAAAATATTTGAGTTTAATGGGCATGAAAATTTTTGTTTATGTGTCATAAAGTTGAAAGTGCAAAAAGCACAGAAGCCCATATGCACCTGATTATATGTGTAATTGAAAAATATTTGTTGCATATATTTCTCAAATTCATATGTCATACACACAAAATTTTATGTGGAAAAAGTAAATTTAAAAATTTCAAGAACACATACATTAACTTAAGTGCACACATATTGGTCTCTTGTTGCTGTGCTAATGCAAATATATTAAAAAGAAAAGGGAAAATTTTTTTTCTTTGACATGTTTCACATACAATTGGTTGCTCACCTATGTTGACAGAGGTGATTAGTCGTCCAACACTAACTTGACTCGACACTGTATTATCAATACAAGCTTGAGTTGACAGATTCACATACACTGATTGTATATCAGAATTACTGGCATTTATCACATACAAATATCATAATCAGTGGCCACAGTCATCAGTGTCTTGGGCTTACTGATAGTTTATAAAAATCAGAGTTGTTGGCACATTCACATACAATATTGTTGTTTTTCCTACTATCACCTGGCTGGACACTGCATTATCACACAAAAATTCAGTGGGTGTTTTCTGACATTATCTTCACATACAAATTATTTTGCTGGTTGCAAAAGTTCTGGCAACTTCACAAATATTGTGTTTCTGACTTGCTCTTCACAAGAACTGTGTTACTCAATGGATCAAGTCAGATTCTCTTGTTGATCACATATTGGTGAAAGTGAAATCATTTTTCCACAATAAACTGTGTTTCGTGATAAATTTGAATCTATTTGGTGAAAAACCTTGTGCAAAAAATGCCTAAATCTAAAAATACGAGAGCAAGCAGGAGTAGGGACTCCTCTGCACAACCTGGTTCACGAAACCGTGTGCCTTCGGTGTCTCCGCCACGACTTTCTCCAAATTCTGGCAGATCAGCTTCCGCTGTCAGAGACTCTAATAAAGTGAAGGTCGGAATTGGATCACAGTTCCTTGGATCCATTCCAAGTTTTGCTGGCAATGCAAATGAATCTTTTCACGAATTTTTGGAGAAATTTCTTCTGGTTGCTGAACATGCCGAGTGGTCTAATAAAGACAGAATTTTCGTTCTGAAGTTGAAATTATCTGGTCGTGCAGAAAGACTGATTAAATCTATCCCGAAGCTAAACCAAAGCACGAATTTTTCAGAATTAGTGAATACACTCAAGGACAATTTTATGAAAAAAGAAAATATTGCCAAAAATGTCGCTTCCCTGGTAAACTGTAAACAAATGACAGGGGAAAGTGTTCGTGATTATGCAAATCGAATAGAGGCTGAATCGTATATTGCCTTTCCGCAAGATGTTGTGTCTGATAATGAAGATTCCTTGAGAACTGCTATTTTGCTCAACTCTTTTAAAAAGGGGTTAAAAAGCCTTTTTAGAAAAGCCGTCTTATCTGCAAATCCACAGTCATTTGAAGCTGCGAAAGAAATAGCCATTCTGGAAGAAGAAGTACAGAATGAAGAGCTGGAAGAAATGACAGAGGACATAAATACAGTGAGAATTGAAAAAGACACTAAACAGGAAATTGAAGAGTTGAAGAATGAATTAAATTTAAAGAAGAAAGAATTTGAGAAATTAAGAAGAAAATTTAGTGAAAATTCAGAGAAAAGGAAGAAAAGACTGAATGAAATAAGAGAAGATCTGGAAAAGAGCAATTCCAGTTTTGAAGATTCCTTCTTGGATACGCCCTCTACAAGCAGATACAATGAAAATGAATTGGAAGAGGAAGATTGGGAAGATATTCCAGTAAAGAAGAAACATAAACCATCAACATCTTTCAGAACTTCTACACCATCCAAAAGATCTGAAAGTAGAAACCGTTTCAGTCAAAGAAGAATTCCAGTTGCCTCACAGGAAGAAGAGTGGTACGTTAAAAGTCCATATCAAAATTATTCTCCAAGAAAAAATTCCTTATTCTTTAGAAGACCTTTTCGTAACAGTTCATATAGAAATTCAATTTTCCACAGAAGATATTTTTCAAATTTTAGAAATTCCTTTGATAATTATAAATCACAAAACTTCAATAATTTTGGATATAGAAGAAATAACAGATACTTTAATAGTAGATTTGGTAATAGAAGACAATTCGGAAGACAGAATTTCAGAAGACAAAATTTTCAATCTCCATTAGTTAATAGACGAAATTCTGAAGTTAGTTACATGACTGAAAGCGAGACTCCTTGCCAAAACAATTTTCCTATTATTCAAGTTTTTGTTGAAGATGTCACACTAAATGCCTTAATCGACACTGGAAGTTCTATAAACATTATCTATAGTGATGCTTTACACAAAATCAACCCGAGAAAAGTACAATTAAAACATACATCCACTATTCTAAGAGGAATCGGAAGTCAGAACATTTTGGTTGAGAGAAAAGCTTCTTTTCCCATGATCATTGGAAATGAAAGAGATGTGATTGAATGCTGCATTTTAAATACACCTGCCCCAGGAAGGTACAACATGATTTTAGGAAGTACATTTTTACATGAGAAACAAGTGACAATTACTTATAGACATAAACGTGTAAATTTTTTGTACTGTAGTATTCCCTTTACTGAATTTACCGAATCACAAAGCTTTACTGTGATTTCTGATTATGTACAATTTAAACCAGACGAGAGTTATGCAATAAGCCATGATTTTGACAGAAGAAATTACAATTTTACAAATGATGTAGATTATAGATTCAAAGACACAAATTTTTCAAGAAATTATGAAAATAGATGTAATAATGGATATTTATTTGAACAAAACAATTTTCACAATGAATTTAGAGACGTTGATTTTAGAGATTTTGATGCAAATGGAAATGAAAGGTCAAATTATGAATGCGAAAATGATTTATATGAAAGACAGATGAATGACAATGTATATACAGACAGATTTTTGACAAAAGACAATACCAGTAACAATGAAATATCTCAGACAGATTGTGATAAACATGATGAAGGAAGTTCACAACAAAATCAGGCAATAGGGATTGCCAAAGCTTTCAACAAATGTGTTCTAAAACCATTTTCGGAAACTTTTATTAAATTAAAAAGAAATTACAAAATTGAAAAAGACACGACAATTTTGCTTGAACCTATCAATAATAAAGAATTTTCTGCAAACAAAATTTTTGTAGCCAGAAGTATCCACAAAATTCCTGAAAATGACTTTTTGTATGCTAAAGTTGCAAACCCATCTGAAAAAATTGTTTACATTAACAAAGGAATGAAATTGGGAACTTTCGAAAACATCCATGAATCTGAAATTGACATAAATAATAGAGTTGATATTGAAAACTGTATTGAAGAAAATGAAACATTTGATGCATGGGGAGGAGATTTTGATCTTAAACATATGAACTGCGCACAAAAATCTTTGCTTTTAAAATTACTAAGTAAATATAAACATGTCTTTGCTAAAAATATGAAAGAATTGTCTGGATGTGACACTATTTTGCACGAAATTAATCTTGAATCTAACATACCTGTTAGACAGAAGCCATACCGCATTCCACACAATTTACAGAAAGAACTTTCACGCCAGGTAAACGAACTCCTTGATGCAAAAATCATTCAGCGCAGTACATCACCTTACAATACTCCAGTGCTTTTTGTTAAGAAACCTGATGGAAGTTACCGTTTGGTAGCGGATTTTCGAAAGCTCAATAAGATCACTATTGTTGAGAACTTTCCGATTCCAAATATATCGGAATTAATCGATAACTTGTCTGGAGCCTTGTATTTTTCTACCCTGGACCTAACCAGTGGATTTTACCAATTGTGTTTACATCCTGATGATTATCCGAAGACTTCTTTTTCAACACCTGATGGCCACTTTGAATGGACCAGAACCCCATTTGGTCTTAAGAATGCGCCTGCATCCTTTCAGAGACTTATGTCTCTGGTGCTGGCTGGCATATCTGGAATTTACATAGATGATATTATAGTTGCTTCAAGAACATTCGAAGAACATTTGGAAAAACTAGAAGAGATTTTTGTAAGATTAAGTAAACATGGTCTTAAATTGAAACCAAGCAAATGCCATTTTTTCAGAAAAACAATTAAGTATCTTGGATTTTTGGTATCAAATGGAAAAGTACAACCTGATACTCATAATTTGGAAGTTGTAGAGAAATTCAAAATTCCTAAATCAATTAAGAATGTGAGACAATTTCTTGGACTCACTGGATTCTATAGAAAATTCATAAAAGACTATGCAGAACTGACTTTGCCATTAACAGAATTATTGAAAACTAAGAATAATGAAAGCAAAAAGAAATTTATTTGGACTAATGAAGCTCAAAAATCTTTTGAAATTTTAAAGGGAAAACTTTTGTCAAAACCAATTTTGACCCTTCCAGATTTTAGAAAACCATTTATTTTACATACAGACGCATCAAATCACTCTTTAGGTAGCTATTTGTCTCAAGAAGATGAGAATAAAATTTTGCATCCAATATCTTACGCAAGCAGAAAGCTTAGTGAAGCAGAATGTAAATACAGTGTTGTCGAAAGAGAAGCATTAGCTGTTGTTTGGGCTACTAACTATTATAAACATTATTTAATTGGAAAACCTTTCACAATTTTTTGTGACCAGAAGTCACTAACATTCGTATTTAAATTAAAAGATCCTACATCTAGATTGGCTAGATGGATTGCATCCTTATCACAATTTGATTATCAAATAGTACATAAACCAGGAAAAGCAAATGTTGTTGCTGATTATATGTCAAGAAATGTAGATGAATGTACAAATACTATTAACAATATTCCACAAAGATTCGTGTCACAATATAAAGTTATAAATCAAAATGTTAATCAAAATTTTCCAAGTGTAAATCAAAATTCTCAAAGTTCTAATAATGTAAACAATACTAATAGTAGCAATAGAAGAGAATCAGAAATCAATTTGAATCCAGCAAATACAAATGAAGAAAATGAAATTTGTGCTGTTAATAATAATGAAAGTGAAATGCAAAATGAAAATAACATACAAATTGGTCAATTGGAACAGACATTTACTTGTCCTACCTTGCTCATAAGAATTAAGAATGCTCAGAAATCTGACCCAAGGTGCAATAAAATTATAGATCTCTTAGATAAAAATATAAAACCTTACCCACAAACTTTGGTATTTTTTAGAAAAGATGATATTCTGTGGTGTACTCACAAACACCCAAAGCGTAGACATCAAGAACAAGAAAGAGTTGTTGTTCCGCAAGAACTTGTGTCTGAAATTTTATGGTTACATCATGACTGTCCCACTTATGCACATTGTGGATTTAGAAGAACTTTAGCTTCTGTTAGTAGAAAATACTTTTGGCAGGGAATGTATTCCCAAACCCATAATTATGTATCATCATGTGAAATTTGTGTGGTAAATCGTGGCTTTAGAAATAACAAAGCACCCATACAAAGGTTTTCAAAGTCCACATATCCATTTGAGCGTATCGCCATGGATTGTGTCGGACCATTACCTATATCAAGATCTGGAAATAAATTCATATTAGTCATAACTGACTATTTTACAAGATGGCCTGAAGCATATCCCTTAGCTTCAATAAAAACTGAAGACATTTTAAGTTGCTTAGAGCACTACATGGCTCAGCATGGTATACCTAAATTCATCGTCTCGGATCAAGGGACGAATTTTGTTTCTAGAACAGCAAGATGTTTTTATAAGAAATTAGGAATAATAAAGAATACTACTACTGCCTACATGCCATCTGTAGACGGTTGTGTTGAAAGATTAAATGGTACTTTGATCAGATCCTTGAAAAATATTGCATATAACGATAAAGATAATTGGGACAATCTGATACATTTTGCTTTATTAGCACATAGAAATGCCATACATGCTTCTACGGGTGAATCGCCTGCGTATTTACTCTATGGTAGAGATTTAACAGTTCCAAATACTTTGATCACTGGATTTAAACCTCCGACATATGAATCAACATATGATTATGGAGAAGACATGAGATTCAGACTTAAAAGAACATATGATGTAGTAAAAAGTAACTTAGAAAAAGCTGAAAATTCACAAATTTTACAACAGCATAAGAAAGCGAAGATGCCCAATATTAAAGTTGGTGATTTAGTGTATCTTTACACTCCCTTTTTACCTCAAGGCCAGTCAAGAAAACTGAGCTCTTTTAATAAAGGTCCTTTTAAAGTGATAAAACAAACATCTGCAGTGAATTTCTTAATCAGACATGTAATGAATCCCAAAAATGAACAACTGGTTCATGTGAACAGACTGACTCTTTTACCTCCAAGAAGAGAGGAATTGCAAAGATTTTCAAAACAAACTCATGAAAGTCAAAAATTGAACTCTAAGACAAATAAACTTACTCCTGTGATCACCGCTGAGAAAGACTCTGTGAAACTAAAATCTTGTTTAACAAGATCTGGAGATAAATCTCAAAACAAAAAAACTGTGAAACGAGTAAGATTTAATTTGCCAAATAAAAGGGTAAATGAAAATGCTGTTCATACTAGATCAAATTGTCGTACAAATCAAAGACAACAATATGTTCAGAGAAATAATTCAAATAACTTTGATAATAGAGGAAATGGAAGAATCATTTACAACAATAACTTTAGAAATAGTTATACACCACACCAAAATCAGTATTACATGACAAACAGAAATACACGTACACCCTATAATCTTAGGAGTCAAAGATTTTCACAATATTAAATTTTGGTTGAGTTCACAATTTTACAGAAATTAAATTTTGCAAGAAAAGATTTCATTTTAAGTTAAAGTTTATACTTGTTTAAGTTATATTTCAATATTGTCTTTTAAAATAGAATTTATGAAAAAATTGTTGTGATTTTAAAATTTATTGGAAATCTTGCATTAAGTTAAAAAAGTAAATAAGTAATTGATTTTGTGAACTATAATTTATGAATATTTATATTATAATTTAAATAATAAGTAATTTTGTTAATTAGTAATTTTGTTAACTGACTCTCCTTGGACTTTAAAATTTTTTCGAGAGTCCTGTCTTGATTGACTTTGATTATATTGATGTGTTGTAATGTAAAAGAATGTTTGATTATTTGTTTAAGTTCATTAATGAAAATAATTAAAATGGTGTTGGTAAATTTGTTGTTCCCCTAAGTAAAAAGGAGGAAAATTTTGAATATTGAAGAAAAAAATATATAAATAAATAATGAAAAGTAAATGATTTATTAAAATAAAATTGAAAGTAAATATGAAGTATATAAAGTAATTGAAATAATTTAAGTAATTTGAAAGTGAAAATGAAAAGTTTGAATTTGAAAATTTAATGAAATTAAAAGTTTTGAAGATCAAAAGTAAATGATCTCTTTTGGAAAAAGTTTTTGAAACTTTGTTGCTGAGAGAGGTGAAATTTTTGGCTGATGTGTTGTTGAAATTCTGTTCTCTTGAAATTCCATTTCACATTGTTGTTTTTTTTTTGACCAGCAGTTTTCAAACATCTACACAAATTTCAGTTAGACATCATATTTTTATGCTGCAACCCCTTTTTCTGAAAGCTGGCTGGTGGACGCAAACATGGACATATTCACATTGGATCACAGATGAAGATGCAGCTTAGCAAATTAATTGTCCGAACTTTTGTGGCAGGACTGGAGTCCTGGACGACAACTTGCTCCGAGCCTACCTAGGAGGGTTGTGTTTGGCCAGGTGGGAAACTGGTGAAGCTATGAGGATGATGATGATGAAGAAGATGATGATGATGTTGGGATCAGCGCAAGCTGCCCAAAAATGTTTGATGATATCCGTGCTTCTGAGGCTTGTCCTGGCGTCCTGTTTCTGCTGCAATCGCTTCCTGCACGCGAGTATTTTTTTTTTCTACACTCCCTTTTCTGTTGGCAACTCGTTAGTCCCCGCCGAGTTTGCTCTTTAGATGTGTTCCTGCTCTTTTACATAACTGACGTGAATTTCAGGAGAAATTTTTCTCCTCTTCTCTCTCTCTCAGTAAACAAATGTATGTAAATGTAAATTTTTCTTTTGTGACATGAAGTTGTCACTTGTTGAGTTATTTCAGAGTGAAAGTTGTTAAAAATAAAGTAAATGAAAATTTTAAGATAAATTAAATAATGTAAATATAAATGAATAATTTAAAGTAATTTATGAAAGTGTGTCAGAATAAGAAAATTCTGAATTGTTTTAATGACAAAATAAGTTGAATTAAAGTTAATGTTAAAATTGTTGAATAAATGATGAAAGGTTGAAAAATTGAAGATAAATGTAATTTAAAGTTAATATGTTGAATTTGAAAGTAATTTAATGTGAAAGTTAAGATTTTAATGAAAGTTTTGAAATGAAAAATTGAAATTGAAAAATGGAAATATTGAAGTGACTTTGTTCTCAAAAAATGAGACAATTTTGAATGAGTGAAGAATCTCATTTCCTGAATATGACAAATTTAATTTAGAAATTAATTTTCAAAATATTTAACCTTTTGATGAAAATTAAAGATAATTGTTTTGTGTCACTTGTGTGTTTGAAAGTGACAAATGTTAAATTTTTGAATTGTTTATATTGTTAAGTTTTGTAAATTCATATCATATCATATTTTATTTTTCATATCATCTGGTTGATCTCAATGTAGATGATTGAGATAGTGTGTTGTCAGGCAAATTGCCTTGACAAATTTTCTTTTGAATTTTAGTGTAATAAATGTGAATTTTTGTAAAGGTTCCTTTAAGATGTGGTGACGCCTTGTCATCCTTTTGGTTTTCTTTTGGACTTTTCCTGTGGTGATGAGTGGCTTGGCCAGTCATTCAGATCTACAGTGTTGTTGCTTTTGAGAGAGGTGAACGATCGCACTTTTCTCGCCCAAAATTTTGTATTAAATTATTTTACACTTACAGGTTCCTAAAACTCCTTGTAAATTTTGTGTTTTTGTGTTTTTGAGTGAGAGAAAAATTTTCCTCACTGTGTTCTGAAAATTTTTGCCTCCCGGAAGGGGAGAGCTGTCATGTCGCAATTCTGCGCCATGAGCCTTTTTGTATTTTCTGCGAGAGAAACATCCTTCTCTCCGTTCGTGCCAGTACAGTGTT
Organism: Amaurobius ferox; assembly: GCA_951213105.1. Taxonomy (NCBI): domain Eukaryota; kingdom Metazoa; phylum Arthropoda; class Arachnida; order Araneae; family Amaurobiidae; genus Amaurobius; species Amaurobius ferox. The sequence goes on from OX578143.1 coordinate 85,935,664, forward strand.
TTACTAACACTTGTTTCCATTGAAATTACATTAAAAAGCGCATTTCGTCGAGAAAGCGTTGGTTTGTCTAGACTTAGTGTCGGGCCGTGGAGCGTGACGTTTTGGATGTGTAGTTGCTATGTGAGCGCGCCGTCCAATCAGGAAGAGGCGCATTTTTGCGAAAGAGAACTTGCGTGGGCTCAGAGGACCCTTTTTTCGCTCTCTTGGTGCTGGAACATTTCGACTGAAAGGTCGCATCGAAGGTTTTGTCTAAATTTTAGACAAAAGGCTTTGGCCAAAATGGCTTGCCGTTCATCTGGAGCTGAAGAAGAGGAGCCTGGAACCTTTCATTAATAATCCTGATGCAAATCTATTCTAAATTATAATTTTTTTATTCCAGGAATTATTCCGACGACGACTCTGGAGTTTGAGATGTAGCTGGGCGGCTTGTTTCAATTCGAGGCCTTGTGTACGGAGGTTCGGGTTATAAAGATTTTGGAATCTACGTTGGTTTCGCCCTGTGAACTTTTTGAATTACCAGCTAAAAACCCGTGATATTTTGATGCGAAACGGAGCTCCAAAAATTTGTTAATCTTGTATCAAGGTAAATTTTCTTTTTCCGGAAACAATGTTTCCGATGTGGCACTGGCATGATGAAATTAAATTTAATAACAAAAATGGCTCATATTAAAATATTTAAAGTTAAATTTGGAAAGATTTAAGATCGTATAATTATAAAGAAAATTGAATACTTGTTATGCAACATATATATTTTTACCAGAGCATTGTTGAATGTGTCTAATAAGTGAAGCTCTGAAGTTTTATTTATAATTGAAAGTTAAAATGCAAATGTTGAATTCTTTGAAAAATCTAAAAATAAATCAATATTTAAGTTTGTGTTAAAATGAGCCTGTTTATTTGTGTCTGCATATTTTACTTTACTCATTGTACATCATTTAGGATTAATTCTCCTAAACTGGGAACTCCTTTAAATCTTGAACCTGGTGTTATTGCTGATACATTTTTGATGGTAAACATGTTAAATTCATGTCTCTTGGGCATTTTGAAATTAAGTTCACAAGTTGTGGGTGGTGGAGTCAGTAGGTGCTGTTTATACTGACCCAGCTCCCACAAGCGTGATGAGTTTTAAAAATCGTATGCTATTATAGCTTGAGGATCAACCCATAGTAAACAAAATACTTCATTCGCATTTAGATGAAATTGTAGAATGATTATATAACAAGAAATATGAAAGAGAAATAAGCGTTTCCGAACAAATAAAATGTTTATTTTGATTTCTTACCTTCAATTTGTAGACTGTGACATCGTAAAATTTTCAGTCTATATAGTTTTCAAGCACATTAAAAATAAGTTTATTTGCAATCAGATTAAATTTTTTGCAAACGACGATTTTTGCACACTGTTACCTGAAATTGAAAAAAATTATTAAATTATATGTGTATATAAATGTTTGTAACCTGTGAATATTTAAAAACTAACAATTTATGTCATGATAAAAATATCTAGCTTGTAAGTTTCCACCAAAATTTCTCATACATTCATATTCCATAATCCAGAACAGGTTGAAACAAGCAAGATCAATCATGAATAAAGGATTGATTATGAAACACTTTCCAATTGAAATGCAATTTTATTTAAGAATGTCTGAAATGTGATACATTTAGCGTTGTTATTTTTTAAGTTACCACAGTACTACAGTAGTTTATTATACTTGAAAACTTAAAATTTCATCGAAAAAGACAATTCTCGTTACACAAAATAAACTTTATTCAAATGACTTCATCGAAATATAAATCGGCTGCCTCTCAATGCAAAATCAATGAGTATTTCATTCATATCACCTATATTCCAGACTCCAGAGCTAAATAATTTTGTGTGAATAAAATCTAGCAATTCTTATACAACTGAGACCTTACAAGTCCTTGATTCGTTTACATTCTGCATGCGTTAAAATTAGGCTTCGTTGTAGAAATAATCAAAGAGTAGTGATCATTTAAAATAAAAAATATTGTAATTGCATAAGAACGGAATTTAGATACACAGATAATACGCAGAAATAAAGCAGTTTTCTGGAGAATGCTACACTAAATATAAATTTAAAAGATCCTTAAATATCAAGATCTTTACATAGAGGCATAAAATTAGATGCCATATTTTATTCTGCAATGAGTCACGTAATATATCTATATACCATATGTGTAGTTATTATTTTAAATTTTATTTAAAAAACTACCCAACATATTTTACTGAAATGAAATTTTTTTTATACATTTTATGTGATAATTTTAATATTTTTTAAAAGTTTCGAAGCAATTTATGAATTTCAACATGGCTTAAAAAATATTTTAAAAATTATGTCCCATAGGGTTCAATGTATTTCATTTATTCAATCCGGGTTAATTGGGTGACATTATTCATTTTCATTCCCAATTAAAATTAAAGAAATTTTGAAGCAATTTGTGATTTATAAATTCGCTTACAAATATTTGAAAAATTAGATATCATAGGGTTCAATGTATTTCATTTTTTCAACCCGGGTTCATTCCAAAACTAATTGGGGGGTATTGTTCATTTACATTCCCATATGTTCCACAGACCGTCTCAAAAACATACTAAAATTTCATTTTGATAAAGTCATTTTTACTGAAGTTATCGTGCAAATGGACAAACAAAATGACCAATGTCATAATCACTTTTCCACTATGTTGGAAAGTGCTAAAAATGGATTTTTATGGCCTCTCATTTACAAGTTGTTCTTTAAAATAATTTTTTATTTAAAAATAATAAAATTTACAACAAATCCATCAAACTGATTCATTTGATTCTTTAATCTGTTTTATGCTAAAGCATAAATGTTTAATATATTTTATATTCATAGCAAATTCCAAAGTATCAGTTTTCTGCACTAACTATACTACAAATATTATTCTAAAAATTGTTCGTTTCTCTGTTGAAATACTTTTGTTAAATAATTGAATTTCGAATGAGTATTGAACATTTAATGAATTTTAATTATTTTCTAGTATTTCCAGTTCTACACTTTACATAACACATGGACATGTCAAATTTCATAGCGATTAGGGCATTCGTTATTGAGTTAAAGTATTCACACGATAGAGGAGATGTTGATTTGTTTGCAGATGAAGTTTGCTGACTAATAGCTAAAGCTGCCTTATTTCAAGACAGATGGCTTTAACTTATTGAATCGAATGCCTGCGTTCCTCTAAGAATCGGTACAGATGGCCGAAATCAGAAACGGTATAACACTGCGCGAGCTGAACGACAAAACTAAAACAAACTATTGAGTCGTAAATTTTGGTCTCAATTTTTATTTTGGTTAGTCAATTACATATAGTCTGAACATTAGTATATGTTGACATTAGTATATGTTGAACATTAGTATATGTGAACATTAGTATGTGTGTATGACATTAGTATGTGTGTATGACTATTAGTATGTGTGTATGACATTAGTATATGTGAACATTAGTATATGTTGCATCACAGTAATTTTAGTTGTCTATTTTAACGGTTATTATATATTACAGTGTTTCACTGGGTACGATTATTATTTCCAAAAAGAAAGCTTGGCTTATTAACTAGATTTATATGGGGTTAGTTTACTATATTTCAATACAAGAAATTTCAAGCTATCCAAATTACTATGTTTTAAACCTTTATTTTACCGGGACAATTATTTTTTCCCCTAAAGGTGGACCAAGGAAATATAGTAGAAAAGCAGTTTCCCTGCAACTTTGAACGATTGACCACTAAAATTGCAGAAAAAGTCAATATACTAAATTAACAAAGCAAGACAGAAAGCAGACGATGGCTATTAAAAATACAAACACAACTAAAAGAGCGGTGTGACAGAAATTTAAACTACCACAATCTGTGAACAATGTAACTCTACTTATCAGGTTGGCTCATTTTTTACTCTAATTACTATGATTGAACATAGTAGAATAATGTAACTATGGCCAGCCAAGTAGATTATGGTGATTCGTAGAAGAATAAATGTTAAACAATCTGGATCAGATTGTTAGAACGCAATAAATTGAAGGTGATCCTTCGTGTTTCATTTTTCGTGGTTTACTGCGAATAAATGCCATAAATGATACTGAAGGCAGGAAAACCTACAAATTCGTTGCACTAGATATGTCATTAAGCCTCAGCTATTTATTTTTTTCATAGTTTTTCATAATGAAAAACTATAATTTTAAAGGGCTTAAAAGTATCATATTTTTACCCAATATAATATTTCACCATCAAAAATAACGCATTTCTCAGCCTTTACTTTTTTTTCATGTAAAATAACTCTCACCATTGATGTTGAAAAAATAATGTTTACATGAATTACCCTTCAAAAACCAGTTCCTATATCAGAGATCGGTATAACATGATCTTCTTCCCCTTCTCTTCAATTATAGCCTGCTATCCCCTATATTCCCGCTAGCCACTGGGAAATTTCAAAACCATGGCAACAGTTACAAATGCTTTCAATATTTACCAAATATACTCTTCTGACGTTTCTTGTACCAAATATACTATTCTTCCGTTTGCCTAAACAATCAAGGTCATTTCCAACAGATGTACCAGGAAAGGGAGCTCAACTAATATTTTGACCGATGAGAATTGTGTTTCACCATCTTTTCAAATGTACCTAATGTTTACGAATAGTAAAAACTGTAAAGCACTGTCTCTCTGTACCGGCGAGTTATCTAATCATGAATCTTCAAACTAGCCAGTCGCTCTAACCGATGGCAGAAGATTCTAACTTCTTATCGTCGAAGAGTGGACCGCATGATGATCTTTTCCCTCTGAAGTCAAATAGCCGTGAAACAACCGATCTGAACGACCGCTTTCGTATTATGTGTTTTCTTTATCCAGATTATCTTACTGTATGGTTGGGATGTTGAAACTTTCGCAATAAACCACTAAAAATTCATAACTGGATATTTTTCAAACCCCCATCATCATTTTATCAAACAGGATTTTCGAAATTACCTAACCACGAATGTTTGAGCTAGCCTGCCAATGCTCTTACCGTCGAGTTACTGGGTCAAGCTTCCAAATTTTTCTCCTCGAAGGGGACCCTATATAATGATTTAATTGCTTTGTTGTGGCCTTATTTGCCTTCAATTATATGTATACCCCTATTAAATTATTAGTCACATTTCCCAGAAGGAGGAGTTAATTGATTCAGTCTCACCATAAATAAATATTTGGTAATTACTTTAGGATAAAATCAACAAGATTTCTAGCTAAATTTCAAAATATTTTCAATTGACTATTTCTTAAACACAAATTTCTTCAAAGAAATCTGCATAATAAAATTATAATAACAAAACGCAAATCTAAAACTAGTCTACAAACCCCGATCTCCCTTATTATAAATAAAGGGCTCACTTCCTTTATTATAACTCATTTCGGAGATGTGAAATATCGAACACATTACGTATTCCATTAAAACACAGAACCTATTGAAACAATCTGAAAGCTCAAGAGTATTCCGACATTGAACTTTATTATCCTTTAAAATGGGGGACATTTGTTATAATAATTCAGTCCTCCAATTTCTAGCAGCAAATCTCTTCTACTTATACATTATTATTAAATGAATGTTTTACGAAACTTTAATTTTACTTTAATAATCTTTCCCTACACTATTTTACAAACTGCATTTACAGAACGGAAATGCTATCTCCATTCCGAATTCTTAGATGGTTATTTAAGGTACTTTTTAAGTATCCATTAGAGCGCTCGGAAAATGTAAAACTTTATTACTCTGTGGATTAAAAGAAAAGGGAAAACTCATCATTATTTGTTGCTTGTGGTTCTTATGTCTAGGTCAAAAGCTTCCATTACACATTTAATAGAGTGGAAAATAGTTAACACAATTTATTTGCACTGTTAAAAAGGGTCTTTTTATTATGATGTCTACTTACAAACTCAATACTTATCTTTAAATATATATTATGACACAAAACAATTATAATACTTTAAAATGGGGGACATTTATTATAATAATTCAGCCCTCGAATTTCTAGCAGCAAATGTCTTCAACTTCTACATTATTATTGAATGAATGTTTTACGAAACTTTGATTTTACTTTAATAACCTTTCCTATACTATTTTACAAACTGCATTACACAGAACGGAAATGCTATCTCCATTCTGAATACTTAGATGGTTATATAAGGTACTTTTTAAGTACCCATTAGAGCGCTCGGAATATGTAAAACTTTATTACTCTGTGGCTTAAAAGAAAAGGAAAAACTCATCATTATTTTGTAGCTTGTGGATTTTAGTTTGGATCAGTTGCTTTCCCCACATGTTTAATAGGGTGGAAAAACAGTTAACACAATTTGTTCGCACTACTAAAAAAAACTTTTTCATTAAGATATCTACTGAAAAAGTCAATATTTCAATATTAGACTTTGAATATATATTATGAAAAACTTTATAATCCTTTAGAATGTGGGACATGTATTATAATAATTCAGTCCTCCAATTTCTAGCAGAAAAATCTCCTCTACTTATACATTATTAATAAATGAATGTTTTACGAAAGTTTAATTTTACTTTAGTAACCTTTCCACACACTATTTTACAAACTGCATTACAGAACGGAAATGCTATCTGCATTCCGAATGCTTAGATGGTTATTTAAGTTACTTTTTAAGTATCCATTAGAGCGCTCAGAATACGTAAAACTCTATTACTCTGTGGATTAAAAGAAGGGGGGAAAACTCATCATTATTTTGTTGCTTGTGGTTTTTATGTCTAGGTCAATGACTTCCATTACATGTTTAATAGAGTGGAAAATAGTTAACACAATTCGTTTGCACTGCTAAAAAAGGCCTTTTCATTTAGATATCTACTTAAAAACTATATTTATCTTTAAATATATATTATTACAAACATTTATAATACATTAAAATGGAGGACATTTATTATAATCATTCAGCCCTCGAATTTCTAGCATCAAATGTCTTCAACTTCTGCATTATTATTGAATGAATGTTTTACGAAACTTTGATTTTATTTTAATAACCTTTCCTATACTATTTTACAAACTGCACTACAGAACGGAAATGCTATCTCCATTCTGAATTCATAGATGGTTATTTAAGGTGTTTTTGAAGTATCCATTAAAGAGCTCAGAATATGCAAAATTTCATTACTCTGTGGATTAAAATAAAGGAAAATCTCTTCAATATTTTTTAGGACAATAGCTTTCATTACAAGTTTTAAAAGAGTGAAAAATAGTTAACATAATTTGTTCGCACTGCTAAACAAAGGCCTTTTCATTAAGGTATCTCCCTAAAAAGTCAATATTAGTCTTTAAATATATATTATGGCAAAACATTTATAACCATTTCAAATGGGAGACATCTATTATAATAATTCAGTCCTCCAATTTCTAGCAGCAAATTTCCTCTACTTATGCATTATTATTAAATGAATGTTTTGCGAAACTTTAATTTTACTTTAATAACCTTTCCCTACACTATTTTGTAAAATGCATTACAGAACGGAAATGCTATCTTCATTCTGAATTCTTAGATGGTTATTTAAGGTACTTTTTAAGTATACATTAGAGAGCTCGGAATATGTAAAACTTGATTACACTGTGGATTAAAAGAAGGGGGGGACTCATTATTATTTTGTTGCTTGTGGTTTTTACAGTTAAGGTCAATGTCTTTCACTACATGTTTAATAAAGTGGAAAAATAGTTAATACAATTTGCTGGCACAGCTAAAAAATGTCTTTTCATTAAGATATCTACTTAAAATCTCAATACTTAACTTTAAATGTATATTATGACAAAACATGTATAATACTTTAAAATGGGGGACATTTATTATAATAATTCAGCCCTCGAATTTCTAGCAGCAAATGTCTTCAACTTCTACATTATTATTGAATGAATGTTTTACGAAACTTTGATTTTACTTTAATAACCTTTCCGATACTATTTTACAAACTGCATTACAGAACGGAAATGTTATCTCCATTCTGAATTCTTATATGGTTATTTAAGGTGCTTTTTAAGTATCCATTAGAGCTCTCGGAATATGCAAAACTTTATTACTCTGTGGATTAAAAGTAAGAGGGAAAACTCATCAATATTTTGTAGCTTGTGGATTTTATGTTTGGGTCAGTTGTTCTCCCCACATGTTTAATAGGATGGAAAAACAGTTAACACAATTTGTTCGCACTGCTGAAAAATGCTTTTTCATTAAGATATCTACTGAAAAAGTCAATATTTCTATATTAGTCTTTGAATATATATTATAAAAAAACATTATAATATTTTAGAATGGGAGACATGTATTATAATAATTCAGTCTTCTAACATCTAGCAGCAAATCTCCTCTACTTATACATTATTAATAAATGAATATTTTACGAAACTTTAATTTTACTTTAATAACCTTTCCCTACTCTATTACTTTCCTTATACACATAATATATAAGGAAAGTATTGTGACGGGGTCGAAAATTCGTATTCGAATTTTCGACGGGAGAGCACGTTTCAAGCAATCCTGATCACGAATCAAACATTTTTGATGTGATGTCTGTGTGTGTGTGTGTGAAAGTATGTGTGTGTGTGAAAGTATGTGCGTGTGTGTGTGTCAGTGAGTCTGTGGAGACGATAACTAACGAACAAATGGCCGATTCGAACGAAATTTGGTACAAAAATAACAATCCATGAATACTGGAAGCCTATTGTTTTTAACTGTAATCGAATGTTCAAAAACCCCTAAATTGTCGAGTGAAATTTTGAAAAAATCATCAAAAAATCAAAACCTTTAATAAAGTTATGCAGATAGACATTTCTAATGTAATTTTTTCTTAAAAAACGATTAACATAAACTTTAGAACGCTACCATGAACCGTTCTCGAGATATTGCAGATTTTTTAAATACATTTATCAAAAACTCCCATAAATTAAAGAAATATTAACTTTTGAGAAACATGTTCACTTTTCATATGTAATATCATGCGATAAATTGGGTGACATCATTCTCGTAGATCTAGCTCGTTCCATTCATGAGAAAAGATACTTTGAGTAATACTTTTGTATTTGAACGCCAATAGTTATTTATTTGCTATAAGAATAACTTATTTCTCCATCCATAACGCTTGGCGAGATTTTGATGTCGAATTTGGCGGAATGTAGCCAACTTGGCGACTTTTTTAAATGCTGCCAAATTAACGGAAATCTCGCCAAATGGATAAAAGTGACACTAAATCAGTGAAAATGACGACTAATTGACGAAAATTCAATTTCTTGGAAAGAATATAAATAGCTACTGTAAGAAAAACCTATTTTTTTTATTGTAAAAGTAGTAAAGTCATTGTATTATATAAGGAAAGTCATGTGTTGCCCACATCAGATTTTTTTACAAATTACATTACAGAACGGAAATGCTATCTCCATTCTGAATTCTTAGATGGTTAATTAAGGTGTTTTTTAAGTATTCATTAAAGAGCTCAGAATATGCAAAATTTCATTACTCTGTGGATTAAAATAAAGGCGAAATCTCATCAATTTTTTTTAGGACAATAGCTTTCATTACAAGTTTTAAAAGAGTGAAAAATAGTTAACGTAATTTGTTCGCACTGCTAAACAAAGGCCTTTTCATTAAGGTATCTCTCTGAAAAGTCAATATTAGTTTTTAAATATATATTATGACAAAACCTTTATAATCACTTCAAATAGGAGACATCTATTATAAAAATTCAGCCATCCAATTTCTAGCTGCAAATCTCCTCTACCTTTACATTATTATTAAATAAATGCTTTAAGAAACTTTAATTTTACTTTAATAACCTTTCCTACACTATTTTGCAAACTGCATTATAGAACGGAAATGTTATCTCCATCCTGAATTCTTGGATATTTATTTAAGGTGCTTTTTAAGTATCCATTAGGGCGCTCGGAATATGCAAAACTTTATTACACTGTGGATTAAAAGAAGGGGTCGGACTCATCATTATTTTGTTGCTTGTGGTTTTTAGAGTTAAGGTCAATGTCTTTCACTACATGTTTAATAAAGTGGAAAAATAGTTAATACAATTTGTTGGCACAGCTAAAAAAAGGGCCATTTCTTTAGGGCATAACCTTAAAAAGTCAATATTAGTCATTAAAGTATATTGTGACAAAACTAGAAGAATAAATAGGTCATAAGATGGTACAAATTTGAAAAAGATTGCCTGCCATCTGCCATCCTGCAGCACAGACGCAGGTGAGCCATACAATATTACTATCTCTTATACGACACCGTATCGAAACATACATGTACTATCATCCCTTACTAACATAACGCAATTAATTTAAGCTCCCCTAGATCCTCTAATCAAGTGTAGCTGTCCCACAAACAGTGAAACTCATTATATTTTGAATAAAATTTATTAATTTAACAATGTTCTCAAATCGACTGGGGTTAAAATAGAAATTAAATTTAAATTATAGTTTAAATTATCGGAGTTGCTGAATTTTTGACAATTAGCAACATTTTGCTGTTGGAGAAAGTTTTGTCAATTTTGTGACATTTCCCATAAGTTGTCAAGTTTGCCTTCAAGGTCACCAAATATTCCGCAAAGTGGGACAGAAAAACAGACATGCATTGTTTGAAGAGGGACAGACCAGTGGTTAACGCACGGGGATTGTACTCGGACGACCCGATTTCGATTCCCAGCTCTGCCCAAACTGCCCCCATGTTCACGAGGAGTAAGGGCACGTTAAATATGTAGGTCCGCAAAGGCCTTTGGAGAGGTTGCTAGTAGGGGAAGGAGAGTATGGTGCCCATGGATGTCGCCCCACTGGATTTCGGTCAAAACTGGGTGGCACTTCCCGACCGTTCAAACAGATAACTTATATCTTCGGTTAGGTGGGAGGGTCTATGTCGAAAAAGAAGACAGATACTATCTAAACATAATTAATATACCATAGACATAATTATTATTAATTAGTTTGAATTCCAATGTAGTTGTAAACATTTTAAATCACTGTCCTAGTTATGATTTTATTTTACATTTTATCAATTTTGAGACATTTTCTTCAATTTGGCGACATTAAATAGTTGCCAGAAACGCCACCGAGTTCGCCAATTTTTCGCCAAGCGTTTTGAACCGACAGAGAGACTGGTGGACCTGGGTCATTATACTATGATATGACAAGTATTGGGACGATGTCGTGAATTTGCATGTTTGACCGATTGATATGATAACCATTTCAAACATCTGTAAATTTGAACTTACCGTTAAGCAAGAAAAACCTACATTAGTAAACAAGAAAAACTACACTGGTAAGCAAGGCGGCCACACAATTTGTTACCATAAACCCCTGGGTTGGTCGTGTGGTCTGGGCCTTCAACTGGTAAGCAAGGGGAGCGCGGTAGCCCATTGGTTAGCGCGCTGGAGTTGCACTCGGTAGGCCCGGGTTCGATTCCAGCCACTGCCAAAACTGCCGCCGTGTTCATGCGGAGTACGATCACGTTAAACATGTGGGTCCGAAAGCCCTTCCGAGAGGTTGGTGAGAAGGGAAGGAGGGTACGGTCCCTGTGGATGCCTCCCCCACTGGGTTCCGGTCTAAATTGGGTGGCACTTCCCGACCGTCCAAACAGTTACCTTACACCTTTCTGGTAGGTCGGACGGTCTGGGTTTCAACAACAACAACTGGTAAGCAAGAAAAATTTCACTGGTAAGCAAGAAAAACTACACTAGTAAGCAAGAAAAACTACACTAGTAAGTGTCGTACGAGACTTGTACGACATGTTGACATTGCAATTACGGATGCCAAGCAAGCTAATGAGCACTGTAAATTCAGCAGAGAAAACCAATGGGAATGCAAACATAAATAAACAGCATTCATCCCCTCCATCTCAACAACGAATCATAAGGGAGGTGGTATGACACTGCAAGGAAGGTGAAAAGAAAAAGTGTTTCAAGAATGTGCTAGAAGTTTCCACGAGATTCAATTTCGACAGCGTCCTAGACGCACCTAATGTTCTTTTTAGGAGCATTCAAAAATATCTCCTGCTATCGCACAAAGAAAACGCGGATCGGCAAAAAATGTGATGTGTGAACGAAATATGAGCAAAATGAAATAGTGGCGTATTAAAATAATATAAGCAATCGTCCAAAGTGTGATATCCACAAAACGTCAAAGTCAAAGTAGTAGGAGGTATTTATGCAGTTTTATCTGTTACATTTATCAAGGACGGCACACCAACACGTAGCGTATAATTAACAATAAGGTCGTACGAATCTATCGTAATAACGAGCTCTGGTAGTTTAAATAAAAGAACTACTCAGATTTTCGGTAGCTAATAGTAATTAATGTGTTCTAAATATATGGGTCAATTAAATAAAGTGTTGTAAATATATGTGTTAATTAAATGTTGTTAGAGATATATGTGTCTAAAAAAGGGATTTATGAATAATCTTAATAATCAAGATCTATCTATATATATATGTGAAATTAAATATTAAAGTAATTGACCAATTTAAATAAGAGTGTTTATTTTATATCTTGTGTGTTTCTCTCTTCGGCTCGTGAACCTGGAGTTTTCATACTCCACCCTTAGTGAAGGCATAAAAGGTAAGTATTGGTATAGTAATTTGGGTAAGGACAATTTACCTTATGACAGCAAGCAAAAAAATCTACCCTAATAAACACGAAAAACTGTAAATTGACTACACTAGATATATCAATATGGCCATTTTATTTATTTTTCTTTCAGAGTTTTCGTGATAAATAGCTATATTTTTTAAGTGTTACAAAGTATCCCAATTTTCTCTAATATAATAATATTTTAAAATGAAACCTAGTGCTTTTTTTAGACCTTAAATTTTGCAAGAAGAATCCCTTTTATCATTATTATTTAAATAGTGTGTCTTACATGAATTACCCTCCAAAAACGAGCTCCTATTTCAGCTATTAGTAATTAATGTTCCACCTCCCTTTCTCTTTAATTAGGAGCTGATATTCCTCCTACCCCATCAACAAATATTCCCTTAGTCACTGAGGAATTTTGAAACCATGGTACCAGTTTTAATTTCTGCATTCATCAACAATTATACCCGTATGTTTCTTGAAAAGGAATTGGCTGCTCGTGCAGAGGTCCGCTACCACACACTAAAGAGAAGTGGGAAAAAACACACAAAAAACTGAGTACTACTGCCACTAAAATGACACTTTTAAGCAAGTAAATTCCCAGTTACACACTTAAAAAGGTAACTACTATACTATATATATAAATATATATATATATATATATATATATATATATATATATATATATATATATATATATTATATATATATATATATATATTATATATATATATATATATATATATATATATTATATATATACATATATATATATATATATATATATATATATATATATTATATATATACATATATATATATATATATATGTATTAATTTCAGTTGAATTCGGCAGCTTGATGCAAACATTTCGAATATTTATATTCTCATTATTTACTTAACAGTATACTAAATTGTATTACATTTGTATAATATACATATATACTTGTGTATATATATATATATATATATATACATATATATTATATACACTCATGTCCAAAAGTTAAGCATAGTTGCCCTTTATGTGAAAATTTCAGAAAATCTGTATCTGAATGGAAGGAAATGCGGTATGCGGGTGTAATAGGGTTATAGGAGAAGGGAACAATGCAAAACAAGGATAATAACGACTTTTATTATCCAAATAAAAGAGTTGTAAGAAAAAGGGTCACAATACGAGTTTCAACATCAGTGAAACAGAATGATTAAAACAATATGTTGCTGCAGTTTAATGCGGTATGTGGGAATCTCGGATAGCCACACATGCTGCACAACGATTTCCCATACTTTCGATGAGGGTCTGGATGCGTTGTGTGCTCAAAGAGTTCCAAGTCTTACGGAGAGCAGTTTTCAATCCCGGAACGGAAGTTGGTGAGTAGCTGCAAGATGTCTCCCGAGCACATTCCACACATGCTCTATTGGATTCAGATCAGGAGAGTTGGCAGGCTATTGCATGTGCTGGATATCTTCAGTTTGAAGAAAGTCTTCGACCAAGGCTGCACGGTGAGGAGACGCGTTATAATCCATGAATATGAAATCAGGACCAACAGCACCTCAAAACATTCGAGCGGTAGGCTCAAGAACTTTGGCTCTGTATATTTGACCGGTAAACGACCCCGTGTCAAAAATGTGGAGGTTCGTGCAGCAGTCCATTACGATGCCTGCCGAAATCATGACTCCCCCTAACGGAAAACGATGTCTTTCCGTGATGTTTCCCGGGTGAAAACGCGTTCCACGTTCTCTCCAGATAGTGGTACGACGAGAATCAGTTTGCAGGCTAAACCTGGACTCGTCACTGAACATTACATTGCCCCAATGTTGTCCACTCCACAGCCGATGTTCTAAACTCCACTGTAAACGCGCGTTTCTGTGCAGACGTCAGGAGGATGCAAACTGCTGATCGCCTGGAATAGGGACCAACGTGTCTGAGACTTCTGTAAACAGTTTGTCCCGAAACAGTGACTCCTGTGGCGGATGTCAGGACTGAATCCAGTTGTCTGACAGAACGGTTCCTCTGACGTTGCGCAGTTATCACCAAATATCGGTCTTTATCTTCGCGATTATTACCCTTCGTCGACCTGGTAATGATCGTCGGGTATATAACTCCCCAGTGGTTTAGAATCTCTGCCACAGTCTGGAGATCGCACACTGTGGCACATTCCGAATTCGACTCGCTTCGATTTGAGATCGACCGGATCAATAAGCATTCCAATAATTCGTTCCTTTAAAAACATGTCCATTTGGCATCTTTGTGACACCTTTCGTCCTTTTTGATTGTTAACAACGCTCCGTACCTCAGCAATTGCGAAATTCTGCCTCAACTGGCCATGCCGCTCGAGGCCGTTTTATACTCGTTCTGACGTGCGCGGTGATTTGGGCATGTCGATGTCGACTGAACTGTTTTGCATATGCACAATGATTCATCTTCGTCCCACGATTCTCCACAACTGATTGTGAACCATTGTATCCATATTAACTCCGAACTTTTCGCATTTTACGAATTATGCTTAACTTTTGGACATGAGTATATATATATATATATATATATATATATATATATATATATATATACTCATATATATATATATAGAGAGAGAGAGAGTATATATATATATATATATATATATATATATATATGTATGTATGTGTGTGTGTGTAGATATATATATTGAGAACTGTAACAAGTGGTCATAATTTATACTCTCCTACTGCGAGCAAATTACTACTGAATAATTTAAATGTACTAAATGATAGTTTATGTTATTCTAGTAATAACGACTTTATTCTGAATAATAGTAAAGAATTAAAGAACAAACTAACATCTCTTTTTAAACTAATTAGATTAACTTTTGATTTTAAATATCTTTTTAATTGCATTAATATCTCTGATCTTTATGATGTAATCTGAGCTCTATAATGCTTTCATTACTAGTCATTCTACTCATACTATATTTTTCAATTTTCCTAAACTTCTTCACTTTGTTCTTTTCAATAATTATATTTTTCAAGGAAATAAATTATACCTACAAGTATCTGGGGTTCCACAAGGTGGTTGTAGTAGCAGTATGTTAGAAAATGTATACCTTTTTTATTAGGAAAATTATTTTACTTCAACTGATTATAAAATTCACAGATATGTTGATGATCTGATTTGTTTAGTATTTACTGAAAACTATGCCATAGATATAGATTTCTATCCGGATAATTTGGAATTAATTTTTAATGAATTAGTAATAATGTTCATTTTTTGGATTTAAATCTAACTATTGAACCTACTAATAGGATTGTTACTAATCTATATGATAAAAAAGACTATTTTAATTTTAATATTAATAAATTATTACCATTTAATTCCTGTAACCCGATTCAATTGTTTGAAAATAGTATACTTAATCAACTTTGTATAATTTATAGATTATCAGATAAAAAATGTCATGTCTTGCACATTAATAACCTACAAATTACCAGTTTATTATATAAATATCCTATATATTTAATAAATGGTATAGTTAATAAGTTTAAATTAGATGAATATTCTTAAAATTCCCTCCTTAGTATCTTAGCTAATTGTCAACATTCTCTTGAATTAACATTACATTGTATATACATCCTCTTGTACTTTTGCCAACATGTTTTCTATTATTTTATACGCCCCTTTATTACGTAACTTTTACTGGAGAATTTATCTATAATTTATTGCTTTTTTGCAATACTGTTATTTATATCTCACGATTGGCAACAGTAGATCGCCACTTATATCTCCTTCGATTAGCAACAGTGATCTCGTCATTTATTGCTGAATTGGATAGGACGTTTGCAGTATTTTCTCAGGTATCTTTATATTCCTATTTTATTTTTCAATCTTTTAGCTTGTTGCCCAAGTAGAGAAAGTTTATATATATTATCTACATATTTCTTCAGAAAGGAGCTTTTTTTGTTTACTTTGAATAGATACTTGGACTTGAAAACGAGTTTTTTCAAAATGAACAGATTTTAGACCTAGTGCTTATCCATGTGTATTGCTTTAATACTTGGTTATTTTTTGTTTTCCAGTTTTTGAATTCTCACCATTAATATATGTTGATTGTATTTAATTTAATGACTAGATATATGCAATTCATTCACCTCTTAATTGATGATTCTCAATTTTTTACTTCTATTTAAGTTGTTGGCAGTTTTATGAGTTACAACTTCTCTCTATTCTCTCATTGGATTTTCATATTGTATCTTTATTATACAGGGTGTCCAGTGCTATAGGTGCCCAATGGCTATTTCCTCAACCGTTAGTCACAGAGATACACTTCCAATTGCAAAAATGTTTTAAATTTTAAAATCTATTATCTTAGAAACAGTTTAAACCAATAAATGCATTTCTGAAGGAAATACGAAATATAAATTTTTATACAGTCCCCCGGTCCTACCAATTATATTTAGGAAAATCATTCTTATAAAATTTTATACAAAATAAAAAAAATCACCCTTTTACGACCAAAATTGACCGACTTATAATAGCTATTTAAAGTCGGACCACTTTTTGTGTTGATAAATGGTCAACATGGTCAACAATGGTCCCTAATTGGTTGGTTGCCTAAAGAAATGGTCAATATTGTCCCTGATTGGTTGGTTGCCTGAAACGGGGCATTCTTATGCGTGGAAAAGCAACTTAAGTCATAAAGTTTAATGCTTCATAACTCGGTAAATTTTGGTCGTAAAAGGAAGATTTTTTTATTTTGCATGAAATTGTATGAGGATGATTTTCCTAAATATAACTGGTAGGACCGGGGAACAGTATAAAAATTTATATTTTGTATTTCTTTCAGAAATGTATTTATTGATTTAAACTGCTTCTAAGATAGTAGATTTTAAAATTTAAAACAACATTTTTGCAATTGGAAGTATATCTCTATGACTAACGGTTAAGGAAATAGCCATTGCGCACCGATAGCACTGGACACCCTGTATGTATATATATATATATATATATAGGTATGTACTATTTTATTTATTTATAGAAAATTACACAAAACAATGGGTATATTTTATTCTACGCTGAAAAAAACGTTTTAAACAAGTAAACAAGTAACATGAGATGTTCATTTTACGCACTTGTTTACCTGTTTAAATGAGTCTCACTTAACGAACCATTTTAAACAGGTAAGTAAAGAGGGTAGCAGGTAAACAAGTGCGTAAAATGACCTGTTGAAAATTATCTTTTCATTTTAAAATAAAATATACCCATTATTTCGTGATTTTCTCATATAAAAGAGTAAAATAAAACGTTCATATTGATGTAGTTACCTTTTTAAGTGTGCAACTGGAAACTTACGTATTCAACAGTGTCAATCTAGTGACAGTAATCTCAGTTTCTTATGTGTTTTTACTTATATTCTGCAGTTCCTCGTGAGAACACCACAATGCGATTGCGATCGTTAATTTAGTGCGAAGTAAAATTTTCAAATATTTGACATGTATTCAATTTTAAAATTTTGTTGACGAAGGGGGCTTTTTAAATCCTATATCGCTCAAAGGGAATCATGGACGTTCAAAAAGTCAAAATAAGACTCAAATCACAAATTTTATATTTTTTACGCATTGAAATATTTCATATGCTTTTGAAGCTTACTGAAGCAGTTTTCTATTACTATATTTTTAATGGTTCCGATATTTTTAACTGTCACTGTTCATGCAAAATGCTGCATGTATATATTACTTTTTATATACATATTGGCACAAAACTTACCATCATCGATCATTATCATAATATGCTGAATGACAGTAAAATTGAGTTTTATAAATTATACATATTTTATACATTAAACAATATCAGTTGTTGACCCTGCAGGACAGTGTGAGACCATTTTGTGCAGTACAGTGTGAGACCCTGCAGTACAGTGTGAGACCAGTACATGTGAGACCAGTTTGAGACAGCTCCTAGAAGCTTTTGTTTGCTCTTATGTTAGGCACGTGTGTTTCGCTAGTACTGTTTGCCACTATGTGATCGAAAGTGTGTGTATGTATGGAGTGTATTGTAAACCCAGGCCACGGGAACTCACCCGAAAGTATAGAGCACATGAATCCCCGGCCTGTATGAAGTGCATTAATAATTTCACATGCTGTCACTTCGGGCCAACAGCCGTACCGTGCTGAAAACACCGGTTCTCGTTAGATCACCGAAGTCAAGCAGCATCGGGCGCGGTTAGTACTTGGTGGGTGACCACCTCGGAACACCGCGTGCTGTTGGCCATCTCGGGTGCGGTATCCCCGTGGTTTGCGCGCTAGATTTGCACGCTACCACAAATGCCGCCGTGTTCATGCGGAGTACGATCACGTTAAACATGTGGGTCCGTAAGTCCTTCCGAGAGATTGGTGGTAGGGGAAGGAGGGTACGGTCCCTGTGGATGCCTCCCCCACTGGGTTCCGGTCTAAATTGGGTGGCACTTCCCGGCCGTCCATACAGTTACCTTACACCTTTCTGGTAGGTCGGACGGTCTGGGTCTCAACAACAACAACAACATGCTGTCACTTCGTATACTGTTGTTTATTGGTATGGACATGTTTTAGATTCATTATCTGCAAATGATCACAGCACCATATTTTCACCTGTCGACCATTTTTGGAACTGCACTTTTTACTGCACTGATCCTTTTCTCATGGTGTAAAATGTATGCCCTGTACATGTGGAGACGTTACGCCCAGACGTTGCCTCTCCAGACAGGGTTACTTTAATTTCGTCCCAGACAGGGATACTTTAATTTGAATCACCCTGTATATTATAAGGATATATCCAAAAGAATTTCTTTTCCAATCTATATTGCAAGGATATCTATAGAAAGTTTTTTATCTAATGTATATTATGAAGATATCTACAAAAAATGTGTTTTACCGAGTACTGAACAGCATACTTAGATTTCTAACTTTGCTCCTCCCTTTTGTATTCACATTTTTAGCCTAGAGGGGACATATCATGAAAATTCTTTATCAAGATTGGGGAGCGATTTATTCGGGAAAAAATGTATCTTGGAAACATTGCATTTTATTATTATTTCATTGAGGAAAGACTTTCAGGACAATCGAAGCAAAACTAACATTTTCTTTTGTTGTCAATACTTAGGGGAAATAAAACATCTCTCTTCCATCAAAAATAAAGAAGGTAGATATGCAAAAAATATATCTCGTTTGAGGTATCGCATTAGAAAAATTATTCTTACCAAGTTGTTGTATCTTTATAAATTATGCACTGATACTTGCGAGCAAAGTAATCAAATACATTTCTTTCGTCTTATTGCTGTAAAAAGATCTGCTGATTTCGCATTTCATCTTATTATGATAAGTTGATGTTTTAAAATGTACGTATGAATGTTTCTGTATATTTATATCTCATAAATTACCGTATAAAGAGCTTTTATACTGAATTGTGGTTTAATAATTTAGTATTAAAATACCTGATTTTATAAAATATAACTGAGGAGCTTATTACTTTCCTTATATACATAATGTATAAGGGAGGTATTGTGACGGGGTCGAAAATTCGAATTCGAGTTTTCGACGGGAGAGCACGTTTCAAGCATTTCTGATCACGAACCAAACATTTTTGAGGTGATGTCTGTGTGTGTGTGTGTGTGTGTGTGTGTGTGTGTGTGTGTGTGTGTGTGTGTGTGTGTGTGTGTGTGTGTGTGGGTGGGTGTGTATGTGTGTCAGTGAGCCTGTGGAGACGATATCTCACGAACGTGTGGAGCGATTCTAATGAAATTTGGTACAAAAATTACAATCCGTGAATACTGGAAATCTATTGTTTTTAAACTCAATCGAATGTTCAGAATCCCCTAAATTTTCCAGTGAAATTCTGAAAAACTCATCAAAAAATCAAAACCTTTAATAAAGTTACGGAAATAGACATTTCTTATAGTAATTTTTTCCATAGAAAGCGATTAACATAAATTTTAGAACGCTAGCATGATCCGTTCTCGAGGTATTGCACATTTTTCAAATAAATTTATCAAAAAATCCCACAAATTAAAAAAATATATTAAATGTTGAGAAACATGTTCACTTTTCATATGTGATAACCTGCGATAAATTTGGTGACATCATTCTCGTGGATCTAGCTCGTTCCATTCATGAGAAAAGATACTTTGAGTAATACTTTTGTATATGAACGCCAATAGTCATTTATCTGGTATAAGAATATCTTATTTCTCTGTCCATAACGTTTGGCGAGATTTTGGCGACACATTTGGCGGAATGTCACCAACTTGGCGACTTTTTAAATGTTGCCATATTAACGAAAATTTCGCCAAATAGATAAAAATGACGTCTAATTGAAGAAAATTCAATATGGTGAAAAGAATATAAGTATCTACTATAAGAATATTTTTTTTAACTGTAAAAGGAGTAAATTCATTGCATTATATAAGGAAAGTCATGTGTTGCCCACATCAAATTTATTTATTGTAGAGTAATAAATCCAGTCTATACAGGCACGATTTTTTTCATGACTATTCCAAAAGTTTCTCTTGAGGCACAAAAGTATCAAGGAACATTTTTACAATGTAAATAATGTGCTTCTCTGCCGTCTTAAAAGTGTAAAGATTAAAACGAAATCGCGAACTTTGTAGTAACGGGGTTTCATACCGGGGCCAAAGCAACCAGTATTATAAAGTTGAGCCAAGGACGTATCCAAGTCAGAGCATTTTATACTTCCTATGTGCGTTCGCTACAAAAGCATGTAATGATTATTTTTTAAATACGTACATTATACTAAAATATCTGGAGTTTGACGCCTTACTCGATTTTCTTATACATTAATATTTCATATATTGTTTAAGTCTACTTTTATCATAATCAGTACCAGAATGAAAAAAGCATCTAACGCTTCGCCAGCTTATGCCAGCTTTAAAAATTATTCTTTAATAGAATTTTAAAACTATTTGTAATGAACCTTGCTAACCGGGAATCGAACCGGGAATATAACCGGGATTCGAACCCCGAATCTTCATACTGGCCAGCCCACGCTCTACAGATGAGCTACTGGAACGGAATTGTGAGCTCTTATCGTCGAGGTGGCTTATACAAAATCTCCATGACGTATTTGCAATTTTATTACTACTCAATGATCATAATTAATCTAACGTTACATCGTTTGGTGGAAGTGGACTCTGCATTCCACCCTCTAATCGCTCTAATCTCATATTGGTGTACAACGGACAATCTGACTATCCACCTTCTGCTATATTTACCTCAAGTTCACATCTTCCTAATGCTGATTTCGTCCTCCAGGTTAGTTTCCTGCGTGGTCTTTGCCCTCTCTATTTGGAATAGGCGCTGAATATTCCGAAATCCACTGAAACCGTGCTAGTTTAACTAGGGTCACTTTCAAACCTACGACATCTTTGCACTAACCGACTGAGTTGGTGTGTTCGGGCGCCAGAATCTTGTTGTCTCGACCCGGAATCGAACTGACCATCTCCGAACTGGCCAGACGACGCTCTTCCGTTGAGCTACTGGGAATAAATTGCAAGATCTTATCGCCAAAATGATCTCGGCATTCTTCACCATCTGATGTCAGATCAATAGGCAAACTGACAATCTGACTGACCACCTTCCTGCTATATTTACCTCAAGTTAGCCTCCTCCTAATGCTGTTTTTATTCTCCAGGTTAGCTTGTTGCGTGGCCTTTACCCTCTCTATTTGGAATAGGCGCTGAATATTCCGAAATCCACTGAAACCGTGCTAGTTTAACTAGGGTCGCTTTCAGACCTAACATACAGGGTTGATTTATTTAGGCACTATTGTAAAGAGCCTTGTTGTCCCAACCGGGAATCGAAAAACGGATCTTCGTACTGGCTAGCCGATATTCTATCGTTGAGCTACTGAGTCGGAATTATAAACTCTTATCATCGAAGTGAACTCAGCAAGTTTTTTAAGAAGAAATGTTTAAAAGTGTCCTTCCTCATATTGGTTAAAGCCTTGAAAATTTAATACAATTTATTTCCCACAGCATAAAGGTATAAATGAACCATAAAGGTATGAATGAAATAATTGTTTTCTGAAATGAATTACCCGGCAATGCCCAGGACCTCAATAAGCACCTACTTTGTAAATAATGCAGATACAGATAACAAGACTCAATTTCCAAATCGCTTATTTTGACCCGAAAGTATTTTCACCTTTCCTTTCAATCAAATCCTTTAGTTTCAACACATGTGTAGTCGTTCGCAACAATTTAACAAGCATACGCACAAACGCCCACTGCTCCCCATAGCAACTCCAAGTTTATGCTGTCAACAGCCAACTGAAAAATAGAGCCCTTCACCAAGCGAATCGAAAATCTCAACTTTTATGTTTTTGTTTGAAAATTTACAGAAAATAAAAAAAGTAATTAAAAGATGTATTAGGATGCGAAGATATTACACCCATTACTTTGTTAAAGGAAAAAATTGGGCAAATTTCACGTTTTATAATACTGCGAAATAAAAATCAGACCACCTAAAACATACATATATTCATGTATTTTAAAATAAATAAATAACTAGGAAGAAAATATCCTGCGGATTCGGTTTACAGGTCGTTAGAAAGAAAATTTTTCGGTCTTTCCGATGACGTTAAGAAAAAAACTCTATGAAAATATTTTCAATCGCTAAAGAACGGATTTGTATGAAAATCACTCAAACTTGTGCATAAAACAAATAAGACACTATAATTCGAATTTAAAAAAAAATAAATGGTTATTTCATGCTGATGAGTACATAATAAGTACGAAACTGGACCATGAATACTGTTATCTGCAGTAGAAATATCTTCTTTCAGGGAGGTATGTCATACCGGGAGTTCAGCGACCGGCACCGAATTTCTCGGCTGTCCGAAGCTTCGATTTTCCTGCACAGATACACAGAGAAACAGCTTTTATTACATAAGCTATCTTCATAATTCGAGCTATAATTTTCAGAGAAAGACTATGATTGTATACTGCTGATTCCAGAAATTATCCAGCTTTTCTAGGAAGAATAATTCTGCGATATCTTAGATATTGAAAATTTTGCGTTCTGACTATTTGAATCAGAAAGAGCTGGCTTTTTACATAATGTAGTTATCATGTTCACATCTGACAAATATATACATTTAAACTAAAGCGGCCATCTTTCTAAAATGTCTAAAATGTGCTCATAATATTGATAAACATAAATATTAACTTAAAATGCACCCAGAACGTTGATAAAACAAAGCAAAATCATAAAATGTATTCAGAACGTTGATAAAAGGAAATAAAATGTGCTCAGAACATTGATAAAAAGAAATAAAATGTGCTCAAAACGTTGATAAAATATAATAAAAATGTAATATGTGTTCAGAACGCTGATAAAACGAAATAAAAACTTAAAAGATGCTTAATTGTCAATGAAACGCAATTGTTCGAATTCGCTCAGAACGCATGTTTTTTGATCAAAATATCGAACTTTATATATTTTTGGAAAAGAATAACTTCTCAATACAGTAGTATAAGAACGTAAAAATAATATTATTTACTTCCTCGTTAATAGCAATATAAAATAAAAACTTAAAAAATGTGCTCAGAACATTGATGAAACGAAATAAAATGTGCTCAGAATTTTAATAAAATAAAATAAAAGCATAAAATTGGCTCAAAACGATTATAAAATTAAATTAAAACGCAAGATGTGCTTAGATGTTGATAAAACGAAATTTTTCAAATGAACCCAGAGTGCATGCTTTTGATCAAAATATCGAACTTGAAATATTTTGGAAAAAGAATGCTTTCTCTATACAATAGTATAAGAAAGTAAATACAATATTATTTGCTTTCTAATTTGTTCTTATTTTCATCTCAATGTTTTCTTTAAAATTTTCGAATTTTCGATTGTGACGGAAAGGCACATTTTAAGACATTTCGAACTTTTTTCGAACACTTTCAGAAATATATCATATCTTTATGTGCCTGTGTGTGATAACTAAAGAAGGAATGTTCATGCCGCTATGAAAATTTATATGTATATACATTATGTAAATATAAGCTTGATAGAATTTGTAAATAATGACTTGATAGAAACTACATAAATTTGATAGAAACTAAATATAAACTTGATATAAACTAGGCACGCTCTATAGAAACTTGATAAACGTGATATAAACTAGACACATTTGATAGAAATTAGATAAATATGATATAAATTAGATAACTTAATAGATACTTTGTGAGCAAATTTCATAAAACTAGAAAAACTTCATAGAAACCAGATAAACTAATTAGAAACTAGATAGAATTGATAGAAATTAGATAAACAATAGAAACTGCATAAGCTTGATAAAATTAGAAACAATGTAATACTCGGGGCAGTGCTAGTAGTACATACAGTCAACGCTGAAAAATTATAGTTTGATTATATGGCGTATGGCTATAAAGGGTATTTAAGTAGTATAAATTAAAACAGATCAACCAAATGATCCAACTCATTGTCATGACAAACTTTTCGCCGACTAAAAAAATTACGATTTGTTACACATACTTTCTATTCTGATGAAAAATCAATATTTATTTATTTTGATCCCCTAAAAAGGAATATATATATATATATATATATATATATATATATATATATATATATATATATATATATATATATATATATAACAATTATATTATCCAAGGTGATAACATTTATTTACAAACATCTGGAGTACCACAAGGTGGCTGTAGTAGTAGTATACTCGCTAACTTATATCTTTATTATTTTGAATGTCATTTTAACTCTAATTCATATATTATATATAGATATGTTGACGACTTAATTTATATTATCATTGATGATTCCTATCCAATTAATATTGATTTTTACCCATCTAACCTAGAATTAATTCCTAATGAGCCTAGCGTTAGTCAAACTGTAAATTTTTAGACCTAAATTTAGATACCCTCAATAATCATGTAATCACCAATCTATATGATAAAAAAGATTCTTACAACTTTACTATCATAAAGCTGCTATCATATCAATCTTGTAATTCTATTCAATTGTTTAGAAACATCATTTTAAACCAGCTATTTCGAATACATCGACTTTCTGATCCTCAGTTTCACTTTCTCCACATCAATAATCTTAAACGCATTTGTCAAAATTACCAATATCCGGAAGTATTTGTAAATAATATTATTAATAATTTCAAATATACCACGTAATAATTTTACACATGCATTATTTATCTTTGATTGGATAACTCAATTTTGAGAATTCACCCTTTCTTATCACCTAACTTACCACTTGGCCTGAGTCTAATACTGTTTACTATTTTCGAATGACTATTTTCCACTTGTCCTGAGTCCTATACTGATTACTATTTTTGAAAGTCTCCATATTATGTATCGTTCAAATGTATTCATTCCGGTGCCCACTCGCATTGATTGTTGTCGCTTATTCAACTTACACGTGGTAACAATGCTTATGAGTTCATATTTCTGTTCGAAGAGGTATTATTTTTCTGATTTGTAATTCAATTGATTTATTTTTCTCCTTCCACTAGCCAGTAGACAGTTCCAATGGTGTCTATAGTTAAATACTATCGCCATTGTTAGAAACTGGCTATTCTATCGGTTTTAATTCGAATTGTATGGCTGTCCTGATGAGAATGCAATTTCGAACTAACCGCCATTTTTTGTGTAGTTTCAATTGATTGTTCTCTATGTCTTAATCTTTTATCTTGAGCTAATTACTATTGCCTTTTCTCATTTATGCCGTGTATTCTTTTTTTTTTATTTATATTTATATACTTTTAATTGTGAATTTTGTATCCTAATATTCTTCTCATCCCCCTTTCCATTGTTGTGATATGTTATCTTCTATTTTTATCCTTAGTCTTGGTCTATAGTTACTCATTTGTAACAGATATGCTAGAGATGGTTTTTTTTGTACATACAGTTGTTTATGCATAATTTTCGATTAAAATCTTTCAATTTATATATATATATATATATATATATATATATATACCCAAACGAAACAATATATGAACGCATGGGAAAACATTATTATTGGTTTAAACTTCAAGTATATTTTTTTAATTTTTTGCGAGAAATATTGCCTCCACCTTATTATTTTAATGACGAATTTTAAACATACTCCCTTCCCAAGACCAACTCATATTTCAACATCAGTATATTTATCCCATTCTGCATCCCCTTCCCTTTAATTAGGGTGTGCTAAACCCGCCCAATCTGTCAACAAATTTTCCGTTAAGCCATGCAGAAATTTTGAAAGCGAAGCGACAATTAAAATCCCCAATTACCGCCTCTGTCTACGAATACGGGATCTTAAAAAAATCCGTGTTAATTACCGTCATTATATTGATTTCTATGTTTAGAATTTCGGATGTTTGTTTCGGAGGTATTCGCTTTCGTACTTGGAAGTATCACGAAAGACGTTCTAAGTGTTTGTGTAAAGTAAAAGTTTTAGTTTGGTGCATATGGAGGATCAATTTTATATATGTGAGCCATTATACACATTATTTTAGAAATTAAAAATGCAAGTCGAAAATAAAACATTTTTATATTGTCATATGTATCATCATATATTCATATGTATCATCATATATTCATATGTATCATATTATATGTATCATCATATATTCGTATGTATCATATCATATGTATCATATCATATGTATCATACCATATGTATCATATATTCATATGTATTATATCGTATCATATATTCATATGTATCATATCATATGTATTATAACGTATCATATATTTATATGTATCATATCATATGTATCATATATTCATATGTATCGTATCATATGGATAAAATATTTAAGATACTATTAGGCATGCTCTAAAATTTGAAGATGCAAGTTTTTAAAATAAACCGTTTAGGCTTTCACATACTATTTCATATAGATAGTACAGTTGGCCCTGCATAATTGCATACACTTTGCTCTACTCTATTGTAAGGGAGACCGGGGTACAGTGGGACAATTTTTACTTATTTGGTAATACTTTTTACATTTTTAATATTAGAAATTCAACAAATATGCAATACAATAATACTACTTTTTATCTTCTATTGTTAAATTTTTCATATTTTTTCCTCAAGTTTTTCTTTGTAAAAATATTGTATTTCCAAAGGTATGTAATTCGTCCCAGTGTACCCCGGACCGGGGTACACTGGGACATTGAATGGCGTACAATGGGACATAAAAATAAACACATATATTTGTACGATGATACATTACACTTTCGTTCTCATAATTTGTATGGGTTGTGGTTAAAAGTTGAATAACAGAAAACAGTTTATAAATTATTACGATCAAAAATATTTGGATGACTGAAATAAAGTTATTGAACACTATTTTAAACAGCCAAAACAATGCCTAGGCTACTTAGCCTACGGTTTAAAAGTCTTTTTTATATCAGCTTAGCATAACATTCTAAGTTCACGGGAAACGATAATTGTCTCAATGCCCTTTCTGTTCCTCCATGACATACGGGTTTCCGCAATTTCATTTCAATGTCACTATGAAGAGCTGAATATGTTGCCTCATCATCAAAAACAAAATTATATCCTGGTAAAAGTCTTCTCATATACTTCACTTCATAGTCAATTTTACTTTTTTGTATCACTTCCGCAACATAATAGCTGAAGGTTGCTTTCTTTTTCCCGCACACTTTGACCAACATGAAATCTCCAATATCAATAGTATCACCATCTGCATTCTCTGCCATCTCTACCTCAAAACTGCTATCGCTTTCAGATTCTTTCCATTCTTCATTTTCTAAGGAACTGTTTTGCCAAATTTTCTATTAATTTTTCTTTTCTTCTTTGATTTGATATCTTTTGAAGCTTTTTTCTTTTTAGGCTGATTTTTCTTTTCTAATCTTTTTAAATATTCCTGCTCTATTTTTTTCCTTAACTGGTGTGTCAGTTAATACTTCGGATTTTTTACTTTTTCACATATTTTTATATATTTCAGTTGTATGACATTTTGGGAGAGGCCTTACAGTTTCAGGTGACAGAACAGTTCAGTTTTTTCCACTATGTGTAGACCTACATAGCTTTTCACTGAAGGTGAATTTAAATAAGAGCAGCTTGCTTGTGGTTCCTCTGTAATAGGCCTAGATCCACCAGCTTCAGTAAATAGTTGAAATTGAGTAGGACTGGGTTGTTCAGGTGTTGGGTTATCAGTGACGCACACCTGTGGGACATCAGTTACACTTGCAGCCTCAAAGTCTGCATCAGTGTAGGTATTGTTATTATACGGAAAAATACCCGTGGCAGAAAAACCAAATAGGATGTTATTTGCACAAAAGACATGTGGATACGCCTTTCCCACAAGCTCTGCTGTTCCGTGAATTGTTATTCTTTTACCGGATTATTCACAAGTCAAGCCCGGCATGTTTCGTTATAGGAATGTTTTAATGGTTCATACACAGCCTTGTTTAAGGACTGCAACTTATGGCTGCAGTGTGGGGGTATTGTGAAGAGTACGATACCATTTGTTTTTGCTAGATTAATGGTCTCAATACTAATATGTGCTTCATGATTATCCATTAAGAGAAGGGTTTTATTTTCTGGCTTTGATTTAGAATACTTCATGAAATGCTTCATAGCCATCAGAAATATATTTGTATTCATCTATCCATTCACTGTAGCAGAGCAGCTCCTTGAACACCCACAGAACCCTTTAATATTGTCTCCCGAAAATTAACACGAGGAAAAAAATGGGGGCAGGGCATTTCCTAAGCCATAGATCATACAACAAAAAGTAACGAGTTCACCCCTTTCTGATGAAGTGATCTGGCCTACTTGCTTAACACATTTTTTGGTGATCACTTTTCCAGGTGTTTGCACAGTAGTGAGTCCTGTTTCATCTAAGTTATAAATGTTTTCTGGCCCAAAATGATGTTTTTATAAGAGTTCATGCAACTTAGAATAAAACTCAGTCACTACGGGTTTGTTAAACCCATTGACCCGGCAAGCGATGTGACTTCTGGCTTCCTAAATGAAATACTACCAGCTCGTTTCATAAAGCTTTCCAACCAATCTTCATCTGCACAGTGATTCTCATTCCAAGAGGATGGGATACTTTTATTAAATTCCACTGCATATTCATATGCTAGTTTTCGTGCTTATTTTGGTGGAAGCCCATGATGCAAATTTGAAGCTTGGGTTAAATACTTGGTAAGCATAATCTCTTCAAAAGTTGTGAAGATTTGCCGAACTGCATAATTTGGTTTAAGCATAACATTTTTCTCTGTTGGATTTTCTTCCCAGTTTATATCTTTTGCTTTTAGCACATACCGTTGCAGGGTGCTCTTAGGAATATCAAAAGTTCTTGCTATCTCCCTTAATGGTTTCTTGTCCTTAAGTACTGCCTTTACAGCCTTCCGCATCACAACTTCTTTTACTAATCCAATTTCACTTGTTCTCTCTCTTTTTCGCACCAACAATGTAAACAACAAAATTGTTAGGCCTAACAAATAACATGATAACCCCAATTACAAAATGTGTTAGTGTTTTTTCTAAGCCAAGCCTAATAGAATTTGTATAACAGAGATAGCTTTATGGATTAGTTTTAAACATTTCTTAAGCAAAACAACTAGTGTAGTTTTTCCCCCTACAATATACCTATAGGCCTATAGCTTTGATGCAGTTCTAACAATTTCAGGTTAACTCAAGTTGTTACATGTTTACCCAACATAAAAGTAGTTTGAAAAGGTTATCCTTAGGTAATAATTAATTGAAAAGCATAAATTCTAATAACTTTGGTTCAACTTTTGGGAATCGGAGGTATTTTTATGTTGAGCGACAGTGTCCCAGTGTACCCCATTAAGGGTGTCCCACTGTACCCCAAGAGACACACACACAACAAAAGTTACAATTTATGTACCACTAACAAATAAAATGAAAAACCATCATACATATGCAATAAAAAATATTTAACCTATGGATTAATGTAAAAATATTGATTATTGGATGACAATTTAGTGCGCAAATACAAAAAAACAACATTTACCTAATTTTCCCAACAGGTCAGATAAGAACAAAAATCGCTATTGCCCCCCTCGAAAACAAATAATGGCGGTGATCTGTTTGCACAGTGTTGCTACACAAGTTGGCATAATGTATCATATTTTTCCCTTTCTTAAACATATTTACCCTAGTAAATAAATCAATTGTCCCACTGTACCCCGGTCTCCCCTATGCCATTAAGCGAGGGATGCAATTAAGCGGGTACACATATTAATATTATTAATACCCCTCTTTGATTCTTTACTATAAAGATAATGAATATAAAATAATTATACCAGTATACGTAATAAATAATAGTAATTTATTACTCTATACATAATACATTCCTTCTATATATTATGTATTCCTTTTGAACTGCATAAGGAAAAACCGTAGGTTTCCAAATTTGGCGATTTTTCGCTTTTCCTCCTATATCTTGCAACACTGACATTGAAATCCATGAGATTGGTGCCGCAGCTTTTGTGCAATTAACCGGGGATTGCTATGCGATAAAACGGTTATGTTTAATATTTACCCTATGGGGTTATTTTTGGTTCCACAATATTCTATGTATATAAACCAACGGAGTATGCGAATATACGTTACCGGATTAAGTGGGGGCTGACTATATAGTTTACCTGAAAATATTCGCATTAAATATTTTAACAAATAACCACTTTTTAAGACAACCTGAAAGCATTTCGAATATTTTAGCAAGATGCCATTCTATGTTTATGTTTATATATATATATATATATATATATATATATATATCTAAAATTTGAATACGTATTTAAATTTCTATTGTTCATACGTTATGAGAAATATAGGATACATAGCAGGGTAGATGTATATGTTTTTAAATTGCGATTTTCTACATTTTTTTATAAACAGAAATCAAATGTTTTCTTTCTTAAACGTTGCTATTACCTTTTGGCTAATTATAGAAAAATTACGGATTATTTACATGAGTGACAAACAATTAATATTAATTCTTATAGACAGCAAAAATAAGTATGATAATTTGCTGCTGGTCATTTGTCACAACTCTTTGGGTAAGCTATCCCCCCCGTGTATTTCTTATGGGGTTTTTCATGTTATTATTTGTTTTGTAAAAATTCTCAACTTGAGACTTATTTGCTTTTTATTTATTTATATATATATATATATAATTTTATATATATATATACATATATATATATATATATATATATATATATATATATATATATATATATATATATATATATATATATATATATATATATATATATATATATATATATATATATATGTATATATATATATATATATAATGTATATATATATATGTATATATATATATATATATATATATATATATATATATATATATATATATATATATATATATATATATATATATATATATATATATATATATATATATATATATATACTTATATATATATCTTGTTATGACATTTCTGAACGAAATATGACCTCCGACATTATTTTAACGGAAAATTTTACCAAAATTATCCCTCTAGAACCACCTCCTATATTAATGAGGTCGGTATTGAACATTTTACTTTCCTTTTACTTTAATTAGGGTCTGCTAATCCCATTCCCATTCAACAAATTTTCCCTTAAGCTACTCGTAAATTGTGAAACTATAACGACAATTAAAACTCCTAATTATACGAATTCTGCATATGTATACGGCTGCGTAAAAAATCCCCAGTTAATTACTATCATTATATTGATTTCAATGATTAAAGCATATTTGCTTTCAACGTCTCGGTTTGCACTTCCTACGTTTTGGAAATTATTTTAAGTTTTCATGTCGAGTAATAATTCTCTGTGCATTAAGTAACGAATTTTAGGATACTATACAAAATTCTTGAAGTTCTTTAGAAAACTTTAGAATGTTGCACAAAATAATCTATTCATTTTAAGCACTGAGTAATGGGGACCGAATTTTCAATTCTAAGCTCTTCATGTCTGTTTGAAGCATCACTTTAGAATCATTTTCAATTATTCTAATTATAGTATATATCTTTATAAATTAGACCATATCCAATCAAATCGTTATCATGATTGCAAAGGAGAAATATTTTTGCTTCCGAACTATAGTTTAATCATTCTAATTATGGTATATATCTTTATAAATTAGACCATAGCCAATCAAAATATTATCATGGTTGTAAAGGAGAAGTATTTTGCTTCTAAACTATAGTGAGTTTAATCATTCTAATTATGGTATATATCTTTATAAATTAGACCATAACCAATCAAAATATTATCATGCTTATAAAGAAGAAATATTTTACTTCCCAACTATAGGGAGTTTATCATTCTAATTATGGTATATATATATTAATTAAACTTTAGCTTTATAAATTAAACCATATAAAATCAAAAAAATTATCAAGAAATATTTTCTTTCAAAAGTATAAGTGCGATATTTCTGACAATTACTGTATACACGGTTCCCTGTTAAGTCCTTTTAAAAATTATGTCAATGAAAAGCCATAATTCTGCAACTGTCTATTTTTACTACTGAAATACTTCTGGAAGGAAATAGTAAGAAATACATATTTAAAAAATGATAATCCATGTTATAATCACATTTCGATTTATTTAGAATTATTCTTTTTGCAGTAAACAATAAATGTTCTATAAAAATTGCAGACAAATTATTCTGTACAATATTCATCCGTTTTCATTGATATCATTTTTATAGTATGCATCCACATTCTGTGCTAACAGTACACCTTTTCATGCTACACATAGAACGTTCTACAACGCAACGTTTTATTTGGAATTAAAGCACCTTTCTTCGTTTTGGGGATAAGAATTAACTTTTTTAATTAGCCGCTAGAAAACTTTCTTACAAGGGAAGGATTTGCAATAGTTCTCTCGGATTGCAATCTTTCATGTCCTATCTTGTAAAGGACCATGAATAATGATAAAACGCCACGGTTTTTATCTGCTAAGTGATAGGGGGCGCCACAATAACAATCTGAAATTGTCATACAAACGTGCTCTACTGATGTGTATTATTTACATTTTAGTGTGGAAATATTATCCTTTTCCATTATTATTATTATTATTTTGAAATAAAATGGACAATAATGGTAAGTAGTAAACGATAAATTTATTACTAATATAATTTATATCTTATTAATTAGCTAAACAACTGCCAAGACATGGTCGTAAAGGTTGATCAAACACAACAAAGACAAAGGCTGAAATTTTTGAAAACCAAAACTGAACTAATGAACAAAACTATTGACTGTATTACAATGAAAGTCAAAGCAAATGAAATTTGTAAAATAATGAATGATTTAAATTCTTTGTAAGTTTGAAATTATGAATGAGAATGATTAAATGTATGATCAATACAAATGAAAACGTTACAATGTGCACATTTAACAAATGCATAATAATTGCAATTTACAATGAAACAAGTTGCTGAACCAATATTAAATACAGTTGCCATTGCCTTGTTAAATTTTGAAATGTGTTTTTCAACAGAATATCCAGCTTTTTTCCAAGAATATATTACCATATCTTGAAATATATCAGCGCCAAGTTAATTGTACACAAATGAATGCATTTTAAAAAAAATAATATGTCATTTAACTTCCTGTTGGCCTCTTCATCGATGTTGGTTCAAAATGCATCGATGTTTTCAATATGGACCCCTTCAATGCATGCAGCTCGAATTTTTATGTAGTCTTCGATACGTTTTACAAATGCCTTATAAGGATTGAAGAAGTAACAGTCTAACGGCTATGCATATTTTGTTGTTTTTTCAGGTATTATTTAATAATAATAATAACTGAAAAGGATAATATGTTGACACTAAAATGTAAATAATACACGTCAGTAGAGCACGTTTGTATGACAATTTCAGATTGTTATTGTGGCGCCCCCTATCACTTAGCAGATGAAAGCCGTGGCGTTTTATCATTATTCATGGTCCTTTACAAGATAGGACATGAAAGATTGCAATCCGAGAGAACTATTGCAAAGCCTTCCCTTGTTAGTAGATAGAGCATAGTTGCTTTCTTATCAGTAGACCATGCTTCTGCAGCTTTAGAACACTGCAATCGAATGTTAAAAGATAAAGAAGGACAAGAGAAATACTATATATTTTATCATAAGTTGGTGTATATACATTTATACATTAGCATTGAATTCCTATCAAAAATAACAGAATCCATGAACCGGTTTCGCTCCTTTTAGCTTCCCTCCGCTTGAAATAGCCGATATCTACAATGAAAACAAAAACACTTTATACCTGAACTTTGCAGTATATTTAAAATTTAAGCGTGATAGCGTGATCATCGCTTTGGAAACTACAGTCTATAAACGAATATTTAATGTATATTGTATATTATTCCCATGAAGTTCCCATTCAACTTAATCAATTTTAATTATCATTTGCTTGAATCAAGTTCAATTAGAAGTTTTATTTTTGTGTAAGAGTAAAAATCTTTATATATATATATATATATATATATATATAATAGTTTGAAAATCCAATGATAGAATAGAGAGAAGCTCCAACTCAAAAAACCCAACATTAAAAAATTTAAAAAATGCCTAACAAATGAAAAAGTATCAAAAAGAGAACCATCAATCAAGTGGAAAATAAAATGCAAACCTCTAGTAATCAAGCTGAAGACAAACAAGAAGCATCAATGGAAAGGAATCGATAATAGAAAATCGAATAAAATCCAAGCATTAAATATATACATGTGGATAAGCCCTAGGCCTAAACAAATGAATTGTTCATTCTGATAAAACTCTTCGTCAAGTCTAAGTATTTTATCAAAATGAACACAAAATGCATGTTTCTGATATCAGTGATAGATTATATCTTTAAACACTGATAACTTGGACTACATATATAAAGATTGAAAAATTATAGGAAACAAGAATACCTGAGAAAACACTGCATATATCTGATCTGTTGGAGCCTTGAATAAAGAGACCAATGTTGCCAGTCGCAAAAAATAAAATGTTGAGAACTAATGTCGCCAATCGTAAGAAATAAATAACAGTAATGCAAAAAGACGATAAAAGGTGGTATTCAACAGTAAGAGCTACAAAATAATGGAACAAATTATAATAGAAAATATAGAGGCAAAATTATGAGGGGATGTAAATACATGGTAATGCTTATTCAAGAGAAAGTGGATATCTGGTTAATATAAGATACTAAAGAGAGAATTTAAGTATATTCAACAGTTCCAAACTTTTTAACTATACTATTTACTAAATATGCTGGATATTTATATAATTTTCTGGTAATTTTTAGCTTATGCATAGCATGAAATATTTTATCTGATAATCTATAAATTCTAAAAAGTTGATTAAGGATAATACTCGTATTAAACAATTGAATCCAGTTACAGGAATTAAATGGTAATATTTTATTAACGTTTAAATTAAAATAGTCTTTTCTGTAATATAAATTAATTAACTATCTTATTAGTAGGTTCAATAATAAGATTTAAACCCAAAAAAATTAATGTTATTACTAATAGTAGCTTCATTAGGAATTAGTTCCAAATTATCCGGATAGAAATCTATATGTATAACACAGTTGTCTGTTAAGACCAAACAAATCGGTTCATCAACGTATCTATAAATTTTATAATCTGTTGAAGTAAAAGATTTTTCATAATATATAGGTATAAATTAGCTAATATACTGCTATTACAGTCACCTTGTGGAACCCCTGAGATTTGTAAGTATAATTTATTACCTTGAAATATATAATTATTAAAAGGAACAAAGTGAAGAAATTTAGAAAAGTTGGTAAAAATAGTATGAGGAGAATGATTAGTAATATAAGCATTGTATAGAGCTAAAATTACTACATGAAATCAGAGATCTTAATATTATTAAAATATCTTTAAAATCAAAAGTGAAATTCAATTAGTTTACCTAGTGATGTTAATTTATTCTTTAATTCTTTACTAGTATTTAGAATAAGGCAGTTATTGCTGGAAAAACGCAAACTATCATTTCTTACATTTAAATAATCTAGTAGTAATATATATATATATATATATATATATATATATATATATATATATATATATATATATATATATGTACTCATGTCCAAAAGTTAAGCATAATTCGTAAATGCGAAAGGTCGGAGTTAATATGGATACAATGGTTCGCAATCAGTTGTGGAGAATCACGGGACGAAGGTAAATCCTTGTGCATATGCAAAACAGTTCAGTCGACATCGACATGCGCAAAGCACCGTGTATGTCGGAACGAGTATAAAACGGCCTCGAGCGGCATGGCCAGTTGAGGCAGAATTTCGCAATTGCTGTGATACGGAGCGTTGTTAACAATCAAAAAGGACGAAAGTTTTCACAAAGATACCAACTGGACATGTTTTTGACCCACTTTGGGTCGTATTACACCCGCATTATACAATTGGCATGATTGCGTGCGGTAGAAAAAAAGAGAGCTAAAATTATTTTGATTCAAAACAAACAATCTGGAAATTTAGTGGTGTTATCTGTATCTGTATCATATGCATAGCGGGTACTTATTTACGACTTCGGCAACGCTGGGCAATTCAATTTAATGCTTATAACTACTTTCATTGCAGATTAATTTTTTTGTTAACGTTTCTTTCTGTGATAAATACCCCATTCTTTATCATAAATTTAATTACGAATTTTGCCTGATTTTTTCCTTCTGAACAAGATCTTATATCAACAAGATTAGTAACTTATCACTTCTATCTTCCTTTAATTAGAGTCTGCTATTTCCGTCCACCCTCGTCAACAAATTCTCCTTTAAGCAACACAGAAATTTTGAAATTTTGGCGACAATTAAAATCCCTAATTATGGGCTCGGTATACGTACGACTCAAAAAATCCCACTTTAATAACCATCATTATATCGATTCCAATAATTAAGACCTCGAACATTTGTTTTAACGTCTGCATTTGCATGTTGTACATCTCGAAAACCGTATGTCGAGAAATAATTTTCCATTTGGTATCTTGAGACCAGCGAAGTAAAGACTTGGGTATTGCAGAAAATAGTGAAGTACTTTAAGGACTTATAGGGTGCTACATCTCAAACACATAAGTTTTAATGTATAGCGGATTTTGTATTTTAAGATATGCATCCCAAGAAGAATTGTGTTAGGTTGATGTTTAAGTCTCATATTTAGAAGTATTGTGAAAATGTTAGAGTAGCTAATCAAAACTTTTATATCGATAATAATTAATATTTAAAGTTGTAAACTGTACTTTAAATATAAAAGGACGTCCCAGTTACACTTCTGGTTTACTAATCGAGGATATTATTTTGATACTAATTAATATTTGAAGTTGTAATCTCTACTTTAAATATGAAATGACGCCCCACCTACACTTCTGGTCTGATATTTTAACGACAGTACCATATTCGTGGATTGAGTTACTAATAATTCAGATATAGAGACGCTATACAAAGATTTTATTTTGATAATAATTAATATTTGAAGTTGTAAGCTTCACATAACATAAAAGGACCTCCGCCTACACTCCTGACCTGTCATTTTAATGATAGTACCATCTTCGTAGGATGAGCCACCAAAAATTTAAATACAGAGTAGCTAATAAAACCTTTATTTTGCTAATAATTAGTATAAGATGTTGTAAGCTCTACTTACCATACGATCACCTTAAGATCTTTACTTCCCGTTTAACACTATTCGTGATTTTTTTAGCAGGCTTCGCGTTTTAAATCATCAGATATAGTTACCTATATGCATACTTACACTGTAAAATATGTGCATGTGGGTGTTCTGTATGAATGGGAAATCCAGCTGCCCGGTAATCAGTAGAAATTATTATTATTACATAAAGAATTTGACGGAAAAATTCATATACCGAAGTTTTTCGCTCTCGAATTCGACTGGATTGTATTATTTTGACACTTTTTCCTTCTATTTATGCCCAAGCAACCTATTTTTAGCTGGCTGTATTGTTTAAAATAAATTTCGTACTAAATGAACATGTTTATATACATAGAGTTTTATACACATATTATATACTGTTTATATACATATTATATACTAATATGGACATGTTTATATATCTTAAAAATTGACATTCAAATCTGGATTCTATACATCTGAAGGACAAAAAGTAAGGCAACCACTCAGACACGTTTGGACCTTGCAGCTTTTTCTTCTTTAACCCAGACTGCCTAACCTACCCGAAGGCGCAAGGTACCTGTTTGGCAGCCGGGAAGTGCCACCCAATTTAGACCCAGTGGGGGGCGGTATCCACTGCGACCGTACCCTCCTTCCCCTACCACCAAGCTCTCGGAAAGACTTAAGGACCCACATATTTAACGTGTCCGTACTCCTCATGAACACGGAGACAGTTTGGACAAAGCCGGAAGGGCCTTGAAGCTTGTGGAAAGACCTCCATGAGTAGAAGGTCTGAGTTTCCGACTTTTAAAGTTTCTTTTTTAATAATTTTCTTGAGTCGGGCTTACTGGCTCGGATACGTTTTAATGGAACATATTCTTCACACATCACGCATAAAATCAGAAATATTGTTCCATCAGGCACGTTTAGAAAAGACGTTAACTAATTCTTAAAGTGTATTGCAAAGAAATCGCAAAAACATTGGCGTTGGATATTAAAACTAGAAGTATAAAAAATAATTAGTTTTCCTCTTTTTAAAACGCAAGGAAATAAAGTTCGGCCCATTCCGAGCACCTTAATGGCTACTTTAAAAACAGTCTAATGTACCGACTAAAGCATGGGGGAATGCAGATAGTTTTCGTTCTCTTTAATGCAGTTTGCGGCATTACTGAGAGGGGATGAAGACGATGAGAGGTTATTAAAGAAAAATTAAAAGTTTCGTAAAACATTTATTTAATAAGTAATGTAGAAATTGCAGATCAATGTTTTCAATTTAAAGAGCAAATAAAAGTTTGGTGTAAGTTCTTCGTTTTAATGGTAGACGTAATGTGTTCCATATTTTACAAATGTAAAATGGCTGAACTATAAGATGTAAGGTAATAAAAGTGAATTAATTTCATATAGTATGAACAGGACGATATTGTGTATAGCATACGAGGAGCAATTTAAGGGGCCTTGATTGGATTTCGGGTTTCACACAATTGAGTTTTTTCGATGAAAATATGTACGATGTCATAATACTATTCTACAAAATCTTCAATATTTGTTATTGTTTTCGCACAAGATTTAAATTTGTTAGCTTGTAAGTTAAGTGTTTGAAATTTTAAGTATTTTTACGATATCCATATTCGGCATTTTGTCAAAAAGGCAAATTTCCACCCGAACACATTTTGGTCACATTCAGGAAAGTGTGTTCTAACCCTTGTGTGTGTAGTATTCGTGCATGCGTGTAAGTCGGTCAGATTTGATCTGAGAAACGGCCACGCAGCGACGTATAATTGTTATGCAGATACATTATGTAAAATACTAAAATTATGTCGCAAATTTTTAATATTTACATGATTAGAACACGAATTATTTAAAATTTTAGATTTTTATAGTATGATTTTTTTTCAATTAATAATAATCCAAAAGTCGTTATTCATGTATGTATTAAAATAACACCTTGATACTTTGCGATAGCTTTATTCTTTCTTCTTTGCTTCTGAAGTTCACCCCCCCCCCCCCCTGCATTTTAAAAATTTATTTCCCGTTTTGCTCTCCTTTAATCACACTGGGTGGTACGTCACCTCATTGAGTTCTACCGTTTAGCCATTTTCTGTTTGGCTGGCGTGACCTAGCTCTCATTGGACGTTCCGATCCAAGGCATTCTCACTGAAGAAATCCAGAGATTTACGATTTCAGGTTCCGACTTTCGATGGTTATTTGCTATTAAGGTTGGGCACTCAGCCCGGCAGAGGCAAAGTCAGACTTCATCCTTTGGTGCCTCGCGGTCCTCGGACTTTCTGGAGCTGCATTTCCTACCCTTTATCATGACTCGTTGGTTTAAGAATTTTGAAAATACTGCCACGTCCGTCGCGCAGGATTAATAAAGTTGCGGATGGTCTGGCCAGGAAGGGCAGCCTTAGTAGTTCTATTGACGGTGGCTGTCTTTCTTTCTCAGAACTTGCCTCACGAGTCAAAATTGAAATCAACTCCACTTGGAGAAAGGCCCCCGTGTATGAGTGGTATGATTGTAGCCATCCTGGTGCTGCTTTGATTGGGACAAGCAGTAGGGGAGAACAGACGGCTCTGACCAGACTCCGCAGCGGCCATCTTCGTGCTCTTCGGAATCTGTTAGGCTCTAAGGTTTATCCCCTTTGCTCGAAATGCAATTTGGTTCAGGCCTCTCCTTCCCATGTCTTGACATGTATTGGATGCCAGAGGACTCAGCTGTACTCCAGTCCTGGAGTAGTTCTTCATCTTTTGAAGACTCGCGGATTCGTGTACTTGATCTGATGTTGCTGTCGGTCAAGTGAGATAAGAAACAACAACTCAGCCCGGCAACGACTCAAAAAATTGTCAACTTGACGTCGTGGAAATTAAGTTTCTTCATTCATGATATCTCGGTAGAGTGAGCTTTAAGATGACTTACAAAAACACAAAACGTTTTCTCATCATTACAGTAAAAAAATGTTTGATAATTTCGAAATGGCAATATCCAAGCATAAATAACTTGTCCAAAAATTTTAAATTGTGTTATGCAGACAGGATCAAGTGGCGTCCAAGGAAATTGTGTACAGCAAAATGTTGTTAACTTATTCCATGTAAAATGATGTGGAAATTTCTTTGAGAAAATGAGGATGCCTATAAGTATGTACGGTATGAGTGGAAAGGTCTTAACAAAACAAGGGAGTTACGTTGATATATATTTTTTGTCAAAGTTTGAAACGGTGTGCGTAGAATAACTCAAAATCAATCTGATAAAATACAAAATGTGGAATAAAAGGCATTGATTGAAAAGTAAGTAAATATTGTATGACTGTGTTGACTATTGTAAAATGTAGACTATTTTGTTTGCGGCTGCTTAATTCACTTGATAGGCAAAAAGCATTGTCCATAAAAAGGTGTTGTAATCATATGTTATTTTAATTCGTTCCTCAATAAATACTTTTGACATTTTACGTATTAAAAAAATATGTTTATCTGTCTGTCTGCATCCTCTATAGCGGAAAATCGAAGCGTCTGAATGAGGTGAAATTTGCTACTGAGGTGGGTGTTTACGTCCCTATAATGTGCACCTCTGTGAGATTTTTTAAATTCGAGTTAGTTTAAAGAGAATTGAATTTTTAAAGTCAAATATCACATTTTGCGCCATTTTGGAGAATTAAATCTATTCTTTTTTTATCACCTCGGGCGATAAAATGCTTTGATTAAATCGCAGACGTTTCGTATTGATAAAAAAAACGCCTGGTAGCACACTAAGTGCATTTAATTTATGGGTTTTCAAACTTTTTCGAATTTAAAATTTTTCGTACATGTTTTTATTAACTTGGTATTATATTATCATTATGAGTATTGTGGTAAAATTTAAATTAAATTGCATGAAAATTCCCTGGGATAGCAATATATACTTTTTTAATTTTACTTCAAGGGTAAATAACTTTCTTGACTTCAAGTACGTGCTTTTATTTCAGAAGCGAGATTAATTTTAGGTCAAAGCAGGCGATTTGAAAATTGAGTGGTGTTATCTGTACATGTGTTATTTAAGTAGCGGGCTCATATTTAGGAATCGGGCAGAGCAGAATAATTCATTCTAATTCTAAACAAACCGTAGAATTTCGTTGGGATGCTGCTATTGGTGTATTTTAATATGTATGAAAATAAAAGCTACTTTAAATATTACATATATTTCATTCTTTACCGCGCAGCCTGATTTTCTGTCCGTGAAAAGAGTTTTCCAAAACGGTCGTAACGCAAAGCAATGAGTACTAAGATTTTTAATTACACAATTTCAATATTCCATTCTTCATAAATTATGTTACATTCTTGGCAGTTCTTTTCATTTAATTCGGTGAATATCGTCTGAAAGAAAAAAATCTGAAGTGGGCAACACATGACTTTCCTTATATAATGCAATGAATTTACTACTTTTACAGTTAAAAAAATGTTATTCTTATAGTAGATACTTATATTTTTTCCAAGATATTGAATTTTCTTTAATTAGTCGTCATTTTCATTGATTTAGCGTCATTTTTATCAGTTTGGCGAGACTTTTGTTAATTTGGCAACAATTAAAAATGTCGCCAAGTTGGCAACATTCCGCCAAATTCGTCGTCAAAATCTCGCCAAGCGTTATGGACGGAGAAATAAGTTATTCTTACAGCAAATAAATGACTATTGTCGTTCAAATACAAAAGTATTACTCAAAGTATCTTTTTCATGAATGGAACGAGCTAGATCCACGAGAATGATGTCACCCAATTTATCGCATGATATTACATATGAAAAGTGAACATTTTTCTTCAATAGGAAATTTGTTTTTTTTCTATTTTATATAACTGTTTGATAATTTTTTTAAAAATGTGCAATATCTCGGGAACGGTTCATATTAGCGTTCTAAAATTTACATCAATCGCTTTCTAATAAAAAATTACATAAGAAATGTCTATTTGCGTAACTTTATTAGCGGTTTTGATTTTCTGACGATTTTTTCAAAATTTCACTCGAAAAGTTAGACGGGTTCTGAACATTCGATTGCGTATAAAAACAAACAATAGGCTTCCGGTGTTTACGGATTGTGATTTTTTTTATCAAATTTCGTTCGAATCGGTCCATTCGTTCGTCAGTTATCGTCTCCACAGACTCACTGACACACACACACACACAGACATCACTTCGAAAATGTTCGATTCTTGATCAGGGATGCTTGAAACGTGCTTTCCCGTCGAAAACTCGAATTCGAATTTTCGACCCCGTCACAATACTTTCCTTATACATTATGTATATAAGGAAAGTAAAAAAAAAAAACTCTTCGCATAAAAAGAGCGTTGATTATTTCTTCTGCATCATTAAATTGCGATCATAGGCCCAAACTACAAGCGTGAATGACCAAAGTAATTATTACTTTTCCTGACAAGTCATTATATTATTGTCTGAACAATGAAAGAAATAGTTTCCACGCCTCATGGAAGTCTTCGCGCCTAACAAACTCTAATAGCAAATAATTATTTAAATTTTAAACCGAGAATTCCAGTTTATGTGATACAGTTCACAAAACTTTCGTGTAAAACAAAATATTTAAAAACCTTAAATAGTTAATGTAATCGTTTCAGAAATAACAATTTTTGGGAAGGGATATTTTATTACAGAAGCTACTGGATTTATCTAGAAAAGAACTTAGCTAAAGATTGATCTGAAAGAGAAATACATCTTTGCAAAAATTATCGGATTTAAGCGCCACTGCAGGGGCGTTTTGGGGGGGGGGGGGTGCTGTAGACTCCTCACACTAATATACGAAAAATGTCCGTAGAGGAATTTTGTGTCATTTTATAGGTATCACTTCCTGTCTTTCTATATTAAAAAGCTGATGTGGCCAACACCTGACTTTCCCTGCAGACTCATATTCACGTTGTCATTATTCCTTCAGTAATTCATTAAATTGAGTTTAATTGCACAACATAACAGACATAATTATTTTAAATTACTCGGACTTTGCACTTTTAATTCAAATTTCGTTTTCATTTGGCGACTGGATTTATTACTTACCTCATATGCATAGTATTATGTATAAGGAAA
This sequence comes from Amaurobius ferox, assembly GCA_951213105.1. Taxonomy (NCBI): domain Eukaryota; kingdom Metazoa; phylum Arthropoda; class Arachnida; order Araneae; family Amaurobiidae; genus Amaurobius; species Amaurobius ferox. The sequence goes on from OX578143.1 coordinate 85,980,046, forward strand.
GTATTGTGACGGGGTCCAAAATTCGAATTCGAGTTTTCGACGGGAAAGCACGTTTCAAGCATCCGTGATCACTAATCAAACATTTTTAAGGTGATGTCTGTGTGTGGGTGTGTCGGTGAGTCTGTGGAGACGATATCTCACGAACGAATGGAGCGATTCGAATGAAATTTGGTACAAAAATTATAATCCATGAATACTGAAAGCCAATTGTTTTAAACACAATCGAATGTTCAGAACCCCCTAAATTTTCGAGTGAAATTTTGAAAAAATCATTAAAAAATCGACACCTTTATTAAAGTTAGGCAAATAGACATTTCCAATGTAATTTTTCCTTAGAAAACGATTGACATAAACTTTAGAACGCTAACATGAATCATTCTCGAGATATTTCACATTTTACAAATAAATTTATCAAAAAAACCCATAAATTAAAAAAAAATTAACTGTTGAGAAACATGTTCACTTTTCATATGTAATATCATGCGATAAATTGGGTGACGTCATTCTCGTGGATCTAGCTCGTTCCATTCATGAGAAAAGGTACTTTGAGTAATACTTTTGCATTTGAACGCCAATAGTAATTTATCTGCTGTAAGAATAACTTATATCTCCGTCCATAACGCTTGGCGAGATTTTGGCGATGAATTTGGTGGGATGTCGCCAACTTGCCGACTTTTTTAAATGCTGCCAAATGAACGAAAATCTCGCCAAATGGATTAAAATGACGCTAAATCAATGAAAATGACGACTCATTGACGAAAATTCAATATCTTGGAAAGAATATAAGTATCTGCTATAAGAATAACCTATTTTTTTTAACTGCAAAAGTAGTAAATTCACAAAAATTTCACAATTTCACAAAAAATTCAATAAATTTCACAAAATTTGGTAGATAAGTTACTTTTGGAACACTCTGGTGCTGATTAGATTTTGGTACGATTCGGAAAAGAACAACCTGCCTTTTTTTACGAAATGGCCTGCAAAAATCTCCAATATCTAAAAAAAGACTACGTATGTTCAAATGTATCAATTAAATGCTTGTTTTATACGTAATTTTTGACGAGAAAAAGACTAAGAACAACTCTCTTACTCCAGGATTAACCGTTCTCGAGATATTTGAAATTTTTCCTATTTTTTTATGCCGCCTTTGGAAAAATGTCCAATTACCAAATAAAAGATGAAATTGAATTAAAAGTGAAAATTTAGTATTATTTTGTGCAATTAAACTCAATTTAATGAATTATTAAAGAAATAAAGAAAAAAGTGAATTTGAGTTTGCAAGGAAAGTCATGTGTTGCCCACATCAGATTTTTTACTTTCCTTGCAATACATGGTAATGTATAGGGAAAGTATTGGAATTATGCCGAAAATCGCAACTCGAGTTTTCGACGGATCTACACGTTTCGAGACCTCTAGAGTACGAAATAACTATTTTTAGCGTGACGTCTGTGTGTGTGTGTCTGTCTGCGTGTCTGTCTGTGTGTCTGTCTGTCTGTCTGTCTGTGCAATGTATGTATCCACTCTAACTCAAAAATTAATGGACCGAATTTCATAAAATTTGATAGGTAAGTCACTTGGATACAACCCTGGTGCTGATTAGTTTTTAGTACGATTCGTGATAAAAGAACCCACCTCTTTTTGCGAAACGGCTTGCAAAAATTGCCTTTATTCACTCTAGCTGAAAAACTAAGAGACCGAATTTCACAAAATTTGGTAGACACGTCGCTTCTGGATAACCCTGGAACTGATTTTGGTACGATTCGGAAAGACAATAACCTACCTTTTTATGCAAATGGCCAGCAAAAATCGTCAAAATCTAAAATAAAAAACTACGTATACTCAAATATATCCATTAAATGCTTGTTTTATACTTAATTTTTAACGGAGAAAATAATAAGACCAACTCCATTACACCAGGACTATCCTTTCTCGAGATATTTTAGTTTTTTCGTATTTTCCCTTCTCCATCTTTGAAAATAAGTGCAGTTATCAAATGAGAACGGAAATTGAATTAAAAGTGAATTAAATTTAATTGAAATAAGGAGAACATGGATATAAGTCTACAGGGAAAGTCATGTGCTGCCCACATCAGATTTTATTGTTTAATTTTACAAGAAATATTTTGAAAAATCGGTATCGTGTGTCCAAATGATTGTATTTACAGCGTGTTACCTTGCATTTTAAAGAACTTGATAAAAATCTTTAAATTGATACCATACTTGGCATCGTACCCTCGGAGGCTAACTTACCCCCCCCCCCCCCCCCAAAGGGAGCTAATGGCATCACGAACAAAAAAATATGATGTGGGCAGCACATGGCTTTCCCTGCAAACTCAAATGCATATTTCCTTTATTTCTTTAATAATTTATTAGATTGAGTTTAATTTAACCAAATATCATTAAATATGCATTTTTAATTCAATTTTAGTTTTTATTTGGTAATTGGACATTTTTCCGAAATGCAACAAAATGCAACAAAATGCGACAAAAATGCAACAAAATCTCTATCTTGAGAACGATTAATCCCAAAGTATAATTGAGTGTGTTATATTATTTTCTTCTTCAAAAATTGCGTATAAAACAAGAATTTAATTGATACATTTCAGCATACATTACTTAGTCTTTTTTTTTTTTTTTTTAGATTTTGGCGATTTTGGCGGGCCATTTCGTAAAAGAAGGCAGGTTGTTCTTTTCCAAATCGTGCCAAAATCTAATCAGCACCAGAGAATCCCATAAGTAACTTATCTACTAAATTTCGTGAAATTTGGTCAATTAGTATTTTAGCTAGGGTGGATGAAATTTTTGCGGACCATTTCGTAAAAAAAGGCGGATTCTTCTTTTCCGAATCGTACCAAATTCTAATCAGCACCAGAGTATCCAATAAGAAACTTATCTACCAAATTTTGTGAAATTTGGTCAATTAGTATTTTAGCTAGAGCAGATAAATAAAATTTTAAGAGCCATTTCGCAAAAAAAAGCGGGTTCTGTTCTTACGAATCGTTCCAAAAACTAATCAGCACTAGGGTCGCATTCAAGTGACTTACCTACCAAATTTTATGAAATTCGGTTCATTAGTTTTTGAGTTAGAGTGGATACATACATTGCACAGACACACAGATAGACACACAGACATACAGACAGACACACACGCAGACGTCCCTCTAAAAATAGCTTATTCGTATTCTAGAAGTCTCGAAACGTTTAGATCCGTCGAAAACTCGAGTTGCGATTTTCGACATGATTCCAATACTTTCCCTATACATTACCATGTATTGCAGGGAAAGTAAAATTATGTCGTGGCTTTTTATCACAATAATAATTGAAACTATTAACTATCGTTATCATTGATCCATACATAAACTCTTTTATGTAAAATTATGTAAAATTTTGTCCTACACTGCCATAATAAAAACATATATAATTTCGAAGACTCACTCAAATTTCAAAAAATTCTATCATTTTTCGATAAAAGCTGGACATAAAAGGTTCGTGAAAATCCATTAATATCGCCGCTATCGTGTACACAAGAAATCGATCACAGACAGACAGACAGATGGAAATCACTTCAAAAATAGTCAAAACGTATTCAAAAGTTCCTGAAACATATATTGGCATCAAAATCTCGAATTACATCGTGAAAACAACACGTTCTCTACACTTTATTGCATAGTATGAGAAAGTGAAAATGTGTATTTCTTTTTCAGTATCACTTAAAAAAAGTACCTTATAATGATTTTAACTGCAGTATGTGCGACCTATAGCATAAATTAATTTTAAGCATACATTTTCCTTAAAATCGTTAAAGTAAACTGTAGAACTTGAGATAAAAAAAAGCGCTAATTGTTTCTTCTGCAACATTAAATTGCCATTACAAGCACCGCAGCAATGGAAACATAAAGAACAAATGTAATGATTATTCTCTTCAGTGGAAATTATTTTTTGCACTAAAGAACAGGCAGAGCATAATAAGACTTTACGCCTACCGAATTCTAATAGCCACTTAAAAACTACGTAATATGAATTATAAATTAACAGAGATTGCATTTTTAAAATATGTCGTATAGAAAGTTTCAAGGTAAAAGCGTTTAATAAAAAGTTGCTAAAACATTTATAAAATAATAGTATAAGAGAAAATAGTAGAGGAAAAAATATCGGAGAGAATAAATAAGTTTGAATTACAGAAATGCGCTAGCGAAACTGTTTTCATGATATTGCAATTTTTTAATTTGTATTGTAATATTACACCCGGAACATCCCCAAAGGCCCAAATTTTAGTTATGTGACATCAGTTTAATGCCATTTTTATTCATTTATTTATTTTTAAGCAAGCTACAGGATAAAGTCCCAGTAATAACTTGCAAGATAAAATACAATTATAAAATATACAAATAAAAATATTGTAAAATAAATTAAAATACAAAATATTTACAACAAATTATTTTTAAAAGCACTAGCAGAAGAAGAAAAAAACACCAAAATTATCAATAAAGTTATTGTAAAGTTTACAAAAGTTATTAATTGCACAATAACAACGAATATTAGTGCTAAAATTCATTCCAGCTCATATACTCATAGTCCTAATTGAGTACAGAGAAATATGAAACCAGATTTCAATTAAGACAAGGGTATAATCAATTTTATTATTTAACACATCTCTGAAAAGAAAAAACAGAATTAAATCTATTCTGTTCCGTAAGGGTTAACATTAAACGCATCTCGAAGAAAAGTAGTAGATAAAGTATAACAGCAAGTACCAGTTTTCTTATAATATAAATACCTCAAAAATTTATTTTAAATAATTTTACTGTTATTAAGATGAACTGCATGAAAGGCATCCATATAATAGAAGCTTATTCAAGCCCTCAACCATATATATAGACAATAAAAATACATATTTTATTTTATTGTCACATTTTTTTTCAATTACAATGAACTTACGTTAATCAGTCATCCAATGGTTAGTAACACACAATTGTTCGATATGCCTTTCGAGTAACATTCAGGTGCGTTCGGCTGTTCTCGAAACAGCTCTTGAACCAAACACCTTAAAAAACGTTGATGACTGGCAAATACTCAAAAACCCAATTTTTGACCAGTTGTACAGCTTCTTATACAAGCGGTTAAGTGTAAAACAGCCTTCAAACATGCCTTAGGACCTATGTTAGTTGAAAAGGCCAAACGATTTACATATGATACCCATGTAAACTAAACAAAAGTAGGCGTAGATTCTCCTAAGGTTAGTTATAAGAAACTTTAAGAATCGGCACGGTATACTTAAGTTGAACATTTCAGGTAAAATAAAATTTACTGATGTAGAAGCAGTATATCAGAGTACAAGGTAACGTTTAAACCAGTTGTTACTGAGCAAATCTTGACTGTTGGACAAATTAATAATGCAAATGAAACAAACCTTCCGTGACGTTGTCTATCAAACATTATTTATTGTCCATTATTTTGTATTAAATTATTTTTCCCCATTTTAGCTTAACATTCGATAATCTGGCAAATTTGGTAAATCCGACACCTCTAAAGTCCCGGACATGTCGGATTATCGGAAATTTACTGTATTCAAATTTTGCTCTGAATTGTTCTGAGGTAATGAACAAACAAAAATTGTCTTCTACAAACAGTAAGATGCATCGTAATAACGCCAAACTTTAGAACTATACTTATGATGTAATCCAATGTATAACTGATCTAAGGTTAAATTACGGTTTAATTAAAATATTATATTTAGAATGCGAGATTATTTAAGACTGTTTGTTATTAAAAATTTTAATATTGTTCTTTTAACAGCAATTAGTTTAACGAATTACAAATAAATTAAGTTCATAATTACGGTTTAATTAAAATATATTCATAATGCGAGATTATTTGAGACTCTTTTTCATTAAAATTTTCAATATCGTTCTTTTAACAGCAATTACTTAACGAATTACAAATAAATTAAGTCCATAATTACGGTTTAATTAAAATATATTTGTGCTAGATTATTTGAGACTGTTTTTCATTAAAAATTTTAATATCGTTCTTTTAACAGCAATTACTTATCGAATTACAAATAAATTGAGTGCATAATTACGGTTTAATTAAAATATATTTAGAATGGAAGATTATTTGAGACTGTTTTTCATTAAAAATTTTAATATCGTTCTTTTAACAGCAATTACTTAACGAATTACAAATAAATTAAGTTCATAATTACGGTTTAATTAAAATATATTTATGCTAGATTATTTGAGACTGTTTTTCATTAAAAATTTTAATATCGTTCTTATAACAGCAATTACTTAGCGAAATTAAGTTCATTCACTAAAAATATTAGTTATGAAATATAAAAACAATAGGTGAAGAATTTCAGGCTCGTGGGAGTGAATTCCTCAAAAGTTTCCCCAAAAAAACGCAAATATTCTCCTTAAATTTAATATGTAAGTTATTCAGAGAAACCAAAGATTATTACAAAAAAATAATTCCCAAAAATATTTATTCTTGAATTTGTATTTCACTTCGCTTTAGCGGTTCTAGGTCTTTGAACCAATCCAATGAAGACGCCTTCATTGTTCGACCTTCACTGCGACCTTGGTTCTTGTCTCTTCACTGGGATTCCAGAAAATCATTGACACAAAATAGCGCTCTTTATATAGAAAATCGAAGAGCATAAAGAAAATATTCCTAAAATGCATTTTGTCTGGCTGTTTGGAGGAATAAGAGTGCATATTCTTTTTAGATACGGATTCTCAATATTTAAGCCTCATGGTTTTTTAAGTAATACTTGGGGTTCTGCTTTTAACATTTTGTTTGTATACTTAACATTTGCAAAAATTATTTTTATATTATATACAATGAACGTATTACATGCAATTAACACAATAAAAAATCCATACTCGCTTATAGGAGAAGCTTCAAAGTTTAAGGTTATACTTCAATTGCAGTTAACAACATTAACGAACTGGTTTCGAGTTTCTTGACCCTTTAATCTTTAATAACTTTAATGACGGCTAAATAGTAGGATCAATTTGCCTGAATCCATAGAGGTACTCAAAATTGTGGAACATATCAAGGTTCTTACTGTTGCTATTCTACACTTCTGACGAACACATAAAAGTGCGAAACTGATCCATAGATGCAGTGATTTGCAATAGCAGCACGATCCTAACAGTAGAAAACTGCCACTAAATAAAAGCACAGCGGTAAACGTACCAGACATTTACATTTCATTTTTATATAGTGGAACCCACTTATAACAAACTCTGATATAGACAAGTATCGGTTATAAAGTAGTACTTTTATTTCTTGGATATAAAGTAACACGCCCGTATAAAGTGTATTGAATATATAACTCTTACTAGCAGATATACCCTACTGCTTGTGATTTAAAATATGTGGAAATTCTCTACATTGCTTTTCAAAAAATCGATAAAAACATTAAATTCGATTCCCCTATAAAAAGTAAAAGTATAAGCGAAAGCACATCTGAAGAATAAAACGTTTATAAACCAATGTACAATAATATAAAGTTTGGTAAATATACGACAAAATGAAGACTCTAATATGATAACAAAAGTTATTCTTGAACCATTTTTATCCCGTTGAAACAATCAGCTTTGTAAAAATTCTATTCGCATTCGTATTGCTTTAAAAAAACCATTAAAACATTAAAGTTGATTCCCTTATAAAAAATAAAAAGTACAAGCAGGGGCAAATCTGGAGAATAAAACATCCTTGTCTCGTTTATAAGCCAGTGTACAAAAATATGAAAGTTGGTAAATATACAGCAAAATGAAGGCTCTAAAATGGTAATAAAATTACTCCTAATACATTTTCTACCCCATTGCAACAATTATTTTAAAATATGTGAAAATTCTAAACGCATTCCTATTGCTTTAAAAACGATTAAAACAAAAAAATTAATTCCCCTAAAAATATGTAAAGTATAAGAGGCGGCAAATCTGAACTATAATTTTCTCTTTATTTTTTAATAATTCATTAAATTGAATTTAAATGCACAAAATAACACACATAGTTATTTGAAATTACACTGAATTTGTACTTATAATTCAATTTTTGTTTTCAGTTGTTGACGAGGTGTATTTTCAAATGCGACGTAGCAAAAATGCGAAAAAACTAAAATATCTCGAGAACGGCTAGTCCTAGAGTAATGGGGTTAGTCTTATCCATTTTATCTTCAATAACTATGTATAATACAAACATTTAATTGATACATTTGAGAATACGTAGTCTTTTATTTTAGTTTTGAATGATTTTTGTGGGCCATCTTGAAAACAAAAAGACAGGTTTTATTTTCCCGAATCGTACCTAAATCTAATCAGCACCAGGGAAACCCACAAGTGACTTATTTGTAAAATTTTATCAAATTTGGTAAATTAGGTTTTTAGTTAAAGTGGATACAACCTTTACACAGACCCCCCCCCCCCATGCCAACGGTCCCACCGTGCTGAAAACACTTCTCGTTAGATCACCGAAGTCAAGCAGCATCGGACGCGGTTAATACTTGGGTGGGTGACCACCTAGGAACACCGCGTGCTGTTGGCACATTTCGATCGCGGTAGCCCGGTGGTTTGCGCGCTGGATTTGCACGCTGCCACAACTGCCGGCGTGTTCATGCGGAGTACGATCACTTTAAACATGTGGGTCCGTAAGTCCTTCCGAGTGGTTGGTGGTAGGGGAAGGAGGGTACGATCCCTGTGGATGCCTCCCTCACTGGGTTCCGGTCTAAATTGGGTGGCACTTCCCGGCCGTTCAAACGGTTACCTTACACCTTTCTGGTAGGTCGGACGGTCTGGGTCTCAACAACAACAACAGACCCCCCCCCCTTCCACACGCAAACACACACACAGATGCCACGCTAAAAATAATTTTTCCGTGTTTTAGAGGTCCTAAAACGTGTAGATCCGTCGAAAACTCGCGTTGCGATTTTCGACATGATTCCCATACTTTCCTCATAGATTACTATGTATTGCAGGGAAAATAAAAGGAAATACAAATGCGTTTAAAATTTGCATATATTTTAAATCACATACCACGCCGGATATATCAACTAGTATAAAATATTAACTCGAAGACAGGTACTGGAATACTATACAAAGCAAAATCATTTCGAAGAAAAAATACTCCAAACCATATTTATACTCTTTTATTTCATTTCACCAACTTAGAATAGTTTTCGAACGGTGAAGAAAATCGCTGAGCCAATTCGATGAAGACACCATGTCCTACTTTCACTAACTCCTACACGATTTCTCTTCTTCGGGAACTCAGAAAATCGTTGACACGAAATAACGCCCTTTAAATTGAAAACGGAAGGCGAATTTATTCCCATACGTTTGTATGGCTTAGTTCTTCAAAAATGGTGCAAATTCTTTTCTGAGAAGAATACTTCATATTAGAACTGCTTACGGTATATTTATATTTTAGGAAATACTCATAGCAATAATATAAATATATAGTAAGCTAAGAAAATGGAATGTGCTGTAATATAAACCCAAAACAAAGGACCCAGTGCGTGGTAGAAGAATGGTTCATGCCGCAAGGTAATACAATTTTCTTAATGTATCCTTTTTTCATTTTTTGTTGCCTGTAGTCTGAGTTTAAGTATTTATAGTAATGTACTATTGCTTAATCTGAAACAGGCATTTGTTTGGGTTAATTGGAATTAAATACTCAGACCTGACGATGAATTTAATTCTAATTAATCATCGAATTTGGGATGGTGCTGTTCTTTTCTCTTATCGGCATTATGGCTTTGAATTTGCTTCTATGGTGATGTTAATATTACTTGAATTGTATTTTTTTATTTTTACATAATTCTTATTATTACATTTCAAATATTTACCCATATACTTGTCTGCTGCATTATGCGCGTATTGTATATTGGTTTCTTATTTTCTGTCTAGTTGTTTACGAGTTTCTGTGGTAATATTCATTTTTAATTAGTTAGAACTGAATTACACTAAAGTTAGCTGCATTTGCGCTGAATTGGTGTCAAATTTTAACTTTATTTTTATCTCATTATCCCTATCTTATCACTTTAAAATGTCTTGTAATTGTATTCCTAGGTAATAACTCTATTCTAGCCATTGTTTTTGTGATCGATCTTAGTTTTTCATATATTGAATATCTTATTGTTTTTTGTGATCGTACGTAGCCTTTCATACGTTGAATCTCTGATTTGTTGAACCATTAAATAAATGTATATTTATTGGAAGAATTTGAATCCTGTATTTACAGCAATGGTTGTATTATTCCTATATTATTCTTAGATTATATTAGTTCTGAAGTAAAAATTGTGTTTCATGTTGTATTGATGGATGTTAATTTGAATCAATTTATTCTGGAATAGTCAATGTGTATATGTATATTTTTCCACTATCTATCCTAGTTTTGCTTATTCCTAAGCATTTATTTAATCCAGGTTTTAATGTGTCTACACATTAGTTTATATATTTTCAAAGTGTTTTAGATGATCCATTAGTTTGAAAAATAATGGTACCTTTCATATGTTCTAATTGTGTCTCCACTTTTGTAATTGAATTAAGGTGCATTCTTGGATAAAGAGTCACTTTTTTTAATGCAAGTGCCTTTATTTTGGGGAAATAAAGGTTACAATCTTTCCTTATTACATGATGTCTTATTATAAAAAATTAGCGACTGGCAACTAGATGCTCTCTAACATCCAAGCTCGGTATTCGAGAACTTGTTGGGGTTCTCCTAGATCGTTATCCAGCTACCAACAATATCCTTTATCCTCTATGACTATTCCATCTTCATTCGGTACTTCCAGCCAGTATTCCTTGTTCACTTCATATAACTTTCAATCGTACAGCCATGCATCACTAAATAACACACTTAAATTTAAATCTTGTAAATCTAATAGATGTAAAACTTGTCCGTTAGCTAATAGTAATCAGATCAATTGTAACAATAATCTTGTCTTCTGTAAAACATATAATTGTATCTACCAAATTGTATGTAAAAAATGTAATATGTCATATATAGGTCAAACCAGCAACCCTCTGCATCTCCGAATTAACGTACACAGGAATCACATAAAAAAATTTTCAAATAATGCAACTTCCTTTAATGAATCAAAATTTGAATACGAACATTTTTCTAAACATGGGTTCGACAACATTGAAATTAGTATTCTGTGTATTCAAAAAAATTACTATGACAGATTGTTTCTTGAAAATGAATTCATTTGTGCACATAAAACTATTTTTCCATATGGACTCAATCAAATATTTAATCATCATAATATAGTTAAAAAGTCCTTTAATTCTCCTAATGAAGACCATAATATTTATAATTCCTTCAACAATCATAAAAGTAAATCAAAAAGAACTAAAAGAGCAAGTAAATATAATAAAAAATTGCCATCATTATCTGAACTAAAAAATGCCATCCTTCAGCAACATGCAAATTTTAAAATTACTTTTGATTGGAAACAATGTGAAAACTGGATTTTCGCAATTAAAAAACAGCAATTAAATATGGTATATAACCTTTTTCTAAGTACTGCATTTGATAACGTTCATTTTAAACATTTATTCTATGATTTGCTCATTACCAGAAGTAAAAATCTTAATGGTTATTTATATGTCACAGACGTAAACTTTAATGACGAATCAAAACAAAATACTAAAATAAACGAATATTGTACCTTGAATTTTACTAATTCTGTCTTAAATAATCTGAAGATAAATAATTTTTTAAAATCGGTTTCCAATTACTTTCCAGTCAAACATGTAAATCCTAAAATTGCTTATAAATATGATAAACCGCTAGGACGTTATATTTTCAACTATAATCAAATTGCCAAATCAGTAGATATTAATCAAAACTATGAATTGGATAAAGAGTCATATTGCCACTGTCATTTAGAAAAATACAAAGACTTCGTAGATAAACACCATGGGCATGTTATAACGGGAAATCTAAATATTATTAATTATGATGCACTAAGATCACTGATGTTACTGGGTACTAAGTACCGTCTACCTACTAAATTTAAACATAAATTAATTTGTAAAGGTTTATTTCTTGACTTAAATAAATTTATCTATAAAATCAGTTATAAATATCAAATCCCTGTAGAAGCCTTTAAACCCTGGAGAGTCTTAATAGAGCAATACTTAAATCATTATATATATAATCAGAAAATTAATAATTCATATAAACTTAATTCAATTAAAAATGATATTAAAGAAATACAAAATGATTTTGTCATTACATATGTCGATAAAGCATGTGGAAACTACTCAATTATATGTAAATATTATTATAAAAATACCCTTCAGTCACACTTACTTAATAATCAAATCTATAATTTACATAAAACTAACCTTAAAATCTTATACAATAGACTATCAGCCAAATATAAGCAAATCCATCTAAAAAATAGTTGTAATAACATTCCATATATTGTTTTAGTACCCAAGTTTCATAAATCCCCTGTTGCTTTTCGAACCATTACCAGTGGGCATAATTCTTACATTACTAATGCTGGAAAATTATTATTAAAGATATTACATGAAATATCCTTGTCAGATGAAATCTCAAATAATTGTCATATTGTAAAAAACAGTTTTGAATTAGTTAAGAAATTGAAAACTCTTACAAATATTCGTAGTATTTATACCTTTGATTTCAAAGATTTGTTTAATAATATTAATATAGATGATCTGTATAAAGTTATATTAGGAATTTTTGAAAAATATAATATCAACCTAAAATATTCAAATTTTCTATTTAAAAAATTACTTAACTTCACTCTTTATGAGAATTATATTCAACATGGTGGTACTTTTTTTAAACAACAGGTTGGTATCCCACAAGGGGGGTGTGCCTCATCATTGTTAGCTAATCTGTATTTATTCTTCTATGAAAAAAACATTAATCCAAGCTTGCATAATATGCACATGTTTAGATATTTAGATGACATTTTATGTGTATCCCCAAATAATAATATCCCTATAGTATTAAACTTTTATCCAAAAAATTTACAATTAAATGCAAGTAATAATGACACAAATGTTGCAAACTTTTTAGATTTAAATTTAAATTTACAAAATTGTAATATGGTTATAAACTTGTATGATAAAAGACAGGATTTTAAATTTAATACATCAAAAATTCAACATTTTGACTCTTGTTTGCATATATCTGTATTTAGAAATATTATAATAAACCAGGCTCTTAGAATCAATAAAATTTGTGATGAAGATTATAAATTAGCGCACTTTATAGAATTATTGAGTACAGCGACTAATAATGCATATCCCCCCAAGTTTGTTATTAAAATTATCAACTCAGTGTATCAAATTTCACTCGATAACATCCTAGAAAACATTCCCAATTATAGTGACTAACATACAGTAGGAAAAAAAAAAAAAATATATATATATATATATATATATATGTGTATGTGTGTATATATGTATATATATATGTATGTATATGTATATATATATTATATATAATTATTAATTATATAAATAAAAATGAAAAATAATAAACTAAGTCAAAAACATTAGAAAAATCAAAAAATAGGAAAATAAGATGCATTAACATTAATGTTTTGAATTTTATTTTCGCAAAAAAATGTAACTTTTGTCAGTATTGAAACTACGTTTTGAGCGCCCTTATAATGGTGTATAGTGGCATTCTCGATTATCCATTTTTCATATGAATTACTTGTTTAGTAGGAATTTTCATCTTTGATTCATATTCATATTCATGTTTGCATATTTGGGAAGTTGTATTCTGAATTGCTTGTCCAGTCTCCAGCTTAGACTCACTGGACGGGTTTGGGAGTAACTCCGTGAACGTTCGTACTGCCTCCCTGGTAGAATTTCGACTTGTTCATTCCGGTGCTTCTAGATTAAGCTGTTGAGGTTGATCGTGTATACACGTGGTAGAAGAATGGTTCATGCCGCAAGGTAATACAATTTTCTTAATGTATCCTTTTTTCATTTTTTGTTGCCTGTAGTCTGAGTTTAAGTATTTATAGTAATGTACTATTGCTTAATCTGAAACAGGCATTTGTTTGGGTTAATTGGAATTAAATACTCAGACCTGAAGAGGAATTTTATTCTGATTAATCATCGAATTTGGAAAGGTTCTGTTCTTTTCTCTTATCGGCATTATGGATTTGAATTTGCTTCTATGGTGATGTTAATATTACTTGAATTGTATTTTTTTATTTTTACATAATTCTTATTATTACATTTCAAATATATATATATATATATATATATATATATATATATTTGAAATGTAATAATAAGAATTATGTAAAAATAAAAAAAATAAAAATACAATTAAAGTAATATTAACATCACCATAGAAGCAAATTCACGTCCATAATGCCGATAAGAGGAAAGAACAGAACCTTCCCAAATTCGATGATTAATCAGAATAAAATTCCTCTTCAGGTCTGAGTATTTAATTCTAATTAACCCAAACAAATGCCTGTTTCAGATTAAGCAATAGTACATTACTATAAATGCTTAAACTCAGACTACAGGCATCAAAAAATGAAAAAATGAAAAAAAGATACATTAAGAAAATTGTATTACCATGCGGCATAAATCATTCCTCTTCTACCACGTGTATACACAATCAACCTCAACAACTTAATCTAGAAGCACCGGAATGAACAAGTCGAAATTCTACCAGGGAGGCAGTACGAACGTTCACGGAAATACTCCCAAACCTGTCCAGTGAGTCTAAGCTGAAGACTGGACAAGCAATTCAGAATACAACTTCCCAAACATGCAGAACTGAATATGAATATGAATCATAGATGAAAATTCCTACTAAACAAGAATTCATAGGAAAACTGGATAAACGAGAATGCCACTATACACCATTATAAGGGCGCACAAAACGTAGTTTCAATACTGACAAAAGTTTTTTTTTTTTTTTTTTTTTTTTTTTTTTTTTTTGCGAAAATAAAATTCAAAACATTAATGTTAATGCATCTTATTTTCCGATTTTTTGATTTTTCTAATGTTTTTGACTTAGTTTATTATTTTTCATTTTTATTTATTTATATAATTAATAAATAATTATATATAACATACAAACATACATATATATACATACATACATATATATATATATATATACATATATATACACATATACACACACACACACGCATATATATATATATATATATTTTTTTTTTTTTTCCTCTCTCTCTCTCTCTCTCTGTCTCTCCTGTATGTTAGTCACTATAATTGGGAATGTTTTCTAGGATGTTATCGAGTGAAATTTGATACACTGAGTTGATAATTTTAATAACAAAATTGGGGGGATATGCATTATTAGTCGCTGTACTCAATAATTCCATAAAGTGCGCTAATTTATAATATTCATCACAAATTTTATTGATTCTAAGAGCCTGGTTTATTATAATATTTCTAAATACAGATATATGCAGACAAGAGTCAAAATGTTGAATTTTTGATGTATTAAATTTAAAATCCTGTCTTTTATCATACAAGTTTATAACCATATTACAATTTTGTAAATTTAAATTTAAATCTAAAAAGTTTGCAACATTTGTGTCATTATTACTTGCATTTAATTGTAAATTATTTGGATAAAAGTTTAATACTATAGGGATATTATTATTTGGGGATACACATAAAATGTCATCTATATATCTAAACATGTGCATATTATGCAAGCTTGGATTAATGTTTTTTTCATAGAAGAATAAATACAGATTAGCTAACAAAGATGAGGCACACACCCCTTGTGGGATACCAACCTGTTGTTTAAAAATAGTACCACCATGTTGAATATAATTCTCATAAAGAGTGAAGTTAAGTAATTTTTTAAAAAGAAAATTTGAATATTTTAGGTTGATATTATATTTTTCAAAAATTCCCAAAATAATTCTATACAGATCATCTATATTAATATTATTAAACAAATCTTTGAAATCAAAGGTATAAATACTACGAATATTAGTAAGAGTTTTCAATTTCTTAACTACTTCAAAACTGTTTTTTACAATATGACAATTATTTGAGATTTCATCTGACGAGGATACTTCATGTAATATTTTTAATAATAATTTTCCAGCATTAGTAATGTAAGAATTATGCCCACTGGTAATGGTTCGAAAAGCAACAGGGGATTTATGAAACTTGGGTACTAAAACAATATATGGAATGTTATTACAACTATTTTTTAGATGGATTTGCTTATATTTGGCTGATATTCTATTGTATAAGATTTTAAGGTTAGTTTTATGTAAATTATAGATATGATTATTAAGTAAGTGTGACTGAAGAGTATTTTTATAATAATATTTACATATAATTGAGTAGTTTCCACTTGCCTTATCGACATATGTAATGACAAAATCATTTTGTATTTCTTTTATATCATTTTTAATTGAATTAAGTTTATATGAATTATTAATTTTCTGATTATATATATAATGATTTAAGTATTGCTCTATTAAGACTCTCCAAGGTTTAAAGGCTTCTACAGGGATTTGATATTTATAACTGATTTTATAAATAAATTTATTTAAGTCAAGAAATAAACCTTTACATATTAATTTATGTTTAAATTTAGTAGGTATACGGTACTTAGTACCCAGTAACATCAGTGATCTTAGTGCATCATAATTAATAATATTTAGATTTCCCGTTATAACATGCCCATGGTGTTTATCTACGAAGTCTTTGTATTTTTCTAAATGACAGTGGCAATATGACTCTTTATCCAATTCATAGTTTTGATTAATATCTACTGATTTGGCAATTTGATTATAGTTGAAAATATAACGTCCTAGCGGTTTATCATATTTATATGCAATTTTAGGATTTACATGTTTGACTGGAAAGTAATTGGAAACCGATTTTAAAAAATTATTTATCTTCAGATTATTTAAGACAGAATTAGTAAAATTCAAGGTACAATATTCGTTTATTTTAGTATTTTGTTTTGATTCGTCATTAAAGTTTACGTCTGTGACATATAAATAACCATTAAGATTTTTACTTCTGGTAATGAGCAAATCATAGAATAAATGTTTAAAATGAACGTTATCAAATGCAGTACTTAGAAAAAGGTTATATACCATATTTAATTGCTGTTTTTTAATTGCGAAAATCCAGTTTTTACATTGTTTCCAATCAAAAGTAATTTTAAAATTTGCATGTTGCTGAAAGATGGCATTTTTTAGTTCAGATAATGATGGCAATTTTTTATTATATTTACTTGCTCTTTTAGTTCTTTTTGATTTACTTTTATGATTGTTGAAGGAATTATAAATATTATGGTCTTCATTAGGAGAATTAAAGGACTTTTTAACTATATTATGATGGTTAAATATTTGATTGAGTCCATATGGAAAGATGGTTTTGTGTGCACAAATGAATTCATTTTCAAGAAACAATCTGTCATAGTAATTTTTCTGAATACACAGAATACTAATTTCAATGTTGTCGAACCCATGTTTAGAAAAATGTTCGTATTCAAATTTTGATTCATTAAAGGAAGTTGCATTATTTGAAAAAAATTTTATGTGATTCCTGTGTACGTTAATTCGGAGATGCAGAGGGTTGCTGGTTTGACCTATATATGACATATTACATTTTTTACATTCAATTTGGTAGATACAATTATATGTTTTACAGAAGACAAGATTATTGTTACAATTGATCTGATTACTATTAGCTAACGGACAAGTTTTACATCTATTAGAATTACAAGATTTAAATTTAAGTGTGTTATTTAGTGATGCATGGCTGTACGATTGAAAGTTATATGAAGTGAATAAAGAATACTGGCTGGATGTACCGAATGAAGATGGAATAGTCATAGAGGATAAAGGATATTGTTGGTAGCTGGATAACGATCTAGGAGAACCCCAACAAGTTCTCGAATACCGAGCTTGGATGTCAAAAAGCATCCAGTTGCCAGTCGCTAATTTTTTATAATAGGACATCATGTAATAGGGAATGATAGTAACCTTTATTTCCCCAAAATAAAGGCACTTGTATTAAAAAAAGAGACTCTTTAGCCAAGAATGCACCTTAATGCAATTACAAAGGTGGAGACACAATTACAACATAAGAAAGGTACCATTATTTTTCAAACTAATGGATCATCTAAAACACTTTGAAAATATATAAACTAATGTGTAGACACATTAAGACCCGGATTAAATAAATGCTTAGGAATAAGCAAAACTAGGATAGATAGTGGAAAAATATACATATACACATTGACTATTCCAGAATAAATTGATTCAAATTAACATCCATCAATACAACATGAAACACAATATTTACTTCAGAACTAATATAATCTAAGAATAATACAACCAATGCTGTAAATACAGAATTCAAATTCTTCCAATAAATATGCATTTATTTAATGGTTCAACAATTCAGATATTCAACGTATGAAAGGCTACGTACGATCACAAAAACAATAAGATATTCAATATATGAAAAACTAAGATCGATCACAAAAACAATGGCTAAGAATAGAATTATTACCTAGGAATTACAATTACCAGACATTTTAAAATGATAAGATAAGGGATAATGAGATAAAAATGAAGTTAAAATTTGACACCAATTCAGCGCAAATGCAGCTAGCTTTAGTGTAATTCAGTTCTAACTAATTAAAAATGAATGTTACCACAGAAACTCGTAAACAACTAGACAGAAAATAAGAAACCAATATACAAAACGCGCATAATGCAGCAGACAAGTATATGGATAAATATTTGAAATGTAATAATAAGAATTATGTAAAAATAAAAAAATA
This sequence comes from Amaurobius ferox, assembly GCA_951213105.1. NCBI lineage: Eukaryota > Metazoa > Arthropoda > Arachnida > Araneae > Amaurobiidae > Amaurobius > Amaurobius ferox. Next base: position 85,998,870 of record OX578143.1, read on the forward strand.
AAAATACAATTAAAGTAATATTAACATCACCATAGAAGCAAATTCACGTCCATAATGCCGATAAGAGAAAAGAACAGAACCTTCCCAAATTCGATGATTAATCAGAATAAAATTCCTCTTCAGGTCTGAATATTTAATTCTAATTAACCCAAACAAATGCCTGTTTCAGATTAAGCAATAGTACATTACTATAAATGCTTAAACTCAGACTACAGGCATCAAAAAATGAAAAAATGAAAAAAAGATACATTAAGAAAATTGTATTACCATGCAATATATATATATATATACCATATATATATATATATATATATATATATATATATATATATATATATATATATATATATATATATATATATATATATATATATATATATATATATATATATACATATATAGGAATTTTAGGTTATGTGAAAATACACAATACAGTAACCATCTAGCAGGTTTATTTCAATACTGTAAGGCTGAATCATATCCTGTTAATTTTGTTAAATATCACTTTAGAAATTTTAAATTCTATTTATAATATTTTATTTATTGTTTTATTCATATTTGAAATTGCTATTGTATACTTTAAACATTAAAATATTCTTTGAGATTTTATTGTTTTAGTAGTAAGTTTTGGATACATATTATATAATTGTTAATGATTAATTATTACTTAGTATATTTCATAAACATATTTTTCTTTATATCTCTAATTTTTGGGTTTGATACATATAAATTTGTATGGTCTATTGATTGAACATTCAGGAATATTTCCTATAATTCACAACAGATGGCGCTCTCTAGTACTCTTTCCTAATACTTTGTATAGAGCAACGAAATATGTGTACTGTATAATGGTGCTGAAAGGTATGACTTTTATTCTATCTTAATCATTGTGGATTGTTGGTTAGATTACTTATCTGCTTGCTTTATGCACATTCATCATATTCTTTCCAATTTCCTTTTATTATTTTTTGTTACTTTCATTTATGTTACTGTCTGGAAGTGTGTCGGATCTTTTGACGATGTTTCGGCTATGTGGCTGTATCGTTGAGCGAAACATATTTGGAACCTCTGTGGATGCAAAGATCCTTGAAATGCTGGATCTACAGAGGTTCTATCCAATTTCATATTTTCGGATTGTATCTTTTCTCTTATTTTTTGCCATTTTAATATATTAAGCCTTCAGATTTTGATAATCCTTTGATGTTTGAATTTGATTTGCATGCATCGCTCTTTAATGTTGATAAGTTCATGTGTATTATTGAAATTTAAAATTAAGATCATTTTGTCTTATATGGCAGTATTGTTTTCCTTTTTTCTAATATTTCCTTTCATATCCTCGTTACTGAATTTTCCTCCCTATTGTTTTTGAACCAGGGTATGACACTGATCATGTTTTAAATTAGTCTTACTATTTTTAATTTTATCTTTTTTATTATATATATATATATATATATATGTGTGTGTATGTATATATATATAAAGTGAGTGGCGGAAGAAAGGTTGAGAGCTAAAAGCTACTTTGCGGAGTGCTATGGCGATAAATATGATGTCAAGGAATTTGTGTTTAGGGTAGGTATCCTTATGGTTATAATCGAAGAGAGTAATTAATACGTGGGAATGAAGGTTTTTGTTGTAATGGAGTTGGTATTGGTATTTGTGTCTGATTGTTTGAATCGGGGTTTATGCCTTTTTCCACTTTTGTATTATTTTTTATTGTACTATTTTGCAGTGTATATCAAGTATATATCTTTCTCAAATTAGTACCGGCCTCCAGGAGTGTTTGCCGCGGCTCTAAGCATGCTTTAACCGGGGAGTGGGGTCACAACCCCCCACGGCCACTTTGTGGTACTCGATTTGTTCATTTCTCTTTAATCCTTTTGGAAATTTATATATATATATATATATATATATATATATATATATATATATATATAGTTGATCGCATCTATGCCTTCCTGAAAGATTATTAAGCCTTCTCCTGAACACATATGGTCCTCCTCTTCACTCACTTGTTCTTCCTCCATTCACTATAATTATAATTGTGTCGTCAGTTATTTATCCCCTATTGATCATCCTCATTCATCCAATCTTGCATGTCTTTTACTGTAATGGGTTATGAAACTGAAACTTATTTTTTACTAGCTCTGTGAGATCATTTCCATCATTTTCATTTTCGGTTTCACTGACAAAAAAAAATCCCGGCCTTAAAGAGAGTTGATGTTTAAGCTTCATCAGAAAAAAGATAAATTAGTGAAAAAAAAGAGCTAACTCGGTAAAAACACTGAGCCTGGTATAACCAAAACTCAGGTATCTGGGACTCTACTGTATTTCCTAATATACCGCATATATGTAGAAGAAAATTTGTAAATCTCAGGAGGGCCACAAAGAATGACACTCTTACGTTTTGTGTGATAACTTTTGTTGTAGAAGAAATTATTCAAAAAAAATTATTGATTCACCATTCAATTATCTACAAATATGCACATGTTAACTTGACATCACATGAACCTCTCTCTTTAGAAACGATCACTTAGCTCGATCACTGACCGGTGACAAACTGGAAGCACTAACGAGTGACAATTTTTCACCAGATTTTATCTTGCTACAGTAGATTCTCCTCTTCTGCAAGCACTAACCAGTGACAAACATCTTGTTACCATGTTTTATCTTGTTACCGTGCTGAAACTGTTTTTATTTTACGATTGATCCGTTTGGTTGACTATTTTACTCCAAACAGTAAGATCGGGGTTTCTCTCTAAGCGCTAGAAGAGAGGAATCGGAAATTTTTCTAGGAAGTTTCTAGGAGATCAGACAGGAATTTTTCCCTAACCTTCAACAGATGGATTAGAAATGGATGGGGCCAAAAGACATATCTCCCTGTCTCCATAATCTCTCTACCTATGAACCTAATACTTTACTAGGATATTCTCAAGGGTGATAGGAAAACACTAAGGGGCAATATTTCCGTAACCACTCCTGATCATTCTTGGCAATTTTAACCACACCTGATCATTGATTAATCCACTTCTTTTGCGGAGGTAAAAAGGAGTGGAATGACCAAACAGCATCATTTTTGCATATCAATTAGCGCTAGAGCTAAAAACCAGGTTTGTGATGTCAAACATTTCAAGACGCGGAATATGGAGTAAATAAAATAAATGTATCGAGGATGATACTACATTATGTAAATACTAACCGTAAAACAAACCGTAACACTAACCGTAACATATAAATACAAACCATACAGCGTAACTCGTGTAAATACTAACCGTACTCATATAAATAATAAAAAGAGATATTTCAGTAACCCACATCAAAATATATTTACTAAAAGTATTACTAAAAATTAGCCCACCGTGTTCAAACAACGGGTAATCAGCTAATTATATATATTTATTTTATTTTAATCTCCCGATATAAAAAAGATTAAAAGCAAGAATTATATCACTGAACTATTTGAATGATATTCTATATTCAGCTTTCATTACCTCCTACGTGATTTCCCTCTTTCTAAAATTTCAGAAAATCGTTGACACGAAATAATGCCCTGAAAATTGAAGACGAAACAGTACAAAGAACATTTTCTTCCTATGCGTTTGTCTGGCTTCGCACATCAAAAAAAGTTACTTCTTTAGACAAAAATATTACGATGAACGAACATTTTGAGGTATGTATTAAATATTTTAAAGAAATTCCATGCATTAGGTGGGTATAATGACAAGAAAAATACTTTTCAATAAATTTTCAGGCGTTTTAATCAAAAATTGGCTCAGTTAGATTCTGTCCCGCGTTTGATATTATAAGAGTGTTAAATCTTGAGACTTTCCGAGAGTATCTGAAGGACGTGATCAACATCTTTTGTACCACCCACCCTTTTTTCTCTCACCTGGGGGATAAATCTAATATCCGGCTCTTTAAATTTTGACACGTGATCAATACTATTAGTGTCCAAAGATTCAGTCTTCTACGTTACCGGAGGGGACTTCTGGAGGGTCTGTATTACAGCCTGCAATTAAGTAATTCTTTTGAAAAACATTTTCTTCACCCAGGGGATGGTCGAAATTCCGGATTTATAAGGTTATGTCCCGTTATCGATTATATGAGTATACAAATATTCAGCCGTTGAAGTCGCCGGAAAGGCTTCTGTAGTAGAAAAGATATTTCGACGCACACACACACAAACATTTTCTCATCCTCCGGTGGAGGAAGCTGGACTTATGCACTTTATTAGTATCTAACGATCTATTACTACCTAACGATCTATTCCTATCTAACGGTCTTGCATCAATTTTAAAGTCTCATAACATTTCGAACGTTTTGGGGTGGGGCACTAATTAAATAAACATTTTTGAAAAATACGGGGTTTTTTTCTGAGATTTTGCGATTTATTGATCCGTGCACCAAATTTGAAGTTTTTTCTCTCATTTAAACTTTCGAACGTTTATATGTAGCGCACCCTCCTCATTCTTCTCGATCACCAGGGCGGTGGGAATTTTTAAGAGTCTGAAATAACAAAAACATATTAGTCAATTATTATATAGATTTTTTATTTTTTCTATTTAAACTAATTTTGGAGCGTTAAATAAATCAATGAACCTTACGAATGATTATGAACCTTATGAATATTTGGCTTTCACTGTCTCCTGCGCGGTTTTCTCAGCTAAAATCTCAGAAAATCGTTGACACGAAATAACACCCCGTAAATTGAAGATAGAGCACAAAGAAAAATTTTTCCCTGTATGTTTGTCTGGCTTCGCCCTTCAAAAAAAGCTCCTTCTTTTGAGAAGAATATTTGATATTCGAATATTTTAAGGTATATTAAATCCTTTAAAGAAATTCCATGCATAGGGTGGATAATAACAAGAAAGGCACTTTTCAATAAATTTTCGGAAACCTTAAAATTGTTCTTGCAAGATTATTAATAATTTCTAGGGGTTTTATTTAATGTGGGTTAAGAGGAAGTCCATATATTTCTGAAGAAATAATTATTATTTATGTATTAATATTAAAATGTGTTGTGAAAATGTTTTTTTTCACCTATAAAAGTTCTACTGAATTCTGAGACTTGGAATTTTGCAACAATATACAATGGCGATAATAATTCTACTTTAAGACTAAATTACTGGAATACTTAGATATTAAAATTCAATTTATCTCATTTTTGATTTCTATGTTATTTCTGAGAACTTTTTACTGCGCACTAATCGATTAATTTGCGGAGCAAAAATACAAGATTTATTGGAACGACTATGTGCATGGTTTGAATTGTTGCATCATATCACTATGTAGACCAGTGATTACCTGATAACAGAATCCTTGAAATCTTTTTTAAAATCCTGGAGTATCTGTTTGACACATAATTAGTTCGACAGGAGTAAATTACAAAATAGACGTATAAAGCAGTAGTGTTGATAAATAATATTTATACATACATATAGCTCATACTTTTGAATAAAACATTAAAAAGCCTATTTATATCTGATTAATTACTGTTAATAAAAAAATGACTACTGTAATTGTATAAATGACTACTGTAAATTATTTTAATACTGCACACTGTAAAGTTTGTCTCCCTCTTCTAGGCCATCTAACTAACCCAAAGAGTGTAGAGCAGTTATACAAGGAACGACCGGAAAAGCACAGAAATAACCAATACACTTAAACATATATACTATACCTAAACATGGAACTACAATATATAGACATACACAGACATGCAAAACCAAAAATTGCAAGTTTCAGGGAAAAGTGGGCATATCTTAAAATGATAGAATATAACACTTGCAAAAGTAATGGAGGTAAAACAGAATTTTTTTAAACAACAGGATTTAAAATGAACAGAAAAGGAGAAAAAAAAACGGCATAAATAGTAAAACAAAACAACATTGATCAGTATAACATTCACAGCATGAACAACTCATGAACAGATCAAGGCACATGAACAATCACCATAGCTTCTAATCCCGCAAACATATTCATCCAAAGCTATTGGGAATTTTAAATCACTTAACAAATATTGCGATATTTTTAAAAACAATTATATAATAGCAAGCTTATAAGACAATATATATATATATATATATATATATATATACATATATATATATATATATATATATAAAATATATATATAAATTATCCTGTAAAATCCAAGTAAAATAAAAATTCTTCAATTATATATATATATATATATATATACTTCAATTATATATATTATATATATATATATATATATATATATATACTATTGCGATAAAGTGAGACAAAATAGGATATATCCCAAATAAGCCTGAAATTAAAGAACTATTCACTACAAAGGAGGAGGCGCAAATGCTGCTCATATTCCCTAGTAGAATACATGAATGAAAGTAGAAAAGATCGGGAGTGACCATATGAATTACATAAGAATAGTAGGGGTGGATTGCGACACCCCTTTCCCGCTTAAAGCAGCTTTTACAACCCGGGTAACGCTCACGGAACCAACATAATCCCATGGTCAGCCTCCCAAATGTGCGAAAACAAAAGCACCAGAACAGACTCAGAACCAAAGAAGTAAACGAATCCATGAAGAAGAAACATCCGCTAGTCCAACCCGATGGAACGTCTCTTTATATAAGTAAAGTTGCTCATGCGCAGAGAAATATCAGGATAATAGTTACGCAGTCATGAATATAAATCTCTATATCAACAATCAGATTACAAATTTTCTTTAAAAAACGATTTGTAATAATGTTGTACAAAATTGACTGGATAATTTCTTTTTATAGCTTCATCTGCAAATTTTTTACATTTGCAAATGCAGTCTTTCCTAAAAGTATTATAATTTTGGTTTCTTCTAAAATGTCCAATTATTATATTTCTGAAGACATACTTTGCAAGGTTTGAATTCCAATCGATAATATGATTTACCTTGATCCTGTATGAATCTCTTTTGTCGTGTAACTCTGTGTATATTCCATATTTCTTGTGTTTTTTGATAGCTAATTCCAAGAATTTTACCGATCCGTCCTCACACGCTGGATTTTCAATAAGGTCCAATTCGCTTGGGTAGAATGAAAAGTCAAAACATGGGGTGTTTTCATAGCCCTCAATTATCACATCATCGACATAACGGAAGTAGGGCATTTCCGATAGGATATGAGTGCCTCGTTCAAGCAAATTAAAGCAGAATATGTATTAACATATACCGATAAAATAGTATCAAATTATGCCTTCACTTGTAAAAAGTTCTACGTGGATACACTAAACCAAAGTTACAGGGACAGTGAAATGTATGCTTTAATACCCAGTAACGCATTGATACTGACTAAAAGAATAGAGGCACTTTACAAAAGAATAGGAATTGATATTAAAACAATAAAATATCCATATTTGGTCCTGATCCCCAAATTACACAAAATACCTGTCAAGTTTCGAACTGTGACGGTGGGATGTGGTTCATATTTGGAAATAGCAAACAAAAAACTTTTGGATTTACTCATAATAGTTATGCATGATATTAAAAGACATAACTCTATTATGATAAAAAACGGACAGGAATTGATAAACCGACTAAAGTTTTGTCATAACGATATCAACTTTAAGAGTTACGACTTTCGAGATCTTTTTAACAATATTGATTTGGATAATTTACAATTGATTCTGAAAGATCTACATGAAGAATACGATCTAAAGCAATATATAACTTATAGAAGATACATGGACTTGGTGGAATTGGTATTGAAGGAAAACATACTACACGACGGAAGCAATTTTTACAAACAAATCAAGGGCATACCTATGGGAGGGAGTTGCTCGTCAATACTAGCAGATATATATCTATCTAAATACGAAAGAGGCACTCATATCCTATCGGAAATGCCCTACTTCCGTTATGTCGATGATGTGATAATTGGGGGCTATGAAAACACCCCATGTTTTGACTTTTCATTCTACCCAAGCGAATTGGACCTTATTGAAAATCCAGCGTGTGAGGACGGATCGGTAAAATTCTTGGATTTAGCTATCAAAAAACACAAGAAATATGGAATATACACAGAGTTACACGACAAAAGAGATTCATACAGGATCAAGGTAAATCATATTATCGATTGGAATTCAAACCTTGCAAAGTATGTCTTCAGAAATATAATAATTGGACATTTTAGAAGAAACCAAAATTATAATACTTTTAGGAAAGACTGCATTTGCAAATGTAAAAAATTTGCAGATGAAGCTATAAAAAGAAATTATCCAGTCAATTTTGTACAACATTATTACAAATCGTTTTTTAAAGAAAATTTGTAATCTGATTGTTGATATAGAGATTTATATTCATGACTGCGTAACTATTATCCTGATATTTCTCTGCGCATGAGCAACTTTACTTATATAAAGAGACGTTCCATCGGGTTGGACTAGCGGATGTTTCTTCTTCATGGATTCGTTTACTTCTTTGGTTCTGAGTCTGTTCTGGTGCTTTTGTTTTCGCACATTTGGGAGGCTGACCATGGGATTATGTTGGTTCCGTGAGCGTTACCCGGGTTGTAAAAGCTGCTTTAAGCGGGAAAGGGGTGTCGCAATCCACCCCTACTATTCTTATGTAATTCATATGGTCACTCCCGATCTTTTCTACTTTCATTCATATATATATATATATATATATATATATATATATATATATATATATATATATATATATATATATATATATATATATATATATATATATATATATATATATATAATTGAAGAATTTTTATCTTACTTGTATTATATATACCCGAGATTGATCATTAATAGAAAATGTTCTGTAATGTGCAAAAGTGAAGGAAGTAAAGTGTAAATGTGCAAAAGTGAAAGGAAGATGGACAGAAATGTAAATGTGACATCAAAAATACTATACGACAAGTCATTGAATATTTATAAAAAACATGATACGTAAACATTATAAATAAACCAGGTACTTAATTGGTATAAAATACCCCTTTTTTTTCGGTTCCATATATAAGTTAAAGAATGGAATAAGAATTACACGTGGTAAAGATGAGTGAAAAAATTTTTTGTAACTACACATTAAGATGAAAGTATTTTTATATAAATCATATATGTAATGCAGGCACAATATATATATATATATATATAATATAATATAATATATATATATATATATATATATATATATTATTTTTTACAATTTTTAGTTCACCGGTTAGCAATTTAACCAGCGAGATGTACGCAATCTCTAATTCTAGATATTGAATTAACATTTTCAAATTTCATAGCGTTAACCTGAGAAGTTTAAACTCTTTGGCTGCAAAACGCTACAATAAAGTTCATTACTCCTAACTGAATTCCTTACTAGTGCAAAAATGTCCCACCCAAGTAAAGCTCAACGTGTTTTAATACTATTTATCATATACTCTTATCAACAATACTATTTATCATAACACTATTTATCATCCTAACCAAACTTTCAAAATACTTCATTGTGTTTTTTATAGGTGACGTCAAAACTTTAATAATTTTATATTTTTACTCAAGTACAAAAATATGGCAGTGCAATTTTTTTTTCAGAAACTTTTGCAAGTGCTTGCGGAACTCCAGAAATGGGCTCATGGAATACTGTTTGGGTATCACTAATGTAAAGTCTCATGATTTGGCTGATGCGTATAATTTAATTTCATAATCTTCTTTAAATTTTGGAGACCATTGTGCAATTTAATATATTTTGCAGAAAATACTTTTATTTATTAGTTTATTAAATTTATGAAATTTTATAGTCTTCAAAACTGAAATACAAAAAATGTTGAAAACTGACTCTAGCTCAGTTTGGAACGAAACAATTCCTTAAATGAAAATTGGTTTATCCTTCCAAAAGCTAAATTTCTACACTTTAGAGGGGCCAGAACAGAAAATTATATTTCTCTTATTTATCAATAGTTTTATTCAAAAAAAATTTATACAAATAGTTTTCTTGCTTTGGGTGTAAATGTTCTAAACAAAATAAATAAAAATAAATAAATATTTAAAAAACATCAATGTCTAAAAAAAGTTGAAGTCTTAAAATTGTATATAATTATGACTAACTAGTTACAAAATAAAGATATTTTAATTGAATAAAAGTATGCTCTTCAATTAGTTTTCGGATATGTTGATATACTGATAAGAAAAAATTTTAAAAAATGTTAATAGAAAAACTCTCCTTTTTATGAGCGACTTATATCTTAAACACTGCAAATGTAAAATATATACTTTTACGCACAAATCGTGGAGACAAATAAAAGATAAAATTATTGACAAATTATGTCTCAAATTTCATAATTATAGCTCTAATCTTTTTTGAATTACATGAAATTAAACTAACCGAACTTTTCAAGAATTCAATTCCTGGAAAATCATCAAGGATTTAAAGTTCGTCATGCAGTAAATAAAATTAATATAATAATTTAAAATCATAGTATAATTTAAACCAATAACATTCATCAAGGATTTAAAGTTCTGTTTCATACAGTAAATATCAGCAACTCAAGTTTTTAATGTTTAACTTCTTAAAATTTAAATTAAAAGATTTTAATAACATTTATAGCATTCGATTCTATACACTATTTAAACTGTTTTTAATTTAATAAAGGAAATATTCAGTTTCTTGGACTCTGCCGGTCCCCCTTAACTGTAATTCGATATGTCCGTCCCACTATTCTCGCTATTAACATGTACATTGAAACTCATACGTGGCATGTACCAGAAAATTTAATAACGTTTTCAAAGACGGTATTAAAAATATTTAAAAATTGCTCATTCATTCATTTAAATTAAGATAATTAGTGATCTATTTTTTACTCGCTTTAAGGAAATGCAACGTTTCTAATTACCCACGCGTTAACGAAAATCCATGACTCAAGAAGAAATGATAGCCATTGAGACTAATTTATTATTGAAATAATTGCGTCCTTCAATGGTAAGGGCGAATTTGGGGAATGAAAAGCAGGAAAGTTGGCAAATTCATATACTCGCAATAGAAAAAATATGATGTGGGCAACACATGACTTTCCTTATATAATGCAATGAATTTACTACTTTTACAGTAAAAAAATAGGTTTTTCTTATAGTAGATACTTATATTCTTTCCAAGATATTGAACTTTCGACAATTAGTCGTCATTTTCATTGATTTAGCCTCATTTTAATCCATTTGGCGAGATTTTCATTAATTTGAAAACATTTCAAAAAGTCGCCAAATTGGCGACATTCCGCCAAATTCGTCGCCAAAATCTCGCCAAGTGTTATGGAAGGAGAAATAAGTTATTCTTACAGCAGATAAATGACTACTAGCGTTCAAATACAAAAGCAGTACTCAAAGTATTTTTTCTCATGAATGGAACGAGCCAGATCCACGAGAATGATGTCACCCAATTTATCGCATGGTATTACATATGAAAAGTGAACAAGTTTCTCAATAGGAAATATTTTTTTTTATTTTATATGACTCTTTGATAATTTTTTTTAAAAATGTGCAATAATATCTCGAGAACGGTTCATGTTAGAGTTTTAAAATTTATGTTAATCGTTTGCTAATGAAAAATTACATACGAAATGTCTATTTGCGTAACTTTATTAAAGGTTTTGAGTTTTTGACGATTTTTTCAAAATTTCACTCGAAAATTAAGGGGGGGTTCTGAACATTCGATTGCGTATATAAACAATAGGTTTCCAGTGTTTACACCTTGTGATTTTTGTAACAAATTTTGTTCGAATCGGTCCATTCGTTCGTCAGTTATCGTCTCCACAGACTCACTGACACACACTCACACACACACACACACTCACACACACACACACACACACACACGGACATCATTTCAAAAATGTTTGATTCGTGATCAGGGATGCTTGAAACGTGCTCTCCCGTTGAAAACTCGAATTCAAATTTTCGACCTCGCCACAATACTTTCCTTATACATTATGTATATAAGGAAAGTAATAATACATAATATATATGGATTTTGAGGTTCCACCGAACGGTCTCATACATGCTTATTCCTTATTGTTTATATCCATGCGTATCACAATCAGTATAAAAATAAAAAGATTTTCAATTGATATATTTTCATTCGCAAGTTATTATTTAAATAATCTGATGTGGGCAACACATGACTTTCTTTATATAATGCAATGAATTTACTACTTTCTACTAAAAAATAGATTTTTCTTATAGTAGATACTTATATTCTGTCCAATATATTGAATTTAGGACAATTAGTAGTCATTTTCATCGATTTAGAGTCATTTTTATCCATTTCGCGAGATTTTCGTTAATTTGGCAGCATTTCAAAAAGTCGCCAAGTTCGCGACATTCCTCCAAATTCGTCGCATAAATCTCGCCAAGAGTTATGAAAATGATAATATTAATAAGATATTCTTATGGAAGATAAATGACTATTGGCGTTCAAATACAAATGTATTACTCAAAGTATCTTTTCTCATGAAGGGAACGAGCCATATCCACGAGAATGATGTCACCAAATTTATCGCTTGATATTACACATGAAAAGTGAACATGTTTCTCAACAGTTAATATTCGTTTTTAATTTATGGGATTTTTTGATAAATTTATTTGAAAAATGTGCAATATCTCGAGAACGGCTCATGTTAGCTTTCTAAAGTTTATGTCGATCATTTTCTAAGGAAAAATTACACAAAAAATGTCTATTTGCGTAACTTTATTAGAGGTTTCGATTTTTTGACGATTTTTTCAAAATTTTACACGAAACTTTAGGGATGTTCTGAACTTTCTATTAACAACAAATTTCGTTAAAAACAATATGCTTCCAGTATTCACGGATTGTGATTTTTCTACCAAATTTCATTCGAATCGTTTTATTCGTTCGTGAGATATCGTCTCCACAGACTCACTGACACACACACACACACACACACACACACATACTTTCAAACACACACACACAAACATCACCTCAAAAGTGTTTGATTCGTGATCAAGGATGCTTGAAACGCTCTCTCTCGTCGAAAACTCGAATTTGAATTTTCGACCCCGTCATAATATTTTCCTTATACATTATGTATATAAGGAAAGTAAAAATCTGCTGTGGGCAGGCAGCATATAATTATCCCTATATAATGCAATAAATCAACTTCTTTTACAGTTCAAAAATGATGTACGGCACAACGAATTTAATGTTAGATTATACATTAGGCGCTTTCAAGATGACAACAGGTATTTTAAAGCATTCTTAGTATGTATGTATAATTGTAACTTAGATTTCAAGCAACTCTAAATGGAGAATTATCAATAGTGACAGCATCCACAATAAGCAATTTATTTAATATATGAAAATATTTTAATAATTAATTCACTAATTTGACGTCATTTTCCTTAGCATCATTTTTGAAATTTTGACGGCATTTTTGTCTATCTACTCGAAATATAGCCAAGTTGGCGTATTTCGCTAAATGAGTCGCCAAGTTCGCTAAATTTATCGCCATAGCTTTACAGAAAAAGTAAAGAAAAGCATGCCTTGTATATAAATAACTGTTGGCGTCTTGTGAATAGAAAGAAACTAGATCCCCGAGAATAATATTAACAAATTTATTTCATGATATCACATATACCTTACAAATTAAATCGGCGCTTTTTATACAATCTTGGCTTATATCGTTAGACCTTCTGCCAGTCAAATATGGGCTGGCACAGGACGTGCATGTATAAACCTGGGGATGATCCGGGCTACATTTCCATATTTTCTTTTCTATCGTTGAGATAGGATCTATCTTGGTGGCTATCGTTAACCCTCCCCCTCTTGGTCATTTGATTAGGTAGTCAGTAGGCATCAGATATGTATTAGGCATCGGGAAATATGTCAGTTACTGCTACACGTAAAAGGTGAACACTGGCAATAAATCAGACTCTTTGATTATTTTTTTAATATGTAAATTATTAATCAACTATTTTTGGAAAACTAGCAACAAGCTTAGGATATCGCAGGGGGGAAAATCTTTAATTCAGCTACTCTATATTTGAAAATCTTTACTAATCAGGAAAACAATACTTTACTAATCAAAAAACAATACTTTACTAATCAGGAAAACAATACTTTACTAATCAAAATAACAATACTTTACTAATCAGGAAAACAATACTTTACTAATCAAAATAACAATACTTTTCTAATCAGGAAAACAATATTTTACTAATAAAAAAACAATACTTTACTAATCAGGAAAACAATACTTTACTAATCAAAAAAACAATACTTTACTAATCAGGAAAACAATACTTATCAAAAAACAATACTTTACTAATCAGGAAAACAATACTTTACTAATCAAAATAACAATACTTTACTAATCAGGAAAACAATACTTTGCTAATAAAAAAAAATACTTTACTAATCAGGAAAACAATACTTTACTAATCAAAAAAACAATACTTTAATAATCAGGAAAACAATACTTTACTAATCAAAAAAACAATACTTTACTAATCAGGAAGACAATACTTTACTAATCAAAAAACAATACTTCACTAATCAGGAAAACAATACTTTACTAATCAAAATAACAATACTTTACTAATCAGGAAAACAATACTTTACTAATCAGGAAAACAATACTTTACTAATAAAAAAACAATACTTTACTAATCAGGAAAACAATACTTTACCAATCAAAATAACAATACTTTACTAATCAGGAAAACAATACTTTACTAATCAAAAAAACAATACTTTACTAATCAGGAAAACAATACTTTACTAATAGGAAAAACATTACTTTACTAATCGGGAAAACAATACTTTGCTAATCGAAAAAATAATACTTGCTATTTAAATTACAGATAGAATAAAAGCTTAGTTAAACCACCGCATATAACAAATTAATAACAGTACAAGAGTATAAAGAATATGCGTTTAAAAATGTGATTTAAATGAATTAAAATATTCTAATATCGGTAACTTAAAGCTTAAAGTGCCAATAATTCCATTTTTAACACAAACAAGATCAATTTTTAGTGTAAGGTGAAAATAATTTTTGCAGTGAAATGATATACGTATATTACAATTAAATAATCATCACTTTCTTGACGCCGCATAGTCCTCCACTTCTCACTTCGGCACACATATACGAAATTGAAAAAAAAAAATGCATAAAGGAACTTCAAATACAACAAAAAATTCTCCAGAAAATAAACAATATTTCCTTTTTCCCTTATCAATCAATGTCAGAATTTGTTTTTCTTTTATTATTTAAATTATGTTTTGAGCTTACATAGCCAGTCAAGCGTGTTAAATGTAAATGTGTCACTTTTTCCTTCGGAAGGGTATTTGGCGAATAGAGGGCTTTCGGAGCAGAAAATTCGTCACCTAGTTCGATTTTCAATATTGGTAAAGTTTCGCAGCTCTAACGATCATCCCTAATGTTAAAAAAAATCGAAATATCAAATCGATAAGAACTCGAAAAATACGCAGAGTCAAAGTGTTTGTATGAGCCTTTCTCGATTTGATGGAGAAAAGGCGTTTTGTTCTGCATTCAAGAGTTAACAATTTTTTTTTTCTCTACTAGCGTCATAATTTTAATGTGTTTGGCAGCGAGTATTTAGATTTTACATAATTTCATTATTATCGCCATATTACGGCTATTTAAACATATGAGTGTACCAGAAGTCTTTTTCAGACTTCACAGACCAATCAGATTTACTCACTTTATATAGGAAGCAGTGACGTTTGCTGCGGTATGGCCATTATGGCGTCGCCAGAGCATTAAAATCAGAGATATAATTATAATAAAATTTTCTGCATTCAACAACAAATTGTCACTCTTTACTTGGAAATGTGAATATGCATCTGTAGGCTGACGAAACAGTTTTTCAGCGTCTCAATTCAAGTCTTTCAACCCTTTCAACAACTCGGCCGTCCAAATAGATGCTCAAGTCCTTGTTGACGAGTCGGACGGTCTGGGTCTTCAACCCTTTCAACAACGAGATTTTATAATATGATGGCCCTATCTTCTCCAAGCCAGCAGCGTGGTCCAACATCGAACAGCTGATGTAGGTCGAGAAGGAGTACGGCATTCATGATTTGGCGATTTATAGCCAAAACTGTGTAATGTACCTACTGGTTTTATTTTAGACGAGGTTGTTGAGAAACTTGTTGGAATTTATAAGATTTTAAAGTTAAGTTAAGAATGTATAAATGTGCTTTAAAGAGTAATGCTGAGTTACTTTTACATTTTACTTACTTAAAAATATTGTACATGTTTTCCCTGCTCTCTCTAACTGGAAACTGGTGTCAGATCGATAAATATATTACTCAAGAATTATTATAAATAACCTTTTCAAGCAGAAATTTAGCAAACAAAATAAAAGCAATACAGGGAGACCCAGTCCACTTCTGCTGAAACTCAAGAGTGTACATAAGGATAAAAAAGTACACTTATACACGGAATTTTCAAGTTGCACGATATGATTTGCACTCATAGTCAACAGGATACAAAAATCTGAACAAATTATCTTGCTGGCCTTTCTTACTGTTTTCTAAAATTGAAAATACTTGGAGGTTTTATAATTTAAAATTTTCATAATTTTAATGAAAAAGTTTAGGTTTAAATTTTGAAGTTTATACACTATTAGAATTTTTGACGAATTCCTTATATTTTTATTTTCGGTATTCTTCAGTAAAGATCATACAAAGATGCACGTCGATCTATGATCTTGACTTCTTTAAAGTCTTCCACTTCCAGTAAAATTCTAGTAATTTGGTTAATGACATATCCAGTACTCCATTTTTGTCCGCGGTCTGACGGAGTTCCCTGTCAATTTTTCCACTTTCTTCGTCCTTTAAGACTCTTATGTGTCAATAACCTATTTCTTCGTCTTGTTGGATTTCATTTATTCTTGATCCGACTCATCTTACCAGGATATTCCTATTGTGTTTGGGCGCAAGCCAATCTTGTGCGTTACTTCTCGTTTCGGATTGGTTGGACTGTTCTGCATGTTGTTTTCTGATTGGCTCTCTCTTAATCCAAGTCTTGGTTATATAACCCCCCGCCCTCTGTTTCTTCCTTTTGTGTACATTCCTCTTTTGGAATTCCGGTTTGTAAGTTCCCTTACTCTGTCGAAGGCGATCCAACGTATCCTCGAAACAACTGTATGATGCATTATTGCGTTATTTGTGCTTATATACGTTGCTCAAGTTTTCCTTATCCTTTGAAAAAATTGCATTTTACTTATTGTTTCTAATGTTATAAAACTAAACTTCATTAGGAACAAAATACAACATTAAATATTAGTATCAACCTGTTTCGAAGGCAAGTAACAGCCTTCTTCATTAGAACATGTAAGAAGTGCAATCTTCACATGTGAGATTCGACAACTTTTTCTATTGCTTTTAATATCGCTATGTTTTGGAATGGTGGCGCCATCTAGAGTGTTATTTGACGACGAAAACATCAAGGTTCAATTTTTTATGTTGAAACGGCTTTATATTAAAAGTATTCTAATTAATATTTTCAGTCCCAAGAATTGATTGATGTTTTAAGCATTCTTTCAGGCCCAATTAAAATTTTAATCAGTTTATTTTACACATTTCATCAGATCTTTTTGTATCAGAAAGCGCACATAATTATTTTTTTAATGTTATGCCATTTTTAGTGTTTCCTTTTCAAACTCGTATAAAAAATACATTTTAATTGGCGTCATCTTATTCCCTGCTGTAAAGCAGAGATCATCTAAATTCCCTGCTGCAAGCGAGAGATCAACTAAATTCCCTACTGTAAACTGGAGATCATCTAAATTCCCTGGTGTAAAAGGGAGATCATCTAAATTCCCTGCTGTAAATGAGAGATCATCTAAACTCCCTGCTGTAAGTGAGAGATCAACTGAATTCCCTACTGTAAACTAGAGATCATCTAAATTCCCTGCTGTAAACGAGAGATCATATAAACTCCCTGCTGTAAACCGCAGATCATCTAAATTCCTTACCGTGAACGAGGAGTAATATTTTTTGTTCACTGATATCGAGTTGGGGATATTGAAGTAGAGGTCTGGCTGAAAAATATCAAACTAAGAAACCAAGAAAGAGCCCGCTAGATGTCAGTTTTATATAAAAACACGCAAAGGTCCGTTTACTTAAAATTTATTCTGTAACCGACGTAGCCCGTAATTTACAGCAAAGATCAATTTATTCAATATCAACCCTGTCGTCTTTTGAAAAGTTTATTGAATTCGTTCAATCCCTACTTTACATTCCAAGCAACGTTGGGTACATTTCTAAATTCTGTATTTATTCTTCAAAAGTAACATATACATCATCCAGAATACATAGGCTAATGAAAACTCAAACCAATTCAAAATCTTAAACACTCCTGCAGTGATTAAAATATGACTAATACCTTTTTCATTAGCCACACTCTAAGAACAAATTTTTGTTCATTTATTTAATGAATCTCGCCAAAGGGAGGATGAATTGCCAAATATTTCAACTCCGGTGTTATTTTCTTTCCCCCCTTTTCATAAAGACCAGGAATTCTCTAATAATTTCTCCAAAAATTTAATAAACTTTGTCAGCTACTTAATTTTTTTCGCGCCGCTCTCTCAACGTCAACTTTTGGTATTTTTGCTTGCAAGTATTCGAATATACTAGAATGAACTAATGGCACCGCGCAGGAAGAGGAGACGGAATGCCACCATTTTGTGTCTTAGGTGGTAGGTAATGATTGACAAAATACCTGCACATATACACAAGATTCAGGAACATAGTACGTATATTTGTAGTTATTTGAAATGCATTTAATCAATTGATGGATTTTCCAGTTATATTACTGTTTTAAAATATTAATAATTTGATTGAATGAATAATATTCGACAGATTTAAAAACAATATTAGTGTTTAAAATTTTGAATAATATTTAAGATTTTTTTTTCCTGGCTCAATTTCTTAATGAAGTTCAAGGAAAATTTCTATGTAACCAAAATGGTCTGTGGTATAACTAATACTGAGGGCATCGAGCACCGATATTTTGAAATATCGATATTATTTTTTCCATAATATCGATATTTGGTGTCGATATTTTTTTCCGATACAATCGATATTTGATGTAAATACTTTGTGTTTGATTATTTTTAGATAAAAAACTTTTTAGGTGATAACGATCCTTTAAAATTTCATTTTCCTGTTATAACTAAATGACTACAGATATAATTAATGAAATTTAGAATTTTGAACAGTTTTAACTTCATTTTGGCTTGCCAATCTTATTTTGCAATAAACATTCGCTCATTAGACAAACTAGCCTTATATATGACAAAATATGTTCGTCAAACGTCAGAGTTTTAAATGGATCCACATTATATTACAAGAAAGCATCTGAGATCATAATTATTATTACATATATTGTTTTTCACAATAGCAGAACACAAAATCTGATGTGAGCAGCACATGATTTTCCCTGCAGACTCATATTCATCTTTTCTTTATTTCTTTAATAATCCATTAAATTGAGTTTAATTGCACAAACTAACACTAAATTTGCATTTTTAATTAAGCCAATTCGTAAAAAAGGCAAGTTGTTCATAATATCCCACAAGTAACTTATGTACCAAATTTTGTGAAATTTGGTCAATTAGTATTTTAGCCAGAATGAATACACGAGATTTTTGCGGGTCATTCGGAAAAAAAGGCGGGTTCTGGTTTTATGAATCGTACCAAAAACTAATCAGCACCAGGGTCACATCCAAGTGACTTACCTACTAAATTTTATGAAATTCGGCCTATTTGTTTTTGTGTTAGAGTGGATACATGCATTGCACAGACAGACAGACAGATACACACAAACATACACACACACACACACATGCACGCACGCACAGACGTCACGCTAAAAATATTTTTTTCGTATTCTAGAGGTCTCAAAGCGTGTAAATCCGTCAAAAACTCGAGTTGCGATTTTCGGCATGATTCCAATACTTTCCCCATACATTACCATGTATTGGAGGGAAAGTAACAAGTGGGTGCTTAAAAATTAGAAAATAGCTATTTTAATCGATTTACTTATATTGGGCATTATAATGTATTAGGATATAATTCATTTGTCATTTAAAGAGTACGTTTATACGACACAAAAAATAATGTTTTTCACTGAAAACAAGAATATTTTTACTGAAAAAAATTATTTTCACCGATAACAGAAATATTTTCACTGAAAACGAAAACACGTTCGCTGGAAACAGAAATATTTTCACTGGAAACAGAAATATTTTCAATGAAAACAAAAACACGTTCGCTGGAAACAGAAATATTTTCACTGAAAAAACAAAAATATGTTCGCTGGAAACAGAAATATTTTCACTGAAAACAGAAATATTTTCACTGAAAACAGAAACATTTTCACTGAAAACAGACATATTTTCATTGAAAACAGACATATTCTCACTGAAGACAAAAATATTTTATTTTATGTGATGATACTATTCATCTTGTACGTAATATATTGTGTAATCTATAGATATAGAAGGCAAAGGCTGAGACCAACTCACCTCAGTAACTTCCCAACGGCCTGGACTAAAAACTTGAACTTCTAGAAGGAAGTTTCCCATGAGAGGAGATCATTATGAAGGGATATTTCCGTAATCTACCCCTTAGAGAATTCGAGTGGGTAAGGTAATTTAGGGCATGATCACAGTATCGCCTAATTTCCCGATCTATGAACATACTATTTTCCACCATATTCCCTCATAATCCATAAGAAAGCATTGTTACAAACGTATCCTCTAAAATCGTGGTTGTATACGCAGGGTGCAAGAACGAGTCCAAGTTTCTGGATTCATAAGCACAAAATAATTTCACAAGAGAAAATAATTTCACAAGCGAAAATAATTCCACAAAACAAACAACTCTACTATTCTCAAAACATTGACAAAAGTTACAGTCCACTGTACCTAGTAAGTTATCAACTTGAGTGGTCTCTCTATAGAAACTTCTGGAAATATCTCCATATCTCCTAGACTAATCGCTATTTCGTGAAGTTTCTGAAACATTTCGGAAGTCGCCAAATGTCGTCAAATTGGCAATAAATCCCCAAATCTGGAAACCCTTATTCTAGTTGGTAAATCCTGGAAACCCTGGTATCACGTCATCCTCACGTCATACTCATGTCATGGACTGTGTTTTCTTCGCCTGGCCTTAGAGACAGACGAAAGAGGTGGCGCCAAATAGAATATTGCGCGTTCGCAACAGTATATTCCCTCAGTCAATCATTAAAGTAATGAGGATGAAGGGAAGGGAAGTGACACCGAAAGTAGGATCTCTATGTTTCCCAAATCTCTAGAACATGAAAATTGTCAGTTATGTTTAGCATGAGGCATAGGTAAGCAACAAGAATTATCTCAGTAACCACATGGAACTGAGAAGGGGCTATTACCGAGTAGCATGATTATTGTATATCTCCCACCTCTCTAGTTAGGAATCTGAAATTTTACTGCAATGTTTCTCATTAGTCGTAGGTAAACACTAAAATGGGATATTTTCTTTACACGCTTCAAAGTGAATGATAAGAAGTGAAATATATGGAGGAGGGCCAGATCTTCGTGTCTTCACAAACTTTCTTTCTAGAAATCTGAGCTTTACGAGGATGTTTACAAAAGAGCTTCATTTTCAAAACCCTCCCCTTGGGAGCTAAGAAAGGGTGCAATAACCCAGTAACATGATCACTGTATCTCTCCTGTATTGTAATGAACCCTAAGACCTTGCTTCTCAACCGCCAATCCCTGGCATTAATTATACCGGGCCGAGAGAGATTCTTCGGGAATTTGAATTTTTTGTTTTCTAAGCATTTTTTATGAATAAATATTTCATAGTGGAAATATTCTAAGGAGAATAATATTCGTGAATGTGTCGAAAAGCTTAGAACCGGAATGACTAAATAGCATATGTGTAGCAAATGTCAGTGAAAATACCGCATTTAAATTTTAATATGAATAAAAGATTGCTCATCTGACTTCTATGGGGAATTACAATATATAAATAATTTTCTCTATATATACTATTTTTTTTCAAACCAACATCAGTAAAATCAATTTAATAATTCAATAATCAAATTTATACTGAATAATCTCTCTATATTAAAAAAAAGTAGCTAACGCCGCCGCCGCTGTTTGACAAATTTCTTGTTTCTCGAGATTCTTTGCTTCGTAGCGCAAAAACTATTGTATATAAAAATATGAAATTTGCTATACAGTTATAGAAACATCTTTGAAAAATACGCTGAAATAAACCGTTTTTTGATATATATTATAGTTTAAGAAATATTTAATGTCAAAGACAAAATATTAGAAATGCGAGTTCGCGTCCTGGATAAACTAACAATAGCAAGACCGCGGATTTTTGAAGGCAGGTACCTACATGGGTGAATTTTTGCAAGATGGAGCCCCTTTTTTTATTTCGATGTAGTTTTTGAGATATATTACTTTTTATGCACTTCTGAAGTGAACTTTTTTTTTCGTATCGACACGTCTAGCAATTTCACTGTCTCGTACCGTAAAAACTATAGCATACAAAAATATTATTAAATTTAGTACATTTATAAAGAAATAATAAGGTAACATGATGAAATAAACCATTTATCGATTTAAATTTTATTTTGGCAGGAAATAGCTCACGAAACGAGCTCATGATCAAGAAATTCAGTTTTCGGATACCCTGGGCTAAGAAAAATCCCTGCTTTTCCCTCCTGCGGAAAATATGCAGGGATAGAAAAGAGATTTTTGAGAGTAGAATTTTTAGGGAAGATAGATATGAAGCGAGCGCAGCGAGTAGGAGGCGAAGCTTCCCAAAGTGAGTAGTTGCGCGAGCTGAGAAAGCAGGGAGAAGAGCCCCCTAGTGAAATTAATAAAAAAGTAGAATACTTAAGAATGAATTTGTTGTGACTGGGACTGCGTCCTATATAAAATCTATATGCCGGTCAGCGGTCTGACAAAGTTTGAAAAGCACTGCTCTGAGAGGTACTTGGTTTAGCAAATCTGTAGTTAAAGCTACTTCCACTCAGTAGCACAGCGTGAGATTTTTGACTGGGAAGGCTGAGCGATTGGCAAAAATTTATATTGGAAATCGCATTTCCATAAGTTTTATTTCAATAAGTTTTATTTATTGGTGAATAAAATAAAATATTTTTACATAAAAATGTAAAGATGTGGTTGAAATGCACAAGATTTTAAAATATTACCTATGTAAGGACTACATACAAGATATAACATTTTAAATGTTTTCTTATTTCTAAATTAGATGAACTTTTACAATCATTTTATTAAATATGGAGTCATGGTCGCCTATAGGGGAGGTAAAGGGGGTCACACTCCCCCTTGGAGGGCGCGGTAATCTAGTGGTTAGCACTAGGAATTGCACTCGGTAGGCCCGGGTTCGATTCCCGCCACTGCCAAAATTGCCGCCGTGTTTACGCGGAGTACGACCACGTTAAACATGTGGGTCCGTAAGTCCTTCCGAGAGGTTGGTGGTAGGGGAAGGAGGGTACGATCCCTGTGGATGTCTCCCCTCTGGTCTAAATTGAATGGCATTTCCCGGCCGTGCAATCAGTTACCTTACACCTTTCTGGTAGGTCGGGCGGTCTAGGTCTCAACAACAACAACATTCCCCCTTGGACATTCCCTCCGGCAATATAACAAAGGCGAGCGTGAAGCCATTCGATGTTGTACCTCATGTTCTTGAGTTTGCCCCCTCCCCTGGATAAAGTTTTACAGGCGCCTATGTATGAAGTAGAAATATATTAGAATATTATTAGCAAGTGATAGAAAAAATATATCAGTTTTCTAAGTATAAACAGCTAGAACTAACGAAATAAAGCAATTTAAAGGAGTGCACGGAAAATGGGTGAGAAATACATCTGGAACATAAACTTAGTTAAAAATCAGTGCAGTTAATAATATCCTTAAACAATTTTGTATATTAATTATTTACAAATACTATGAAAACTTGTGAAAGCTCTTTTGTGTCTTTAAGTATTTCTGTTGTTATCGGAAAACAAACAGTATGTTTTCGATATTATTGTATCAATTCTATTGTACCCATGTGCTATGTTTTCGATATCGATGTATCGATACTACTGAAACAATATTTTAATTATCGATATATATTGATACCAGGATTGATACTTTCATTCGATATTGATATCATTAAGTATTGTTTCAATGACAATTATAAGAAATAAACAAGAAATTTATGAGCCTTCATAGCGTTGCGAATGGCGCATGCACGACAATTTTGACGAAACAATTGAGCATTTTAGTTCTCTTTTGCATACTTATTTCTTACAGTCATACAATTTTTCGAAAAGACCGGGA
The DNA here is from genome assembly GCA_951213105.1 of Amaurobius ferox. Taxonomy (NCBI): domain Eukaryota; kingdom Metazoa; phylum Arthropoda; class Arachnida; order Araneae; family Amaurobiidae; genus Amaurobius; species Amaurobius ferox. The sequence continues at coordinate 86,023,215 of OX578143.1, forward strand.
TGTCAACTTCAGAACCGAAAGTGAAAATTTTCATTAACCCCATCTGGAATGTTTGGTGAAATATTTTAGCCCCTCTGCAATTTGATGAGGATTTCACATCAGTCATTATCTAAGCTCTAAATAGCTTATCCTAAGAAATGAATGTTTCAAAAAAAAATTAAACCGAAAGTAAAAATACTTAGGGAATCCCCCCCCCCCACCGCGACATTCTACCACGGAATTTAATTGTTAAATTCATATGACTCGTCATCTAAGTTACGTCTATAGCAGATCAGAAGAAATAGATAGTCCAAAGGAAATGTAAATTTTTTTTATCGTAAGTAGCATACAGAATCGAAAGTGGAAATCTTTTGAGAGTCCCTTTATCTCTCCTAAACCGTTACTATCTTTGTCTATTATCGCTATCTTATTATCTCTATCCATTAAGATCTATCTATAGCCAATCCTGAGAAATAGATGTTTCAAGGAAAACTTCTGAACCAAAAGTGAAAAAACATAAAAATGAAAATTCTTAGGGAATCACCCTATCTCTTCCAGATTCTGATGCTGAATCGACATCAATTTATCATCTAAGTTCTGTCTATATCCAATCTTGAGAATTAAGTGTCTCAATTAAAATGAATAAGAGAGAAATGTAAGTCCTTATACTTAGCGACCCCCTCCCACACTCCCTCCTTCCCCCCATTTTTCTCCAGAATTTTATACTGAATCAGCCAGTCATCATCTGAACTTTACCTATTGCAGATCCCGAGAAATACATGTTTCAAGCAAAAAATATTTCGCAAAAACAATAGTACGGCAAACTTTCTCCACCAATAATAGCATATAAAATTCAGAGGTTAAAACATCAATTCCCTTTAAAGACTTATATTTTAAAAGTTTCATGAAATATATTTTATGAGTTATATTTGTTGTATGAGTTATTTGTTGTATGAGTATTGTTACATGAGTTATATTTGTTGTATAACTATGCATAATTATTACGTATATTATATTATTTCATATAAATCACATGCTGTACAAGTTATATTTCCTGTATAATTATTATATTACTTGTACAAAACTTGTAATTATACAAGTTATATTTCTTGTATCAGCCTTCATTAGAAACAAAATGGAGGCTTAAATCTGTCCGCGTTAATAAAGTACCCATACGTGCGTTTAGTCGAGCATGTACCTGAAGTTTTTATCTACATATATATTTAAGGAAACGTATTTCATTTGGTATAAAATGAGAAAAATATTACAAAGGCACAAAAAAGCATGGAATTACATCGCTTTTAGCTTTTTATTCTTGCAAAAATTCTTTCTCAAAATCTCGAAAAAATTTTTTGTTCTCTTCTGAAATTCTATGACCAACAAGGTACGCAGGAAAAAAAGTTGACATTTCTTTCATGTGAATTCTACATAATGCATTTGCTTTATGAAAGAGTTTTCCGAGGAAATTCCTTCGCCAAACTTATATGGAATTTCAATATCATCGGGATTTAGTTTCAGAACTTTCCTGAGAAAAACGTTTTAAGGAGGGGAAAAAAGGGCCATTCTGAGACGAAAAAAAAATATTCGAAAATGTTGATTCTATCACATAATTCAGCCTAAGTGTATTTATAAAAACCGTAAAATATCTTGAAATTAAAATGTTGTGTCCTTTTAAATAACTTTGTTAGTTTCTTAGATATTATATTTACAGAGAATTTGACAGTTTTTAAATTAAATTGAAATACACAGAATATTGCAGTAAAAATAGCTGTAACTAATCACGCAGCAGACTTTTTACTTTCTCATACTATAGAATAAGTAATATATATATATACACTCTTTTGCAAAAAAATAAACCGAAGCACACCTAAAAAATAATCCGATCATCTCGAAATTTCGCATGCAAATTCCTTTATACTAAGTATACAAATGATTAAATTTGCAATGCCAATTAGTGTTAATTTCGGTCTTAGCGCGAGTTTCTACTGCGCAAATAGCATCCTATAAAACAGGTTAAAAATGTGGACGGTTTATCTTTGCTCGTTATCGGCGTTGCAGTTCCGTGGAGACGCAACCAATCTTGCCGTTACGACGTCGCCGAAGACCTTATAAGCAATTAGACGAGTTCGAACGTAGTCAAGATGCGTGAAGCTGGCTGGTCATACAAAGCAATAGACCGCCACCTGCTTCGAACGGATACTGCTGTGCAAAGGTGCTTTCAGCAATGGTTGCAGCAAGGAATTCATCGGAGGAATGAAGGCTCTGCAAAGCCAAGGTGCACGAATGCGAGGCAAGTTCGGATGATTTTGCTACAGTCCCGAACTGGCACAACGGCATCATTGTCCGCCATCCAATGTGATACATCCTCTACCATACCACACGTGGTACCTTCCACCGTCTCACGGCGCTTGGCTGAGATGAGGTTACGCTCACAGCAACCTTTAAAACGTCTGTCTATAACCGCACAAATCGACTGAGCCGTTTAGAGTGGTGTCGTAGCCGAGCCTTATGATTGCCAGCAAACTGCCATCGCATAATGTTCAGTGATGAATCACGCTTCAGTCTTTCAGCAGATGATCATCGGGTACGTGTGTGAAGGCACCAGGGATAGCGGTCCCAATCAGCCTTTGTTTTACACAGGCACACAGCCATTACCCTGGTGTGATGGAGTGGGGTGATTTCTCTTACGACAGCAGGACACCCCCTAGTCATCCTGCGCACAACTTTAACAGCTCAACGATATGTTGATGAAATCCTGCGGCCGCTTGCCTTACCCTTCATGGTACGTCATTATAGAGCCATTTTTCAACAAGATAATGCCACGCCACATACGGCTCGCATATCTGTGGACTATATCCGTGCTGTTGATACTGTTCCTTTGCCAGCAAGTTCACTAGACTTTTCGCCAATCGAGCATATATGGGATATGCTAGGCCGCCAGATTCGGGCGCCCCGAAATGTAGCAGATCTGGAGCAACAATTGAGGAATACCTGGCAGAATGTATCGCAGTATGACATTAGGAAACTTTATCATTCCTTACCTAGACGTATACGAGCATGGATTGCGGTCAAGGGGGGTTTCACCAATTACTGATTTGAAAATTCAATGTGCAATTGCTAACCATTGATGGAACCTGTGGTCTTGATTTTGTAATCTTCATTACCTGTGTGTGAGCTGTACGCATATTTAATTTCAGTAAAAACAGTTACTTTCTTCATGGTGCTTCGTTTTGTTTTGCTTTTTTGCGAAAGAGTGTATATAAAATTATATATATACGAGGTATACGAGAGTTACACTGAAATTTTTGAGACAGTATAGCACACGAAAAAATCGCTAGAAAAAAATTATTGGTCGAATATTTAAATTTGAACTCTTTTATGTCTGCAGACGATAATTTGTGGCAACAATTACAATTTAACCATCGTAGAATAAATTTTGAATGAAAAGAAAATTGATTTGACGCGAGAGCATTATCGAGCTATGATTTTCTATGATTTTAAAGTGGGCTAAATCAAGAAGCATGCCTTCAAAGTCTACAATTAGCATATGGAAATTATGCTCCATCTCGTGCCACTGTATTTAGATGGTTTACAGAGATAGAAGAGGTCGAAATTCTCTCCTGGATGAAGAATACACAGGAAGCCCTTTTCAGCTGTAGTCCCAGAAAATGTATCGGCCATTTGAAAAATGCTAATCGATAATAATCGCTGTACCTACCAAATGATACAGAAGGAACTTAACATTGGGTCAGCAGCTATACATAAAATTATTCATGAAGAACTGCGTATGAAAAAATTAGTTGGTCGTTGGGTCTCCCATAATTTAACAGAACACGCAAAAGCGGAGTGTTGTTGTTGTTGAGACCCAGACCGTCCGACCTACCAGAAAGGTGTAAGGTAACTGTATGGACGGCCGGGAAGTTCCACCCAATTTAGACCGGAACCCAGTGGGGGAGGCATCCACAGGGACCGTACCCTCCTTCCCCTACCACCAACCTCTCGGAAGGACTTACGGACCCACATGTTTAACGTGATCGTACTCCGCATGAACAAGGCGGCATTTGTGGCAGCGTGCAAATGCAAAAGCGGAGTGTGCAGAATCAGTTAAGAAACCCTAAAATTCCTGAATGATGGTGTACACCGCATTATTTCTAAAATCACAACTGGTGATGAAACGTACATACCGTTTTTTGACGTTACAACACGTCAAGAAAGTAAAGTATGGGTTTTTGAAGATGACCCTAAACCAACAATGGTGAAAAGAAAATGAGAATGAAAAAGTAATGTATGCCAGAAGTACAGGTCTGGTCAAAACCATAAAACTAGAGGGACAGAAGAAAGTTACAGCTAACTGGTGCACCACTAAGTGCCTTCCAAAAATTCTTCAGAAAGTGAATGTTCGGGGAGTCATGCTTCACCATGACAATACATCTTCTCATTCAGCAGGAATGACAGTCGAATTTCTTGGACTAAAAAACATCAAAGTGATAAAACATCCACCCTATTCTCCTGATCTTGCTATGTGTGACTTTTGGCTATTTTTTGATCTAAAAAATAATTACATGGATGTCGTTTTCATTCCGAAGATGATATTGGTGAGGCTATAAAAACATATTTTTCATCGATTCCAGGAAATGGATGAGTTGAAGCATTTTATCTTTGAAAAATTCGCCTACAAAAGTGCATTGATGTTAGAGGGGAGTATTTTGAACACTCATAAGAGTTGGTATGTTTAACTTGTACCACTTAGCCGTATCTCAAAAATTTCAGTGTGACCCTCGTATATATATATATATATATATATATATATATATATATACATTTTATATATATATATATATATATATATATATATATAAAAAAAAAAAAAAAAAAAATATATATATATATATGTATATGTGTGTATATATGTATATATATATATATATATGTATGTATGTATATATATGTATGTTTGTATGTTATATATAATTATTTATTAATTATATAAATAAATAAAAATGAAAAATAATAAACTAAGTCAAAAACATTAGAAAAATCAAAAAATCGGAAAATAAGATGCATTAACATTAATGTTTTGAATTTTATTTTCGCAAAAAAATATAACTTTTGTCAGTATTGAAACTACGTTTTGTGCGCCCTTATAATGGTGTATAGTGGCATTCTCGATTATCCAGTTTTCCTATGAATTCTTGTTTAGTAGGAATTTTCATCTATGATTCATATTCATATTCAGTTCTGCATGTTTGGGAAGTTGTATTCTGAATTGCTTGTCCAGTCTTCAGCTTAGACTCACTGGACGGGTTTGGGAGTATTTCCGTGGACGTTGGTACTGCCTCCCTGGTAGAATTTCGACTTGTTCATTCCGGTGCTTCTAGATTAAGTTGTTGAGGTTGATTGTGTATACACGTGGTAGAAGAGGAATGATTTATGCCGCATGGTAATACAATTTTCTTAATGTATCCTTTTTTCATTTTTTGATGCCTGTAGTCTGAGTTTAAGCATTTATAGTAATGTACTATTGCTTAATCTGAAACAGGCATTTGTTTGGGTTAATTAGAATTAAATACTCAGACCTGAAGAGGAATTTTATTCTGATTAATCATCGAATTTGGAAAGGTTCTGTTCTTTTCTCTTATCGGCATTATGGACGTGAATTTGCTTCTATGGTGATGTTAATATTACTTTAATTGTATTTTTATTTTTTTTATTTTTACATAATTCTTATTATTACATTTCAAATATGTATATATATATATATATATATATATATATATATATATATACATATATATATATATATATATATATATATATATATATATATATATATATATATATATATATATATATATACAGGGTTGTTATAATTAAAGTTCGCCTATTCAGAAGGCTCTAGAGCCGGTTCTATGGCTCCAAACGAAACAACATTTAATTAGTATGTAGTACAAGTGATGCGCTCTGCGAAAATCGAAAAAAAAAATTAGTTACAATTGTCGTCAGTAGGTGGCGCTTCTGCAATATCTAAAGTGATTTTCGCAAGTTTCGTTGTAAAAAAAAAATAAAGGAAAATTTATGTCACAGTTGGTAAAAGTAAAATTGTGCAGATTCATTCTATCAATTTCGGTCAATCCAGACGAAACACACAAAAGTGTACAAAATTTCAACAAACGCTTGAAGAAGATCACTTTTTATTCAAATCTTCGACGATACAGCAGTGATGTCACAACTTCGAAACGCTGAAATACGCTTCAAATCACGCTGAAATACGCTTCAACTCTGTGTCTAAAGACAGATGTCTGACGATCTCTGATCTGAAGAACAGTATTAGGAGTCACATCGGGTCAATCCCACAGGAGACTTTGCGCTCTGCAGTAGAAAACACAGTTCTGAGAATGGAATGCGTGATTGCAAGTAATGGAGGGTTCATTGAGCATGCGTAAGGCTGTTATTCGTCGCTGGCGAGCGACATGTTTTATTTTTCTGGACTCAGATTGCATCACATGAAATTATCTCCTTTTTTCTGTATTGTTTGGAGCCATAGATCTGCCTCTAGAGCTTTCTGCATTAGCGAATTGTTATTGTACCAACTATGCAATACATTTTCCTTTATTTATTTTACAAACAAATTACAACAATCCCCTTAGCTATTGGCACAGCGCCACCTACTGACGGCAATTGTAACTAATTTTTTTTTCGATTTTCGCAGAGCGCATCACTTGTACTACATACTAGTTAAATGTTGTTTCGTTTGAAGCCATTGAACCGGCTCTAGAGCCTTCTGAATAGGCGAACTTTAATTATAACAACCCTGTATATATATATATATATATATATATGTATATATATATATATATATATATATATATATATGTATATATATATATATATATATATATATATATATGTATATATATATATATATATATATATATATATATATATATATTATTCTCCCCTTATTATCTTATTTTAGCCGTACTTCTTCATTCTCCTGCAATTATATTTTCATCTTTTTATCTCGAAGCTTTAACAGTTGAATAACTCATTTTATTGCCTTTGCGCAGTACTGTTTTTATTACTCTCTTTGGCAACAGCAAATCACATCTTTTCATTTTGGCATATGGCAACGTTGATCCAGTCATATTTTGCTCGTCATGGTTGCGCTGAAGAGGTGCGTTTTGAGGTATTTATGTTTCCTTTATTGTTCCAATCTTTATGCTTGTCGTCCATATAACACAAGTTTATAGATAAAATCTATCTTGTGTTTCAGAAACAAGCATTTTTGTGTTCATTTCGAAAAGATATATGGACCCGATGAGAATTTTTTCGAAATGAACTTTTCGTAAGCCTAAATCTCCTCCATGTGCAAGCTTTTTTGCTTGATTTTTTTGTTTTCTTATTTGCATTCCTCATTTTTGAAATTTGTTGATTGTCTTTGTCCTTATGACTTGCATTATGCTTTATTATTTCCTCTTTTTGTCTTAATTTCTTTGTATTTGTAGAAAATTTTGGAATAGTGTATTATGAGTTACTACATACATTCTAACTTTGGATTTAATAATTTATTTTTATATTGAAAACATTTTATTTATTAGCTGCATTTGCGCAATAAATTAAATGTATATTGCATTGTCATTCACATTCTCATACTACGCTGTTTAGTTTATCTAACTTTTCATTTATGAACTATCCTTATTCCTAATTCCTTTTGTATGCTTCGTATTAAAGAAACATTCTATTTGCTATCTATTCAAATTTATGCTGCATTTGCGCTAAATTTAGTAATAGAATTTATTTTAATTCATTTTAATTTTTTATTATGTATTACTTTCTCTACTTTCATCCATTGTTAATTGTAGTTTATTGTGGCTCATTCTCCTATTTTATTTGCATAGGTTACTTATTATATTTTTGCTTAAAGTATTATTAATTATTGTCTTCCTTTCTGTTTTATTATTTGGTAAATATTTGTATTGCAATTATTCTTTAGCTATTAGTAATTTAATATTAGAATTTCCTTAATCTAGTGCTGCCATCTATCGTTTTTTAAATCTAACTGCAAATTTTCTTCGCTATTAGTAATTAAATATTAGAAGTATCTTATTCTAGTGCTGCCATCTATCGTTATTATTTCTTACTAATTTATTGGTTTTGTGTTTTTATGACTGGGTAACTGCAATTGGGATTTTTGTATTGGTGTTATAGATACCTTTTATAAACTGTACTTTTTAGTGCAATCTTTTTATTACTTTTTTGGACAGGATTCTATGTGAATTCCAGATTTACACAGTATATATTTTATTATACCTTGTGTTTTAATTAATCTAGTTTAGAACTGATTATATTTATATTGTTAATCAATTCTTTTTATCTTGTAATATCCTACTTATTACATTTTATTAGGTTTTACATGGACTTAGTTGTATATATTTTTATATATAAGCAATTATTTTATTTTTATTTATATTATTTATAAATGTTAATGCTATTCTCTTTATATTACTTTAACTCTTATGAATTACACATCTTATTTGATTTAGTGACTGGCAAATATATTTATTCTTGTTATTATATAATTTGATAAATATTGCCCGGTATTTACAATTTAGTTGGGAATTGTTTAGACCGTTATCATTTTACCAACAGTTTGCCATGGATTGTTTTGGATATAATAATTGCCCAGCTAAAAATTATAACTTCAATAAATGTAAGAATAAAAATTGTAAAACCTGCCCATATGCTTCTAACTCACAAATTACTAATCTAAATAGTCATAAGACTTTCTGTAAAATTTTTAATTGCATCTACAAATTATCTTGTAATATATGTAATATATCTTATATAGGACAAACCAGTAATCCTATTCATCTACGTATGAATGTACATAGAGATCATGTTAAAAAATATATCCACAATAATAATTTTCTTCCTACTTCTAATAAAATCGAATATAAACACTTTGCTCATCATGGTTTTGAAAATATAACTATACATATTTTGGACATTAAAACAAATACTGCTGATAGATTATTCTTTGAAAACTTCTATATTAAATCACATTGTACTCTGTTTCCATATGGATTAAATCAGTTATATCTCAATGGTAATATTGTTAAGAATAATTTTGTAGATAATAAATATTCTATTTTTAATCACCTTTTTTTTAAACCTCTTTTACATAATAGTAAATTGGCTAAACTCAAAAGATTTAAACGCGGTAAAGGAAGCTCCTCCCAATATGATATTAAAGCGGAGATTAAAAGTATGCATCAACAATTCAATAACACATATCAATGGAAATTTATTAAATCATGGGTATTTACAGTTAAGAAAAAACAATTAAACACAGTTTATGCTATTTTCTTAAAGTTAAATCTTACTAATGAACATTTTAATCATATTTTCTATGATTTGCTCATTACTAGATCAAAATATTTAAAAATAAAACTTAATCAATTTCATCATAATAACTGTTCCAATTCTTATTGTGTAATATCATTTAAGCATCCTATTTATAATTCCATAAACTTTAAGAATTTATTTAATCAATTTCATCATTTATTGCCTGTAAAGGATTTGAATGTTACTAAAACTTTTAAATATAACAAGCCTATTGGAAGAACCATTTTTAATTACAATGCAATTTCAAAATCTCTCTCAGTCGACATAGATTCCTCAACAGATTTAGATGGTGAATGTATTTGTAGTGCTGATAATTATGCTGAATTTATAAATCCACACTTGGGTCATATAGTTACTGGAGACTTAGCCATTGTAAAAGATAAATCTTTAGGAACTATAATGTCATTTGGCACTAAATTCAGGTTACCTTCATGTAATAATTCTAAACAAGTGTTAAAGTCAATCAATCTGGACCTTGATAAATTTATTTATGGATTAGCTTCTAAATATGCTCAGCCTTTAGAGGCATTTAATATGTGGAAATTTACTATTTTAAGATCTATTAAAAATACCATTTGTAGTATTAATTTATCTAGATCCATATATAATATGGATAATATAAAGCATTCTGTTAATGATTTACATAGATCTTTTGTTATTACTTATGTAGATAAAGCCTCTAATAATTATGCTATTATTTGTAAAAAATTCTATATTCAATATCTGCTAGATTATTTAAAAAATAATAGTCTATTTAAAATTGATTCACACTCTCTTAATAGTATCAAATTGAAAATTATCAATATGTATAGTGATTTAGATATTAATAATAAATTTTTGACATTTCCATATATTGTGCTTATACCTAAATTTCATAAAAATCCTATTAAATTTAGAACTGTTACTAGTGGTCATAATTCATACTCTACTACTGCTAGTAAATTATTACTAAATTATTTAAATGTACTAAATAGCAATTTACGAGATTCTGGTGATAGCTACATTATTCTAAATAACAGTAAGGAATTCAAAAATAAATTAAAAACGCATGGTAAAATAATAGGATTTCAAACTTTTGATTTTAAAGATCTATTTAATAATATTAAGATCACTGATCTATATGATGTCATTTTAGCTTTATATAATGCTTATATTACTAAACATTCTAATCTTACAAAATTTACCAATTTTCCTAAGCTTCTCCATTTTGTTCTTTTCAATAATTATATCTTTCAAGGTAATAAATTATACTTACAAGTCTCAGGTGTTCCACAAGGTGGCTGTAGTAGCAGTATGTTAGCTAATTTATACCTATATCATTATGAAAAATTCTTTACTTCAACTGATTATAAAATTTATAGATATGTAGATGATCTGATTTGTCTTGTATTTACTGATAACTATGTCATAGATATAGATTTCTATCCGGATAATTTGGAATTAATACCTAATGAAACTTCTATTAGTAATAATGTTTATTATTTGGATTTAAATCTAATTATAGAACCTGCTCATGGGATAGTTACTAAATTATATGATAAAAAAGATTTTTTTAAATTTAATATTAATAAATTATTACCTTTTAATTCCTGCAACTCGATTCAATTGTTTAGAAATATTATACTTAATCAACTTTTTAGAATTTATAGATTATCAGATAAAAAATTTCATGCTTTGCACATTAATAACCTCAAAATTACCAGTAAAATGTATCAATATCCTGCATATTTAGTCAATAGTATAGTTAATAAGTTTCGATTAGCCTAAAATTCTCATATTCTCCCCTTATTATCTTATTTTAGCCGTACTTCTTCATTCTCCTGCAATTATATTTTCATCTTTTTATCTCGAAGCTTTAACAGTTGAATAACTCATTTTATTGCCTTTGCGCAGTACTGTTTTTATTACTCTCTTTGGCAACAGCAAATCACATCTTTTCATTTTGGCATATGGCAACGTTGATCCAGTCATATTTTGCTCGTCATGGTTGCGCTGAAGAGGTGCGTTTTGAGGTATTTATGTTTCCTTTATTGTTCCAATCTTTATGCTTGTCGTCCATATAACACAAGTTTATAGATAAAATCTATCTTGTGTTTCAGAAACAAGCATTTTTGTGTTCATTTCGAAAAGATATATGGACCCGATGAGAATTTTTTCGAAATGAACTTTTCGTAAGCCTAATCTCGTAAGCCTAAATCTCCTCCATGTGCAAGCTTTTTTGCTTGATTTTTTTGTTTTCTTATTTGCATTCCTCATTTTTGAAATTTGTTGATTGTCTTTGTCCTTATGACTTGCATTATGCTTTATTATTTCCTCTTTTTGTCTTAATTTCTTTGTATTTGTAGAAAATTTTGGAATAGTGTATTATGAGTTACTACATACATTCTAACTTTGGATTTAATAATTTATTTTTATATATATATATATATATATATATATATATATACATTTTATGTATAAATCTATTTATATTATTATATATATATTTCCTATGGAATAAGTACTATAGAATATTTTCCTGAAAGTATTGTTTTCGATTTCTATATTTTGATGTCAATATATGTTTTAGGATATCCTAAACACGTTTTGACTCTTTTTAGAGTCATGTCCGTCTCTCTGTTTTTTGATGAATCTAGGTATAATTTTTTGAAACTCGAGCTAAAACTTCGAAGTTTTATATTTCCTTAATATAGCAGCATAAGATAAAATTTGATATAATTATGTATAAAAGGGCTTAATTATTGCTCAATTATCATGAAACTTAACAGTTTCAATCTTATTAAAAATAGCCGCGATACCATTTTTGTGTTCATGACTTCATAAAGCCCTTCGACGGAGCGAGAGACCCCCTCACCGAAGACGTACATTGTCAAACTTGCTATTATTCAAAAGATTTTTCAAAAACATTAAAAGTAAGGGTAATATACTATAATTGTGATTATTTAAACCAATGATACAGATTTCTCAAACGATATTTCGACCAAGACTAACGAAAACATCTTCAAAATTGCTAAAATGGCTCTAAGTTATCGAAAACGACGCCAAGTTGATGAATTAATTATTTAAATATTTTAATATAGGGATACTATTGATAATTGACGATGCTATCAATATTGTTGATTGTTAAGTTAGAGTTGTTAATTTAGAATTTAGATACATAAGGTAATTATTTACTTCAAATAAGTTAAACATGTTGTGAACCAAAAAAGCGTCAAATGTACAATTCAACTTTAAAAACAGTGTGCCGTGGATCTTATGCGTCATTTTTTCATTGTAAAAGCAGTAAAATCATTGCATTATACAAGGAAAGTTATGTGCTGGCCACATCAGATTTTTCGTAACGCTCGAATTTCAACCGGATACTTCAACTATAAACATTATTCATATCCAAATCGTTTCGAATACCATACGTAATTACACCAAGTCCAATTAGCCGTTCATTTTTATGTTAAAACAGTTAACACTGACGACCATTCTGGCACTGTTGGTAATCACTAAGATCTCACAGCTACGATAATGTATTTTCGTTCTATTCTATGATCAGGGTCCTTTTAAATACGTCCTTTTAAATTATTAGAAATTTCAACTTTTGCAAACAGAACGAATGTAGCAAAATTACCGAACGAATGTAGCAAAAAAAAATTTTAAACACCAACCATTATCTATACAATTTTAAAATGCGTTTTTGCCTTTTAGTACCTACCTGAAATCCCCCGGTTACCCAGAAGATTGAATTTCTTCACACTTATAATACTGATCACAGGGCAAAACTTAATGGAACCAAAGTTTCAACCCCCCCCCCCACACACAAACACACACACACAGAGAAGATTAAAATATCTTTCAAAAGCTTCTCCAGAAGTCCATGGTGACCTAGAAGGTTAAAATTTTGCACATAGTATCATCCACGGAACAGAACTAAAAGAAGCCAGATTCTCTCCCTCCTATAATGGAAAAAAAAGGGGGGGGGGGATTATAGAAGAATTGGATGGGCAATTTGTTTTGTGTACTCTCATAATATCCATAATTATCTAAATAACATGATTGGTTTATAGCATTTATTTTCAGGCTGGTGTTTAAGCCTGTCAATGACTAGAGACTAACATGCGTGAAAAAATTTGTAAGTTTTCTTAAAACAGTTTGTCTAAAAACAGTATGCACTTTACGTCGAAAATAGTTGTCTACCTCTCCCCCCCCCCCCCCCAAGAAGCCTGACTTGGAAGGCTGAGTATTTTAACACTTATAGTACCTGCCACGGAACTGAACCTAATGAAGTTAGATTCCTTCCCCAGGGTGGAGAACATGTGGATTTTACGTAAAGTCTTTCCAGACCCTCCAGAAACCCCTGGTGACCTCGAAAACTGAAACTTTGCACATATAGTATCGACCAGGGGACAGAAACTAATTGACTCAATTTTTAGCGTTAAGTGCATACTATTGTTAGGCAAAATAAACCTTATTAAAAAAAATTCCAACTTGTTTTCAAGCATGTTAGTTTACCGTCTTTGACAGGCTTAATTACCAGTCGGCACATAAATGTTATAAACCAATCATATTTAGATAAAGATGGATATCATGAGAGCACACAAAACAAACTGCCCATCCAATCAAATTTCTCAATTTTTCATACCACCAATAACATAAACTTCAATAACCTCTGAACTTCATTTACTTAAACCTAATTCCCATATTTATATTCACGATTACTTTAATAACAGAGCAAACATCCAATACCCACGTGATGGCGGCACAAATCCATTCCAACTTCATTTGGCGAAACGCGTGGGGGAATTCAACCAATGAGAGTCTGTCACGTGACATCTATAATACACCGCTGAGACCACGTGACAAGGGGCCTCCACAGCTCTCTAAGAGCATTTCCTCCTCTCTTTAATTAATCCGTAACGGAGATTCAGAATGCGTCAGCCATATGCTTAAAGATCCCAGACGTGGATGGAGAAAGGGATATTCTTAAAGAAAGAGAAATGATTCTTAGTACTAAATTGAGTTTGGCAAATCCACTTCGAAGGGAGTGTTGTAATTTCATTCCAGGGGCAACAGAATTCTAACATTATTTGTATACATAGTTCCTGGGAAAGCACCCAACAACTTTGAAAGGTCCAGGCATGGAGATAAATGTAAGAAGCTAAAACTTTGTTAAGAAAATGCCAATATTGTTTGAGACAATAATTCAGGTGGCGCTAGGATAAAATAAGTAGTCATGCATTGTATGCATTTCTTATGATGAAAGGTTTAAAATATTTATTTAAACTGTTAATTCTGTAAAAATAAATTATTAGCGCAACGCAAAGTAGAACTGAAGAAATAAAGAATACTCCCACGTATTCAAAATTATTTTACCTTTCAATTTATTTTTATCTCCATATATTCTGTACTTTATCCGACAATTATGAAAGATACTGGTTAATTATAGTCATAATTAGGGAACCCTTAATTTAAAAAATATTCAGACACATATATTAAATACTACGCCTTTCTGTTATGTCAACTAACAATAGAGGCTAGGTTACTAACACTAGCAACCTCTAAATATAATTCTCAAAACATTATGGGATTTCCAAACGCTTCATCCGTAGAAGTTTTATCTCTTTCTTTTTAACTCCATGTGTTTGTTCACTAGTGTACATGTTACGTCTGTGTACAATAAAATGGCCATGTTCGATCGAATAAAAGTGATTGCAGCGTTTCTAGTGGATAATTAAAAAAGTAACGATAATAATCTCGATAACAAAGTTATATGGACGTAAATAGCCCATTACAAAGTTGTAAAACACAGTCAAGAGTAAGAATCGACGCCAGGAACGAACGAAACGCATATATAGAAGGCAATAACTACCTGCCATACATCATCGGCCGGCTGCTAGGGTGCATGACACGGTGACATCTGTAATGCTTGTCAAAATACACGATAAGGGCCTTTTTCGAATTAAAATGTACATTCTTGCTTTTGAACAGTCATTTTGAACAGTCGTTTTGTTGCTAAGTCATTTTGAACAAGGTTTCCATTAGATTACTGCGCATGTAAATATTGTTTATTTGAATAATATAGCAATTCTCCAATAACCATATTGTGTTAAATAAATGTATTCTTTAACAGTTTTATTGTAGATTCCTACTCACTAAAAACTGCTCTACAACTTTGCGATTGGCTTTTTTTCTTCTACATCGCTGCGTTGCCTAGTTCATTATTCTAACTTTTTTTAATTCTCCACTGCAACCAATTTTATTCGAACGAGCATGGTCACTTTAATAAAAATAGCCCTAACGTGTATTCTCATGTACTTTTCCTTACAAAGTTAATAGGGTGCTTAAGGACTTGCTTAGAAATCTTACATAATGTAGACAATACCGGTTTATGAAGCTCAATACCCGAATTCTCCCGATACGCAGAATTCATTAATGAGTATCGTTATATCGTCAATATCGTTACCGATAATCTTTCATTACCGACAATATCGTTAATGAAAGAATATGATCAACTAATTTCAGGTTTCTTTGTAATAAAACACATGAAATCAAATATTAAAACGAATAAAATGAAATAATAACATTAAACATTAAATAAATTAATCCGAAACCTTTTATTGGTTTTTCTGTGTTTCTTTAAGATAAAAATAAAAATTCTACGAAATATTAACGGAAGTAAAACATTTTCGAAACGTACCATTGCATACAACACTTTATCTGCCCAGCATTTTACGTTGTGATTTAGTTATTTATGGAACGGCTTATTTCCGAAAAACAGGAAAATGTATTCATGATTTGGTGATATACCTCCAAAACTATATAGTACACCTGAGAATATATTTATAACTTTTTAAAGGCGAGATTAACATGGAATTTCTTCACATGTAGTCTTCACCCGCAGAGATATGGTATATACACTTATTTTAATAGAACTATTAAGCACTTTTATACTCTTTTCTTATTATACTTCAAAACTTATTTCGTAAGTCGTACGAATTTTCAGAGAAACCGGAAGTAACATCTCCAGAATCGGAAGTGGACATCTGTAGTGAACCCCCTTTGAAATTGGAAACTGAATCATATCACTCATTATCTAAGATATATCTATGACCTATCTTGAAAAATGGATATTATAAGGAAAATATATTATTTTTGATCGGACCGGAAGGGGAAACCCTGTAAAGTTTATATGTCTCTTTATCCTCTTTGCATGCCTTTGTAGAGGATTTTTTTTTAATCTGTCAAGAGTTACTTAACTCAAACTTGGAACACTTGATATTTCGACTTTTCGATCCAAGGCCAATAACACCGGACTCCACTGTTTTAAATCAAATTCAGTTTATTGGGGACTTCACAGAAATTACAACAACTTGCTGTTTAACGCAATGGACAAAAATATATACTAATTGTTATTGCACGCGCCCGGAATAATTTACAAATATACAAGCTACTACAATATATTAGGCTGATGATAATTCTTACATGGATACGCATTTACAAAGCTTATATGCTTGCCACTGGCATTCTGTTATCTCGCCCAGTATTGCGACCACACCCCAAATACTAGACTTTTCCTAGTCATCGTTGTATCGAATGAGGTTTCCTCCTATTCACTACTCGAATCCTTCATCGTCTACTTAAGAACCCTTCTTTCATTCCAAGAACCCTCTACTCAAGAACACTCTTCTATCATTATAAGAACCCTCTACTCAAGAACACTCTTCTTTCATTTCAAGAACCCTCTACTCAAGAACAATCTTCTTTCGTTCCAAGAACCACCTACTCAAGAACGCTCTTCTTTCATTCCAGGAACGCTCTACTCAAAAACATTCTTCCATTCCAAGAATCCTCTACTCAAGAATACTCTTCTATCATTCCAAGAACCCTCTACTCAAGAATACTCTTCTTTCTTTCCAAGAACCATCTAATCAAAAACACTCTTCTTTCATTTCAAGAATCCTCAACTCAAGAACACTCCTTTTTCATTCCAAGAATCCTCTACTCAAGAACTCTCCTCTTTCTTTCCAAGAACCCTCTACTGAAGAACACTCTTCTTTCATTCCAGGAACCCTCTACTCAAGAATACTGAAAACTTCACAATCCGAAAGATATTCCTATTCGACCGTAAGAACTCAGAAAATGCTGATTAGGTCAATGATTCGTCTAACAACCAAACCAGTTAGGATAGTTAGTCTAAAGGAACATAAATTATAATGCAAACTGGAGGAAATAATATTCGAAAGGTTATGTAGATCTCACAACTCTTAATGAGACCATTATTCCCAGCAGAATTGAATGCTGGATCCATATTAATCATCACTTAAGGTCTACCTCTAGCCCATTTTGCAATATATAGATATTTCAAGAAGAGTTTCTGAACTGAACGTGGAAACGAACCACCCTACGCCCTATGGAACTTAATGTTAAATCTATATCAATTACCATCTTAGCTCCCTCTATAACCGATTCTAAGAAAATAGATGTTTCAAGTAAAATGATAAATTTTGAACTGGAAGTAAGAAAATAAACGTCAGTGGGAAATCCTTAGTGAATTTTTTTTTAATTAATCCTCAGTTATTTTTTTAATTTTTCAACTCAATTTTTAAACTTTTATTTTTTCCACTTTTGTAAGTTTTTTTTAAATTTCAAAAGGCACCTGAAAACTCCCCTACCCTCTTTAGAATTTGAATTTGAGTTAAATTTCACAAAATAATAAGCATAATTATTTGAAAATATGCTGAATTTGCTTCATTTTCGTTTTCATTTCGTAACGGACGTATTTTCAAACACGGCGTAATAGAAATACGAAGAAAAAAGAAAATATCTCGAAAGCAGCTTGTCCTAGAGTAATGGGATTGGTCGTATTCTTTTCATCATCAAAAATTACGCATAAAACTAGCATTTCATTGATACATTTGAGCATACGTAAACTTTTTTAAATTTTAACTAATTTTGTTGGCCATTTCGCAAAGAAAAGCATGTTCTTTTTCCCCTAATCGTAACAAAATCTAATCAGCATCTGGGTAATGCACAAGTGACTGGTCTGGCAAATTTTGTGAAATTTGGTCAATTCGTTTTTTAGTTAGAGTGGATATAAAATCTGAACAGACAGACAGACACACAGACGCACAGACACACACATGGACGTTAAGCTAAAAATAGTTTTTTTTTGTGTGTGTTCTTCTAGAGGTCCGAAAACGTGTAAATCCGTCGAAAACTACCGCAATGAAGAAATACTGAGCTTGAAAAGAAAAAATACAAGTGGTACTCCAATCAGGTATTTAGTCATAGTGTTCAGTTTTTATCCAACATCTATATAGAAATTAATCTTCCATGCAATAATAATAAATTCAACTATATAATAATAATAATCCATCTATATAATAATAATAAATCCAACATTTCAATAATAACCTCACGTTTTATGTATTTTCAAACCTTCCAAAAGCTCCCCCCCCCCCCCCCGGTAACATAAAATCCTGAATCGTTGTACAGTTATAGTATCCAACGCGAAACACTACTTAACAAAGCATAATTTTTAATCACCCTGTGAGCAAAGACAATCGGGGTTAAAAATATTTCCAGACCCTTCAGAATCATTTTTATTGGGTAGAAAGCTGAATGTTTGCACACTTATAGCATCGATTACAGGACAGAATCTAACGTCACCGGCCTTTGTATTCTCCCCCGGGGATGGACAAAATGGGATTGGGGTCTTTGCAAACCACTTAGAAACCCTCCAATGACCGAATATTTTTATACGTATAGGCATAGTACCAAACACGGGATAGAAACTAATGGTGCTAGATTTTCTTGTTTTACCTGGGGGGTGGGCAAATCGATAAGAGATCTAAAAAACTTCCCTTTTCCCCCAGAAATCCCCGTTGACATCTTCTACTTCGACCCAGACCGTCCAACCTACCCGAAAGTGTAAGGTATCTACTTGGACGGCCGGGAAGTGTCACCCAATTTAGACCAGAACCCAGTGGGGGCAGCATCCACAGAGACCGTACCCTCCTTCCCCTACCACCAACTTCTTACGAACCCAAAAATTTAATGCGCCAGTACACCGCGTGAACACAGATATTATTTGGGCAGAGGACATAAAAGGCTGAAACTTTGACTACGTTTACCATCGATCCCTGGGTAGGACCTAACGAAGCCAGTTTTATTAACACAACAGTTTTCGACGATAAGCGCTATATGTTGTTAAACAAAATATAACTTATTAAAAAAAATTGTAACTGAATTTTCAAAAACTGGTAGTTTCCCTGGCTTAAATATTAGTTCATAAATAAATTAATTTTTTAATCGTTCTTTCGCTTATTGTTGTTATTGTTATTGTTTCTCTATTATACATACCTTAACATAGGCATACATACCTTAACATACCTTAACATAGGGCAACGAAGTCGCCGATGAACTGGCCAAACAAGCTACGATCTCCGGCACCCCACTCCTTATACCTTTTCCCTACTCCTTTTTGATTAATAATTGTAAATCTTTCCTTCTTAAAAATTGGCAATCTCTTCTTAATGATTATATTTCCCCCCGGACTCATGACCCTGCCAGAATTCTAAGCTATTTACCCAAAGTCAACCCCAATTTTCAAATTTATAACAAATTCTTAATCTATTTTTTAACGGGTCATGGTCCTTTTCTTGACTATCTTCATTTTTTCAAACATAAACGTTCTTCAAATTGTCTTTGTAATTCATATGGTGACGTAGATCATTACGTCTTTAATTGCCCCCATACCTCAAAATTTCACTTAACCCGTCCTCCAGATAATCTTCGTACGACTTGGTTCTCTGGTGTCAGAACCAATAAAATTCTTTTAAATAGGTTGAAAAACTGTGTTTTAATTGCGAGAGAAATCTCCAATCAGGTTCCTTAGCAAGCTTGGTGCCAACTGCTTTCAATTTTCTTCGGTCAATGTTGTCCTCCCTGTTCCAGGCGTTTGTCTCTTATTGTTCCTGCACTTACGCTTTTTGGTGTCCGTCTTTTGTATATTTTGTTTCCTGTTTATATTTCTCTGTTGTATATATCTGTTTTCCCTGTGTTCCTCGGCTGTTCATATATTTGAAAGTTTTACCAGGTACATGTAGTGCTATATTGCACTTAACTTTATCCGGTTACCTCAACTGATTGTAACCTTTATTCAGCTATGTTCTTTTTGCTTTCTTTTGTTGGTTTTTACTGTATTGTCCCTTTTCCCGCGGTTGCTCGGATTCTTTTGGCCATACGTTTTACATAAATTTAATTTCATTTTAAGAAAATAATTTAATTTTTACCTCAAAATTCAAAATTTGTTAAAATCTACGTTTCTTTGCCTCCCTTCCCACTGAATTTTATGTAAAACTCTAAAACTGTCTGTATATATATTTACCATGTAACCACTTTATTGAATTTTAAATGATTGCAGACTGAAACTTGGTGACTGACTGGAGGACGGTTTCGGCTAACCTCCTCTCCCGGCCACACATTAAACTGCCGTAAGCCCTAGGGTTGGCTGTGTGGTCTGGGCCTTCGACATCGACATACCTTAACATGGATTAATATACCTATATCTATGCTTTTTATTGTTCTTTATTGTTGTTATTGTTATTGTTTCTCTATACATACCTTAACATGCATTAATATTCCTATATATATGCTCTTTATTGTTCTTTATCGTTCTTTATTGTTGTTATTGTTATTGTTTCTCTATTATACATACGTTAACATGCATTAATATGCTTATATCTATGCTCCTTATTATTCTTTATTGTTGTTATTGTTATTGTTTCTCTATTATACATACCGTAACATGCATTAATATTCTAATACCTATGCTTTTTATTGTTCTTTGTTGCTATTTATTGTTGTTATTGTTTCTCTATTATACATACGTTAACATGCATTAATATTCCTATATCTATGCTCTTCATTATTCTTTATTGTTTTTTATTGTTGTTATTGTTACTGTTTTTCTATTATACATATCTTAACATGCAATAATATTCTAATACCTTTGCTTTTTATTGTTCTTTGCTGTCCTTTATTGTTGTTATTGTTATTGTTTCTCTATTGTACATGCCTTAACATGCATTAATATTCCTATATCTATGCTCTTTCCCTTCCACATACAAGTACATAAAATGGGGTAAACCCTCACCATATTAGAAGGAATTTTCGAGAAACCCAAAAGAGCGGACCGTCGGAAATTACGGAGTCAAAATTCAACACGCCAAGAATTCGAACAATGCGATGACACTAATTGCCTTAAAGAAGGTCTTGATTAATTGAGAAAGTAGTCCAGAAATTTTAATTAAGTCTGCAGAGCCCCACATTTAATATTACGTACAGCAATATACGACTTCGTGATTCTTAACTTATTCAGGGAGCTGGAAATAAAATTATATCCGTTCTTTCATATTACTATATTTTAATTATTTGCTTAACTAAGAGCTCTTTCTCTGTTCGATACGTTCGCAAACCCCGTTCCAGGGAACTCCGCCCACGCTTTATTAATAAATATAATGAATTAACAATTAAGATTGGCTTATGATTTCATAAGGTAACATCTCATTAAAAACGGTGTTTTTAACACTTTCCGTTGAAAAGTCAGGAGTAAAATCTTATCAACGCCTACTGGCATACTGTAAATGATGATTTTCATTTTTAAATAAGTTACATTCGAAATGATTACTATTTAACAATTTTAACAAAATTGTTTTTGCAATACTCGTTCAATTTTCAAAAAATAGTTTCAAAATAATTGGAGACTTTTCCAGTGGCAGTCAATTTGAAAAAAAAAATCTGCTGTGGGCAGCACATAACTTTCCTTATATAATGCAATGAATTTACTACTTTTACAGTAAAAAAAATAGATTATTTTTATAGTAGATATTTATATTCTTTCTAAGATATTGAATTTTCGTCAATGAGTCGTCATTTTCATTGATTTAACGTCATTTTTATCCATTTGGCAAGTGTTTCGTTAATTTAGCAACATTTAAAAAAGTCGCCAAGTTGGCGACATTCCACCAAATTCGTCGCCAAAATCTCACCAGGCGTTATGGGCGGAGAAATAAGTTATTCTTATAGCAAATAAATGACTATTGACGTTCAAATACATAAGTGTTATTCAAAGTATCTTTTCTCATGAATGGAATGAGCTAGATCCACCAGAATGATGTCACCATATTTATCGCATGGTATTACATATGAAAAGTGAACATGTTTCTCAATAGGAATTTTTTTTATATGATTTTTTGAAAAATGTGCAATATCTCGAGAACGATTCATGCTAGTGTTCTAAAATTTATGTCAATCGTTATCTAATGAAAAATTACATAAGAAATGTCTATTTGCGCAACTTTATTAGCGGTTTTGATTTTTTGACGATTTTTTAAAAATTTCACTCGAAAATTTAAGGGGATTCTGAACATTCGATTGCGTATAAAAACAATAAGCTTCCAGTATTCACAGATTGTAATTTTTGTACCAAATTTTGTTCGAATCGGCCCGTTCGTTCGTCAGTTATCGTCTCCACACACATACACACACAGACACCACTTCAAACATATTCGATTCGTGATCAGAGATACTTGAAACGTGCTCTCCCGTCGAAAACTCGAATTCGAATTTCCGACCCCGTCACAATACTTTCCTTATACATTATTGCATATAAGGAAAGTAAAAAAATCTCATTTGGGCATCAGATGTTCTTTGCATTATACTTTCCCTATATAATGCAATGAATTGACTGTATAAGATCTATAGCACATGTATAAGATCTACAAAACATGTGTATAAAATCTGCAGCACAATGTTTTCAATGTTAAATTGCACATCGTTTGTACATTGAATTGTATATTGTTTTGATATAGGAGTGCACATCAAAACTTTTACTAGAGTATTTAAAAAATCTACTTTTGAAAACGCTTAAAAATTATACCTTAAATGACACAAATAAACACCTACTAATTTTACACTACCTGCAAAGCTGAATATGGTCAAACTTTCTCACCTGATGAACTAAAAATAAAGCGAAATTTTAAATTAGGCACAAACCTGCAATCTATTAACTAGTTCACCATTTAGACTGTGCGCACTCCTGGAGAATACTCCCTCTAACTTCCCCTTTATTCTACTTATATATTTCAAAGAAAGTAACAAAGAAGGCAGGTTGAAATAAACCTAAATTTTTCACTGGAATTTTTAATCAAGCCTCTCGGTTTAAAAAAAAAATGTTCGTTATTGCATGTATATTTTAATTTTTTTGCAACTCCTAAATTTTCCATTAGCGTATTCACTCCTTCCCTTTATTATGTATTTTTTTATCAAAGCAAAAGTTTGCGTTTTTACATCAGCATTTTCATATCTCTGCAGCTTCGCGTTCATATTTTGTACGCTTTTTCTAAAAGAAATAGCTTCAGTAATCTTACCGTTTATTTTTTTCCTGTGCATTTCCTTACCAAAACATAAGAAAAATTCCATCATTCTACCTTTCAATATTTAAATTTTGATTCCTAATCTCAGTTTTCACGATATTTTTCAATATCAGAATTATCTTATTCTTAATTTACATACATTTGTTTCATAGTTTCTAAATTAAAAAAATCTGTTGTGGGCAACACATGACTTTCCTTATATAATGCAATGAATTTACTACTTTTACAGTAAAAAAATAGATTATTTTTATAGTAGTTATTTATATTCTTTCCAAGACATTGAATTTTCATCAATGAGTCGTCATTTTCCATGTCGTCATCATCAATGGGTCGTCATTGATTTAGCGTCATTTTTATCCATTTAGCGAGTTTTTCGTTAATTTAGTAACATTTAAAAATGTCGCTAAGTTGGCGACATTCCGATAAATTCTTCGCCAAAATCTCGCCAAGTGTTATGGACGAAGAAATAAGTTATTCTTACAGCAGATAAATGATTATTGGCGTTCAAACACAAAAGTATTACTCAAAATATCTTTTTCATGAATGGAACGAGCTAGATCCACGAGAATGATGTCACCCAATGTATCGCATGATATTACATATGAAAAGAGAACATGTTTCTCAATAGGAAATATTTTCTTTTTATTTTATATGATTTTTTGATAATTTTATTGAATAATATGCAATATCGCGAAAACGGTTCATGTTAGCATTTTGAAATTTATGTCAATCGTTTTCTAATAAAAATTACATAAAAAATGTCTATTTGCGTAACTTTATTTGCGGTTTTGATTTTTTGACGATTTTTTCAAAATTTCACTGGAAAATTTAGGGGGGTTCTGAACATTCGATTACGTATAAAAACAATAGGCTTCCAGTGTTTACAGATTGTGATTTTTGTACCAAATTTCGTTCCAATCGGTCCATTCGTTCGTCAGTTATCGTATCCACAGACTCACTGACACACACACACACATACTTTCACACACACACATACTTTCACACGCACACACACACACACAGACATCACTTCAAAAATGCTTGATTCGTGATCAGGGAGGGATGCTTGAAACGTGCACCCCCGTTGAAAACTCGAATTCGAATTTTCGACCCCGTCACTTGTTTCTCTAAGTCTTCGGACGAGACGGATGGTCTGGGTTTTCGACAATTCTTTCCTTATACATTATGTATATAAATAAGGAAAGTAAAACTATTAATGGAAAATATTGATAAAAGTCTTAAACAAACGTTGAAAAGGCCATCGTGATGGCAGAAAGGGAAACTTAATAAATATTGTTACGAGGTATACTCGGAAATCCTGGATGTACGTTCAGAATACAAAAATGAATCCAAATTTCTGGATAACTAACACGTTTATTCATAAGCACAGCGTAAATAGAGACAATATACAGTAAAACCACACTTAAATACTTCACTAATTTCACAAAAATAACTGATATTATTCTCAAAACATTGAGGAAAGTAATTTCACAAAACAGCCGCTATTATTATCAAAACATTGACAAAAATCATAGTTCAATGTTATTCGTATCACGTTATCTACTCTCCGACAGAGTGATGACCCCTTTTATAGTCTCTCTTTAGAAACTTCTAGGATTCTCTCATATCGCTTAGAATACTCGTTATTTCTCAAACCTTTGGGAAGTCGTCAAATATCGCCAAATTGGCGATAAATTGCCAAATCTGGCAACCCTCATCCTAGCTTCATATGTTAGCAACCCTAGGCTCACGTAATGGGAAAGGATGCATTTATGGATGGTTTCTCCGTCTGGTCTTCGAAAGAGGCGAAAGAAAAGCGCAAGTGAGGGAATTACACGTTATAATAATTTTTTCAATAAAGTTATAATACATTATATACATTCGTTAAGTTAGACGTATTTACCTTATATACATTCTATGGGGAGCCGACGTGGTTGTCGAGTGGTCAAGGCAAGCGTTTCCGTAGCAATCGCTCGACCGCCACGTTGTGGGTTCGAGCCCCACGTAAGGCATGGATGTTTGTGTTGTGGGCGCAATGTGATCCGCCCCCCTCTGGTGCGCCTGGGGCAACGTCTATGGACGGCTAAATGGTTCACACTCTGGCCGCTGTAATAAAGGCGAATGACGAAGGTCAAAAGTGCCTGGCCATTTGGAAAAAAGAAAAAACATTCTATGGGGACAATGGGGATGGCTGGAAATATAAAGGAATCGCCAGAATGAAACCAGTACTGACAGATTTAATGGAAATATTTATGATTGGGGCAAAGGTCAAAGGCGTGTTTACACCAACAAATGGAAATCCGTGTAAACATGTAAAGTCAATGAGAAATGTGACTTCAGACATCACTTTACAACCTGGAAATTGGGCAAACTAGCGAAGGAGACGTTTCTGACCCGCAGTGTCAATGGGTGAAGCCAAAGCATCCGCCAAAGATCAGTGCAAAAAGTTCAAAATGCAATTCCTTACATGTCGTACCTGTGGATTAACAGGGTGGAATAATTGCTAAAGGGGGGGGCGTGTACTTTACTTTTTTTAGTAGCCCAATGGCAAGGGTTGCGTCGGGTCTGACTTCTATAAGAAATAAAACAAATTGAAAAACTGACAATTTTGAAAACCTTTAGGAAAAAGCATTATATTATTGATGAGATAAATAGACATGCATCGATGATATACATGAGAACGCCCACATTTGACCACGCCCATTATTCGTCCTCTAAGCTTTTTGGGGGAAATGAAAGGGTGTTTATTTGGAATACATATGAAACAAGGAGAATACATTTTAAAGAAGGTGATCTCTTTCGAAAATTTCAAATTGGGACTATTTCTGCCATTTAATTCTACTATTTCTGCCAAGTCTAAATTTCATTCTATTTTAATTATGGACCTCTAGCTCAACTTTTTCGAATGCATCAATTTAGCCCTTAGTGCAAGTCGCATAACATAATTCTGAATCCCACACAGACTATATATATATATATATATATATATATATATATATATATATATATATATATATATATATATATATATATATATATATATATATATATATATATATACGTGATCCCAAAAAATGGCTGTGGAGAGATTGTGACCCCCACTCCCCGGTTAAAGCATGCTTTAGAGCTTCAGCAACGCTCCCGGAAAACCGGTCATAAAAGAGTGTTCAGAAATGTTATCAGGAATTATTTGATTAGAAGTAAGAGCTTGAATACAAGAATAGAGGACCAGTTTTCGTATGTGATGAAATACTTAGGGAAGCTAGAAAGGTTGGATTTCCTAATGGGTTTCTTTTTGGAATCGCATCGGATTTTTATAACATCGAAAAGCAAGAGTGCAACTTAAGATTCTCGAAATATAAAAGGATCAATGGCAATGGTTCATAGGGTACTTAATGTGAGATATTGTGATTTTGAAACATTCTTGGTTCTTCTGGCGATGCACAAGATAACTTAGTTAGGGTGTGTTGCATCGTGGTTTACTGTGATTGTGTTTCTTCAGTGTATATTGATTCTTTTGGTTTTAATTGAAAAATTTTTCATTTGAACTATGCTTTATGTATTTATTTCTTTTATTGGGTCTTGTTTATTCGGGACATGCTTTGGTCTAGAGGACTTTTAATGAATAGTACCGGTTTTCTGGGAGTGTTGCCACGGCTCTAAAGCATGCTTCAACCAAAGATTGGGCGTCACATCCCCTCCACAACTACTTTTTGGTACTGTTCATTTATTCTACTTGGATTATGTATAGTGCATAAATATGTCAGTGCTGCTTTGCGCCTACTATTTTATTACTATTCTGGTTTAAATTGCCATTTTTGATAACTTTTAAATTATTCCAAACACTATGGTTTTATATATTTATATATATATATATATATATATATATATATATATATATATTTGCACATCGTTCATGAATACCAATAATATATTCAAATTTATACTCTACATAAAAATAATGCTGTTTAAACTAGCAGTTGTCGCCCGATTTCGACTCCTCATTCGGAGCTCAGACTTCGAAGTGTGAGGTTGTGATTTTGCGAAGCTGCTGTTTTTATCTTGTGGTGACTTTTCTTACTTACGCTTGGGCGTGTTATATCTAGTTACGATAGAGCACGTCGGGCTAAATAATCTTCAACTTTTCTGTGTATCGCCATTTTGTGCTGTTCGAACTTGGATTGCCACGTGTGTTTTTCCCACGTGGTTGTGCTTTTCGTACTTCGAGTTATTTGACCCTGATTTATGATGGATCTTGACAACGACCTTTTGGAGAAGACGAAGGAAGTTGCTAGTGAGCTGGAGGGTGACGATGCTCGGCCTCTCAAGGATGCAATGGATGCGTATCTTGGACGCCTGCCGGACGCTGGACTTCTTGCCGCAAAGACCCAGGAAGTGAAGGATGCGGTGAACTATTGTGGAATGGTGATCTACGTGCTGACACTGCATATCCAGGATATGCTCAAGTATGGACTCCTCGGACAGGACAAGGACCAAGTCTCCCGGATTCTAGGTTCGTTCAATTTGGTGAATTCTTTTTTGTTCTGCTGTGACATTGGTAAATTTAGAAATTGTGATAGTGATATTTATGTGATCTTTAACTCAGTTGAGGAGTATAATGATAGAGTAATTAGAGCTAAACTGTTAGAGTTAGGACTAATAAATGAAATTAAACTTATTGACAAAACTGAAACGGTTGTAAATCCATGTAAAAGGGCTAGGATAGAGGAGTCTCACACTGAGGGAACTCCTACTAAAAACCAGGATGGAAATTTAAAATTAAAATCTAATGACCATGATAACATGGACTGTAATGCTGCTAGTGATAGTGTTGTAAATGAAAAGGTTAGTGATAATGTTGTAACTGTAAATGAAAAAGTTAAAACTAAGACTTATGCTGAAATTGCCGCGCAACCGGTTCAATTTAAGAGTGCACCTAAACCTAAAGCGGTTGAAAATAGTGTTAGAGAAAATATTATGGAGGTAGAAAAAAAAGAACCAAAAGCAGAATGTTTCTTCATAAAGTTTAGAGACAACTACCAGGCTCTCCTTAAAAAGCTAAATGAAATTACAGGCAATAAAGTATCTGGCAAACTCTCAGGAGATATGCTCAAACTCATACCCAATGACGCTGACTCCTATAGGGTTGTTCAGCGCCATTTGACTAGCGAGAAAATCCCCTTCCATAGTTTAAACCTAAAAACTGAAAGGCCAAAAAAGGTAGTTTTGAAGGGGCTACCAACTAACTATGACATTGAGGAGATTAAAATGACGCTAACATCCATTGGATTAGATGTAGTCCGGGTTTCTCAATTGAGAAACACAAAAACAAGATTACCCCTGCCGATCTTCTTACTCAGCCTTAGGCCCACGGAAGACTGGCAGAGGATTTACAGACTGACAAGGTTAGGATACTTGGCTGTGAAGGTAGAGGCCTTCAGAGCACGGGGCTTTAAGATTTGCTACCGGTGCCAGCAGTTCAACCACTCCTCTGAGAACTGCAGTATGCCACCAAAGTGCCTGAAGTGTGCACAAGATCATTTCACACGGGACTGCCAGAGACCCAGGACAGAGAAGGCAACGTGTGCAAATTGTAATGGAGACCATCCAGCGAACTTCAGGCAATGCCCGAAGAACCCCTGGAACAGGGGAAATGCACCGGAGTATGGCCCCCCTCCCCCAAAAAATCAGATACCACCTTGGAGGCAAAAGGCCCTCGGACTAAACCCCCAGGCACCCCCTCAGGGCTCCTCGCACATAGTGCCACAGGAAAAAAGACACCAACCTTCAGCACCTACCAGATCGGTGCAAGAGCAGGCCCCCAAATCATCGACCTCCAGAGAATTGACCCTGGAGGAAGTAAGAGCAGCTACAGCTGCCATTAAAAAGAGATCGGAAATAGAAAAAGCCAGACAGGCAAAGGATAGGCTTGACATTAAGGTTGAGGATTGGAAACAAAATAAACGAGTCAGGGATGAAGAGATCGCGCAGACCCAGCCGTTAGTTAAAACGGGTGAAAAAAAGCAAAAAACTATCGAGTTCCAAAAGGACACTCACAAAAAAGTGCAAACCGCGGTTGAGGCTGAGGAAATGGAAGCTGAGACTGAACCGACTGATAAATCTGATGCTGAAAAGATGGAGGATATCATCAACCTCATCAGAGGATTTATTAGCATGTTCAATCTAGACGACATAAAACATCTGTTGATGCAGTTCGCAGAGTTAGTACAAAAAAAGAGCGATCCTATGGTAATGGTCTTTGAGGCCCTTAAAATAATCGCGGACTTTAAAAATAACAGTGAGAATCAAACCCGTCATGGCTAGGTCCCAAAAAGAATCCTTAAAAATAATATTTTGGAATGCGAACGGCATATCTCCAAGAATAAATGAACTTAGGAACTATGTAAATGAAAATGACGTAGACGCCTTATTAATTCAGGAAACTAAAGTTAGAGAAAGTAAAAAACTAAACATAGCCAACTATATATGCTATCATAATCTTAGCTCAAATACTAATGCTAGAACGCCCCATGGAGGAACAGCAGTATACATTAAAAGAAATATTCCCCACGAGGAACTAAACAACATAAATCTTCAAGGTATAGAAAATACTAGTATAAAAATTAAAATTAATAATACTAGCCCGTTTATCCTAACCTCAACATATGTCAAAAATATGAGTAGAGTAGATGTAGCTGCGCAACTGGAACTGCTTTTCGCGCGATATCCAAACACTATACTCGCAGGCGACTTCAACGCGCACCACCGAGCGTGGGGCTGTAGGAGAGCCAATTCACGCGGTACACAGATACACAGACTGCTGAACACGACAAACACTAACATTATTGTACCGTCGACACCAACCTGCTTCTCAGGCGCCAACGGCTCATTTATAGACTTTGTCCTAACGCGAAACATAGATTACGCTCACACTATTAGTACCTTGGATGAATTCGACTCGGATCATCTGCCGGTACTGGTGACATTCGACCTGAACACACCTCTTCCAGCCTCTTTGGGACAAGAGAGGGTCAACTGGGAAGTATTCAAAAGAGCACTCTTCGAGCCGCACTTAGCAGTACCTAACATAATGAGCACGGCGGATATTGACTCTGCCACGCACACACTCACAACAGAAATCAAGAGAGCAATTGCCTCTGCCACAACACATCGTGAGTCTCCAAAAATGCCCACACTTTCCCACCATGTCAAACAATTAGTCAGGCAAAGAAACAGAATACGTAAGACATGGCAGGCTAACAGAGACCCCGCCCTTAAAAGGGAGCTTAACAGACTCACGTGCAAAGTCAGGGAAAAAATTGTCGCAGAAAAGCAGCAACAGTATAAAGAACTAATCGAATCCCTTAGCCCAGAAGACGTATCGCTCTGGCAATTCGCAAAAAGACTCAGGAAACCTCAAATTAAGCTCCCGCCACTAATAGATGGTGCTAAAATCGCGTACTCAGACGAGGAAAAAGCCGAGGCGCTCGCAAGCCATTATGAAAAACAATTCCAACCAAACCACGATCTAATGTGTCAGGACACCCTAAGAATGGTCAGACAAACTTTAAATAATTTCAGGAATTCCCCGGTAACGGCTGAGATTAGCCCAGCCACCCCGCAGGAGATAGTAGAAATCATTAAAAATCTCAAAAACCGTAAAAGCCCAGGGCACGACAAAATCAGAAATATTGCGGTTAAAAACCTACCCTTAAACGTAATATGTTACTTGACAATCTTAATAAATAAAATATTAAAACTAAACTATTTTCCCAAAGAATGGAAGGAAGCGATAATTATAGCAATCCATAAGCCTGGTGAGGATGCCACAATTCCAGCCAACTATAGACCAATTAGCTTGCTACCGACACTTAGTAAAATTACTGAGAAAATTATTCTTAAGAGACTGAACACGCACCTTAGTG
This sequence comes from Amaurobius ferox, assembly GCA_951213105.1. Classification (NCBI taxonomy): domain Eukaryota; kingdom Metazoa; phylum Arthropoda; class Arachnida; order Araneae; family Amaurobiidae; genus Amaurobius; species Amaurobius ferox. Next base: position 86,054,950 of record OX578143.1, read on the forward strand.
AGAATGACATTATCATTCCGGAGCAGTTTGGATTTCGGCCAAAGCACTCCACCACTCATCAATTGCTGAGAGTGGTAGAGTACATATCTTCTGGTCTCAATAACAAGACACCCACAGCTGCGATTTTTCTGGACATACAAAAAGCCTTTGATAAAGTATGGCACTGTGGATTAGCGTACAAATTGATCACTTTAAAAGTCCCTGACGCTATTGTCAAACTTTTAATCTCATACTTAAATAACAGACACTTTCAAGTCAGAGTAGGAGATAACTTATCTACACCCAAGCTCATTAAAAGTAGTGTACCGCAAGGTTCTATCCTGGGCCCGACACTCTTTAACATATACCTGAACGACATCCCTAGGACTCCAAACACAGAGCTGGCACTCTATGCAGACGACAGTGCGATACTTGCAAAACACCCCTATGTCTCAGTAATGCACAGACAGCTACAACAACACTTAGACATACTCCAAACTTGGCTGGAAAAATGGCGAATAAAATTAAACCCCAATAAATGTCATTGGATTTATTTCTCAAGAACACGTAAACCTCCGCCGCCTCTGTACATAAACAACCATGCCCTAAAAGCGGAAAAATCTACTAAATACCTAGGTGTAACGATAGATTCCCACCTAACCTGGAAACAGCACGTAACGAACTTAATCAAAAAAGCGTATATGGCCACAGGAGCCTTATACCCAATGATAGGAAACGGAAATCTAAGTTATCAAAATAAACTCCTAATTTATAAATCGGTCATCCGCCCGGGAATGCTGTATGCAGCACCCGTATGGGGATATGCCTGTAAAACTACAATAGACCTCCTAGAGACAAAACAAAACAAAATCCTACGGATTATCAGGAAAGCTCCCAGGTACTTAAGAAACTCGGTAATTAGGAATGACTTCAAAATAAAAACTGTTAGAGCCCAAATTAAAAAGCTAGCGCTTAAATTTTACAGAAATTTGCCATCCGTTCCAAACGAACTGTTATTCAATCTGCATGACTATGATCATCGCAAGGCCAAATCTCGTAAGAGACCCCGCGCTGTTTTAAACATCGATAATCGGAATTAAATGATCCCACCTCAAACATCTGATTTTAAAATAAAACTCGCGACTATTATTTTATAAAAAAAAAAAAAAAAAATATTCTAAACACTAAACTGCCAAAACGCTAGGTAACCCTTAGATCTGCATCAACCCCCCAAACTGCTTAAACTCTAAATGTGCAACAAACTGCCACACTAGGAGCTAGGATAAATAATAAAAAGTAGTAAATAAAAACCTCGAACCTCCAATTAGGATCACTGAATTAATGTCACAGTTTGACGATAAGAACCACATATTGAAACTGGAGATTAAAGGCGCTTCGCGCCTGGTGCTCTGTCTTGTACGACACTACGTATAAGACCTGCAAACTCGCGACTAGTGTTCAAAACTCTTAACTGTTAAAATGCTAGGTAACCCTCAGATCTGCATCAACCTCCCAAACTGCTTAAACTCTAAATGTGCAACAAACTGCCACAATAAGAGCTAGGATAAATAATAAAAAAGTAGTAAATAAAAACCTCGAACCTCCTGTTAGGGTCACTGAATTAATGTCACAGTATGACGATAAGAACCACATTTTGAAATTGGAGATTAAAGGTGCTTCGCGCCTGGTGCTCTGTTTTGTACGACACTCGACTTCACTAGCAGTTGTATTGTTCAATCCGTCATTGTTCCAGAAAACTGCACAGACTAAGGCTGCAGTGCTTTGAAATGCAGTCGACTCCGGCTAATACTTGCACTCATGGGGGGGGGGGCTCACCCCGGGACCCCGGGGCATGATTGACTTAATTATTTTTATCTGGCTCCGCACATATGACGACATGAGAATTAAGAACGCGCGCATTGTTCCCAGGCTCTCAAGTGGGACCGAATTTGTTAACTATGACTCTCATCTTACTCTAACAACGTCATTAAATTTCACTTCAAAATTAACAAACTCTTTTTAACTGTAATAATGCGTGTGATTTGGCACCTCCTCCCAAAGTTTACGCTAGCCTGTGACAACGCGAATGAGGAATCTTAATTCCTTTCACGTCAAGCCGACAACTTTTTCATTGGTTACCGGGTTGAGTGACCAACCTTATATTAAAGAACCTTGATTGCATTGGGTTGCCGGTTTAGCAAGACTACATAATTATGAGAGTGCTTTAAAATACTTTCGTTTAATTCTTTATTAAGTTTAATGTCACAGGTTAACGGCATATATTGTTACCAGGTAACCTCTGGAATCGTGGGTGGGCATTCAGGATACAAGAATGAGTCCAAATTTCTAGATAACTAGCACGTTCATTCACAAGCACGGCGTAAACAGTAACAATAGACAGTAAAACAACATTTAAATGCTTCACTAATTTCACAAAATAACCAATACTATTCTTAAAACATTGAAGAAAGTAATTTCACAAAACAGCAACTACTATTATCAAAACATTGACAAAAATCACTGTTCAATGTGGCTCGTATCACGTCAATTGCTCTCCAATGAAAGGAAGACTCCTTTTATAGTCTCTCACTCTAGAAATATCTCATATCTTGTAGAATAATCGTTATTTCGAGGTCCGTCTTAAACCTTCTGAAAGTCGCCAAATTGGCGATAACTCGCCAATTGACCGTTTTCTGAAAATGAGTTTTTCTTAATTTGATACACTTTATTTCCAATGATCGCTTTCTCAAAATGAGTTTTTCCTAATTTATACACTTTATTTCCAATGATCGTTTTCTCAAAATGAGTTTTTCCTAATTTGATACACTTTATTTCCAATGACTGTTTTCTCAAAAAGAGTTTTTCCTAATTTAATACACTTTATTTCCATTGATCATTTTCTCAAAATGAGTTTTTCCTAATTTGTTACACTTTATTTCCAATGATCGTTTTCTCAAAATGAGTTTTTCCTAATTTGATACACTTTATTTCCAATGATCATTTTCTCAAAATGAGTTTTTCCTAATTTAATACACTTTATTTCCAATGATCGTTTTCTCAAAATCAGTTTTTTCCTAATTTGATACAGTTTATGTAAATTCTATAGCATCCAGATTCGTGAAATTTTGCAAAAGCATAAAATTTGTTATTATACATCTAGGGAACCTAAACATTTCTACTTGAATTACTTAGCATTTTCAAAAATGGTTTGGAAAATATATCCATTATTACTGCGTGATCCAAACTCATACACATTTTTTAAAAATGCCAAGCAAATAAAATAGAAAAGTTTAGGTTGACTGGATGCACAATCATACTTTTTATACTCTTGTAAAATTTTCTGATTAGATATGCTATAGAATTTACATAAAGCGTACCAAAGTAGATGTTGCTGTTGTCGTATCCCTAACATTACATTTAAGGAAGAATGTGTGCACTGCTTCTGTTTAGTCTAATGACCCGGGGCACCCGAAGGTAGAAGTCTGACTTCTGCCCCAAATAAGACATTACAACATCCATGACCGCAGGCGGGACTCGAACCCGCAATCTGGCAGCCGAGCAGTCACGAGGAAACGTCTGCCTCTTTGACCGCTCGGCCACCACCAAAGTAGATAAAATCACATTTTGAGAAAATACTCGTTATCAGGCCTTTGGATTAAACACGGAGCTTGTTTACATCTTTAGGTTCAAAATTTTCTTTCTGTTCATCAGATGAAAAGTACATACATTATATATTTTTGCAATCATCAGAACTTATTTTTAGCTACTAAATGAAAAATGATTTTTTTTTTCAATATTTATTACGTCATCTAGATTCCCTATAAAAATCTTATATTCAAATCTAATGTTTATATTTCAATAGAAAGTTATTCTAAATTGATATTTAAAATGAATTCTGCTAATATGGAAACCCGAAGTATAAACATTGTTTACAGTTTCTTAAAACGTGTTATCTGAGTTTAAAAGATTTTGAAAACTTTATACTAACCCAAATAATTAATTTGTTTTTAAGATTTTTACATAATTCAGATCTATTTATATGTGTAAATCGATTTTTTTTTATCTAAAACAAATCTCTTACATATGCAAGGATTGATCCTAACAGGAATTTTCTTAGATCATAAAAGAATTTCTATAAACAAAACCTTGCAGATCCTCAGAGAATATGAATATTTGATGTAATCAGAAAAAGTTTCGAAATTCTAATTAGTTTATCCCTATTCTCCCACTTCAAAAAAAAAAAAATAAATAAGAGCATTCCATTATCTGTCTTGTTTATCTGCAAATTTCTCAACAGTCTAGCTAGGAAGAGGAAACCGGTATATATTTACTTCAAAGAAAAAAAAAACATGTACCTATAAAAGTAACGTATATACGTAAAAAATGCATTACGAAAAAGGGGGGAAATCTACTACAACCACAAAAAAAACTGTATCATAAAATATCCGCGGCAAGGTGTTTTATGTTCATTAATTATGTACAAATATTCTCCCCCAGCGCAGTAACTGAACCCCATAACAGCGTAGGCGTGATTCAAGGAAATGAAATGATTTTTTTTTCGCCCTCTTGCGGCTGTGGGAGACGTTGATGTTTTGCGCAGGAAAGGTGAGAACACAACCAATGCGAGAAATGTTATTTGTGATTTATTAATGCATTTCTTTTTCTACCCGTGTAAATGTAAAGCTGGTTTGCTCACTTAATATAGACCAAATGCGGCAATTTCTCTTTGTGGGGAAAGACATTTAAAGAGAGAATGGTATAAGTATTTTCTACAACTGCATTTTCTTTTCAAGATATTAAATAAGGTTACAAATTGTTTCACATATTTCATGTTGTGCTTTATTCCAATAAAAGAATGTTACATAAGAAAAGCCCTTCTCCCTATCTGCCTCCTGTTTTCTCTTTTAATCCACACTGTCCGCCCTACTCGAATGTGTGTGGTAATTTTTGGGACGGTATTCACAGGGACAACTGTGCCTTCCTTTCCCTACCACTAAAACCTAGGAAGGACTGTCGGACCCACCGATTTAACGTGCCCATACTCCCTATAGATACGGGTCTGTCTCCTTTGCAGAAAAAATTGGAGACAATATGGCAACTTCGGCGACACATTTAGCGCAATGTTGTCAATTTCACAACAATTTTGGAACATTTCCTTCAAATAGGAAACAAGTTGTTTTGCATACTTAATGGTGTGCTTTAATTGTCGAACACAAGAATATACTATACAATAAAAGTTTTTCTTTCTGTCTGTCTGTCCCACTTGACGACAGATTTGAAGACTATTTGACAACCTGACAACACATTTAGCGCAATATTGCCAATTTTACGACAAATTTCAGCTTAAAAGATTACAAGTTGTTTCGCATACTTCATGATGTACTTCATTATTTTAGTGTACGAATACTAAGGAAAACCCTTCTGTCTGTCCCACTTGACAATACACTTGGGAACAATTTAGCATCCATGGTAACAAATTTGACATACTATCAACAGCTTGGTGACTTTCCGGAAATCGTTTAATTGACAATAATGTAATATCTCGGAAAATTAAGTTTAATTTATCTGTGGGAAATATTTATCATTATTATAAAAGCGCAATTTCAATATGTCAGAGTACCAATTGCAACACCGAGAGTTAAAAAAACCGTACATAATAATTTGGCCAATCTGAACACATAACTAAAAGACTTTTTAAAATTACCCCCTTGGGTCTAGAGAAATAGCCTCTCAAAGTATATCTAGATTCGTAGCTCATTGAAGTGAGATAAAAAGCTTAAATTTCAGTTTATATCACAGGTATTACCACAGCATGATGCAATTTCATGGTCATGAGATTGTAATGCCATGAGAAAGTAAAAGAAAATCTGTATTAAGTTCAAGGGGTTGGAGATAAGACCATCCCTTTGCTTCCATGAGTCAGTTGAATGGTAAATATTGAGAGGTCATCCCAATTTTAAAATTCAGAACCATGGAGTTAGAGAGGCTTGCTTCCTCCTCTATCTTCAAATTCATGTTTTACACAATGCAATTAAAGTAAACATTTGTTTATAGATAGATTAATTGGAGCTGAATTGTATACCCATGAAATTAGGGAGGATTATAGTTATTTTGCTTCCATGGCATGACCAGTATGAGAAACTCAGAAAACTCCAGGAAATTTTTAGATATGTCAGACTCTTGTGAAGTCATAGACCTCAGAGTAGAGGCAACGCAGCTGAAAATTCGAAAACAAAGCTATTAAGACAAGATCACAAGCAGACAGGAAGCCATTAGGCTTATCATCAGAGACGAGAGAACTGTTGTCGACAAATGCAGGTCGTTTGGCCGCTAGACCATTAGATAGCGATCGCTTCAGTATTTCTCTATAGGTGAATTAAGTGCAGGCACTCGTCTAAATGTTTTCCAGACATAGGCTGTCCCAGGCCACGTAAAGTATAATCCGGGGGAGCAGCAAGTCCAATTTGATATAGATAAGCCCTGAGACAGTCATGACCGGTCAGAAGTCTGAACCTAGCAACTGATTCTTGTCGATGAGCGTCTGGAATGACTGAAATGCTCCTGCTGAGGACGCTCTATGGCTTTTCTTTAGATGCCTCCAGAGATTTTGCCTCAATTTCTTTCTTGTGTCGCATTTTAATGAACAGGTTGGCTGAATGAAAAGTCATAGGCTTTGAGAATCTCTGCTGCACCATAGCATCCTTTTTGGTCAAAAAGTCGGCTTTTTCATTTCTTGATCAGAAGTCTTAACCTGGCAACAGAGACGAGGGAACTAAAAAAGAGAAAGACGAGATAACTAAGATTTCCAAAAGTTGAGTTCGCGCGATAAACAGTGCCACCGCGGAGGTCCAGGCACAGTCATGAATTACCAGACAAAATGCAAAGAAATAGGTTAGGGTGGCCTTATTACCAGGCTGGTCTAGATAAATATATATATGAAATATGAGATGATGGAGAAACACGACAGAGAAGGGCTTGAGAGGAGTCGTATTGAGATGAGCTCGCGAGACGAGTTCTTAGAGACGATACGGAGCAGTAAGAGAATCTTACATGCCCCTCACCAACCCAGAGATATGGAAATTGTATATATCTATGTAATGGTGTTTGAAAAGAATAAAATATTCGCAGGATCTCAAGCTCCGAGTATGTTTTAGTTGTATTCTACTACTTCATTTCTAGCGCATTCATCGATTCGATTTCACGTTATTTCCAAAGAGATGACTTTAATCAAGAGCCGAAGAGCCCTTAACCAAGAGTGACTCCCGCGATTTCGGGGCACCCAAACAACTATTTGGAATAGTCGTAAACTGTGGTTAGACTCACATTTATATCATGGGTTCTTACAACCTGAAATTGTAAATTTGAAATAATAAGTTGAGTATTAAAATTAATGATTTCGTTTATTAGAGGGTCTAAGGGGGCATATATTAATTGTGCTATGTTAGGTGATGATAAAATATATATGTTCTGATAAGGAATAGAATAAGAAATAGTAATATTGAATGGGAGGGGTGTGTAGCTTGCATGTGTCTGCAAATATTAGGACCGAATATGAGAGTAGACACAAGTTGATATCCGCCGGTTCCTGATCCCATGGATGGCCGCGCTGTTCTTAAACGGACGTAGCGCAAGAACTGCACGGGCTTTGCTGGTTTAATATTAATTCAAAATATATATGAATTTTAGGTACTGTTCAGAAGGGAAGTAAATTTTGATAGATAATCTAGGTGTTCGTAAATGAATTACGTTTTTGTAGTATAAGTATAGACGAACCTGCCTTAGACGGAATTCAGGGGACTCTAAGAATTTTCCGTCTTGAACAGGTTTCCATTTCATGCAGGTCATTTCAGGAAAAGCTAAGTTTAAAAGTTTAGCTGGAAATGCTGATAGTCCAATTGCTCACCTATATATTAGACTTTAAAAATTCTGAAAAGTCTATTTAGATAAATACGATTAATAATATATTATACCATAGTAGCAAATTTAATTATTTTAACTATGTATATACATACATTTTTGCATACTGCGATCACAGGAGTACAAGGTAAATAAAAATGTAGTGCACCCTATGATCTTAACTGCTAGCTTATTACCATACCTTAAAACCAAGATGAATTGGCCTAAAGACAAAATATTACTGCTTACCATAAAACAAAAAAATAAATTAAAAAATAAATTAATAAATCAAAATAATCCAATATAGTTTCTTGGACATGTGGCTTACTAATGATGCGACTTTCGGTTAAAAATCGTGCATTGACTAATGTTTCTTGCATTTCAGAGTCTCCCTGATTAACGGAAAATTCTTGACGTTCTGAAATGGCTTTCAGAAAATCGTGATATAATTTAATAGAAAGTTCTGTGGAAAAATAGCTCTCATGGAAATAAATGACTAAAATAGTTAGATGATTTTTTTTCATTCTCTGTTCGCTATAAAAAGTGATTTTTATTAACAAAATATTTTAAATTGTTTCCGTGATATTATTTCCGAAATATTTTAAATTGTTCCCGTTTCCACGATGAAAGATTCCGTTTCACACAGGGGAAAATAACACGAATTTTCTATGTTTTTGAACGTGGCTAAAAATATTTTCCGCATATTACAATATTCCGTTTCCTACAGGTTCCGTTTCAAACAGATTCGGCTGTATTATGTTTCACTAGAATGCTCGTATAAAAATTAATAATATTGATAGAGATAATTGATAATATTGATATATATATAATTAATAATATTGATAGAGAAAGGAACTTGGTCCATATGGTCCTAGGATTATTACAAACGCTCATATCGCATTATTTTTTTCTAAAGTCTTTCAACAAGAAAACAACGTTTATAGAGACCTTTGTCATTACTGCATGATCGTTTGACCTTAGCTCCAAATTTAGTGAACTATCGACAACTTGGCGAGTTTTGTAAAACTCGAGATATATGACCGGAAGTGGTTAATTTTGACAAATATCAAAATTTTTCTGGTTCTTTCCATATAAGGTTGTTCAGTGTTTAGAATGCAATGTTATGTAATAAGAGAAATTATCGCATAACCATGCTCTGAATTGGCAAACGTCAGTATTTTGAGAATACGGCTTTTTTGTTTGTTAATTTGCTGAGCATTTAATTGCTGTATCGTGATTACTTAATTGCTGTTTCGTGAGCATTTAATTGCTGCTTTATTGCATCTGGGAATTAATTTGCAACTTATCTGGATATCTGGAAAGTATTGACTGTAACTTGTTCCTGTTTACGCTTATGACTGCTTTGACAAAAAGCATGTACTCATATCATTAGAGCATTTAGAGTATTAGAGTGGTAGAGCTCATTACTGTACCCTGAAAATACACCAACAAATACAGAGGATTCGTGATAACAATGTATTGTCTTCCTTCACTTTGAGAAAAATTTAATATTTTACTTCTATGCTATGGTAACAACGAATATATAAATTAAAATACTCATATCATACTAATAATATATTTTAGCAATTTCACTGTTGTATGTGTGGATACAAACATGGGAAATATCTGAAAAACGATTGAGTAGCATAAATAATATCATTCGCCATTAAATGAAATAATACATATTGAGTAATTATTCATTCAACAGGATTTTGCCATGCTCTTTATGCACATTTTTTCAGTTTTTGAAAAAGAAAGCTCAAAATGTTTGAGGTCTTTATTTTGTTCCTTTTCTGCTGAAAATTAATATATGTCTTTTGATTGAAATAGTCGTGCCAAATTCCATTTAAAATGGCCAATTTGAGAGATGGTACTCATAAACATCATTCAAAAGGGGTTCAATTCACTTTTGGGGGAAGGGGATTCCTGAAGCATTTAAATTCGTCCAAGTGCCATGTTTGCCCTTTTCAGTTACAATATTTCCCTTTACAGTTACGATATTTCCCTTAACTATCACAATATTTCCCTTTACAGTTACAATATTTCGCTTTGCCATTACTATTTTCCCTCTACAATTACAATATTTCCCTTTACCATCACAATATTTTCCATTTACAGTTATAATATTTCCCTTTATCATCATAATATTTTCTCTTTACCATCACAATATTTTCCCTTTACAGCTACTATGTATGGTAAGAAAAGTAATAAACCTAACAGCTCCTATTAAATCCCGCATAAAATTTCTACATACGTCAAATTTATTTGTTTACATACTTTAATGAGACACTTTATGTATTTCTATATAATTCCTAACAAGTTTATTTCGACAAAAATTTAAATTATAGTTTCTCTCGAGAAAAAAACTTTCTGAAACTTTCTAAAAAACTTTCTAAAAAAACTTTCTAAACAAAATTTTCTTCTAAATTTTAAAATTATATATGCAATTCTATAAAGCGTTGCTAAACAATATCATTAAAAACCCCATAATAGTTTCATGCAGAATTTAAATATTCTTTTTTCGCCTTGAAATTTCTTTCGATATTTTAACCTCAAAACTTTATTTTTTGTATGACATAGTAATTATTCATACATGCATGAAAAGTCACATGAGTTAAATGAATTATTAACAAGTCGAAAGTTACTTTAAACTATTTAAAATTTAACCGAATAAAGATGAAAAGATTTTCTAACATTAACAAATAAAATACAGTTCCTACATTAAAAAAGACTGCTTCCGGAATTTTATAAAGTTTTATTTATTCAAATTTTAATGTAATAAATTTAATTTTAATTCAGAGTTTTAGTATTGGGAAAACTTTTTCTTTCACACATTTAAAAAGTTTCCATTATTGTTTATAGCAGAAAGTTTTCATGCATTCTGATTTATTTTAATATCATATAATAAAAGAGAAAACCGGAAACTGTTTCGCTCTCTTTACATAATGTAAAAAACGTTAAAAATGTTTCACTCTCCTTACATAACATAAAAATGTTAAAAATGTTTCTTTAAAAATGTTTCGTTCTCTTTGCATAATTTCTTACCTTTATTTAAATCAAATGGATATTATTATGCTTCTGAATCAATTTAGAATAACACATTTTTTGACATAAATCATAAATAACCATTGACTTAAACCAAAATTGTACATGGGAGGGTCTACGCGAAGTGCGGGTATCTTTGGGTCCAAAAGTCATTTCGAGAAGTTGGTGACACAGAAAGGAGTACAATCCCTGTAGTGGTCACCTCGTGGGTTTCGGACTAAATTGGGCGCAATGTGATCCATCTCTGTGGTGCACCGGGGTGACGCTGCATGACAGCAGACAGCAAAATGGTTTACGCTAGGGCCACTATGATAAATTCTAAATACCTGGCCTGCTGTTGGAGAGAATGGAGTGAGATTGTTTATCCACTGTTTCAAATAGTTTTTTAGTCCTTTGATGATATGATTCCTATATTCCTCTGGGCTTTCTTTCCTCAATTTTTACTGTTTCTCAAAATATACATAGAGTTAGGACAAAGCGTTGGGACGCAAACCAGATTTAACCAGCTGCCAGTTATAACCGGTGCCTACTGAAATTTAAACGTGTCGCAGGATCTTACTGTAACATATATAAAGATATTTCATACACTGCCCGCATCCAAAATTAAAACCATAGTTATATTATATTCGTGTATTACCACTAAAATAGCTTCTTCTCTATTCTGCTGTCCCTTTTAGAAATTCGGCAGACAAAATATCTGTTCTAAAACTTCAGTAGAAAACCCTCGTCGGAGATTCGTCTCCAACAAACGATCTGCTAGTGGGGCTCTTCATTGATTTTGACACTAATGGACGTTTAGATGGACGTTCAGGGCAATCTAGTGAAATTCTCCCCGCAAAGTCACTATTAAGCACTCCGTTTACTAGCATATCAAATCACATACATCTGATTATTTTATATAGCTCGATACGATGTTTCCTCAAAAAATATCAGGAAAAAGTGATTTGATAGAAAAAAACCTTCGTACAGCTGCATAAATATCTAGCAGAATAGCAATAACCTCAAGTATATAATTAGTGACATAAATTTGTAGCATAATTAAAGCAAAAAATCTGATGTGGGAAACACATGACTTTCCTTATATAATGCAATGAATTTACTACTTTTACAACTAAAAAAAAACATTGTTCTTATAGTAGATACTTATATTATTTCCATGATATTGAATTTTCTTCAATTAAACGTCATTTTCATTGATTTAGCGTCATTTTTATCAATTTATCGAGATTTTTGTTAATTTGGCAACAATTAAAAATGTCGCCAAGTTAGCGACATTCCGTCAAATTCGTCGTTAAAATCTCGCCAAGCGTTATGAACGGAGAAATAAGTTATTCTTACTGCAGATAAATGACTATTGGCGTTCAAATACAAAAATATTACACACAGTATCTTTTTTCATGAATGGAACGAGCTAGATCCACGAGAATGATGTCACCCAATTTATCGCATGATATTACATATGAAAAGTGAACATGTTTCTCAATGGGAAATATATATTTTTTTTATTTTATATGACTTGTTCATAATTTTTTTTAAAAATGTGTAATATCTCGAGAACGGTTCATGTTAGCGTTCCAAAATTTATGCCAACCGTTTTCTAATGAAAAATTACATAAGAAATGTCTATTTGCGTAACTTTATGAGTGGTTTTGATTTTTTGACGATTTTTTCAAAATTTCATTCGAAAATTTAGGGGGGTTCTGAACATTCGATTGCGTATAAAAACAGTAGGCTTCCAGTGTTTACGGATTGTGATTTTTTTACCAAATTTCGTTCGAATCGGTCCATTCGTTCGTCAGTTATCGTCTCCACACACACACACACACACAGACATCACTCCAAAAATGTTTGATTCGTGTTCAGAGATGCTTGAAACGTGCTCTCCCGTCGAAAACTCGAATTCGAATTTTCGACCCCGTCACAATACTTTTCTTATACATTATGTATTTAAGGAAGTAATATATTTGTATGTACCATTATACATAAACAGACATAAAGTACTTGTGTATTATCAAATAAATGAACTTTGAACGCATGTTCACATAATACTTTTTTAAAGAATTCAACAAAATAAAATTTCAATACAATATAACTATAGCCAGTTTTTCTACGACGTTCTGTGCATATCCTACAACATCCTCTGAAACTTAGAATGCAATATTTTGATAAATATTATACACGACTTGTAGCACTTTATACATAATTTCTTCCAAAACTAGCAATCAAACGTATTCTATAACTAACCCGAGTATTGTGGCTTGCGACAATTTATGCTATAAGCTACATCATTCCATCGTGTAAGGATTTTATGTAAAAATTCCATGTAAAAATCTCATCTATGTCCATAATTACTTTAAATGGCATTACAGACTGCATATCGAAATCCCTATGTCTTATTATAAAAATCCCGCATTGGTTTGACAGATAAGTTATTTCTAGCGCGTTATGCAGAAACGGTTCATAAATATCTACCCTCACACCCGTATAGCGTTGATTTGAAAACTACGTTGTTTTAACTTGTATTCAATTTTAATTAAAATTAAGAAAATTAAAGAAAAATATTTTGAATAACATTTTCCCCTACCCAGACCTACTGATCTACCTAAAGGTGTGAGGAAACTATTTGGACGGCCAGGATGGTGCCACCCAACACAGACCAAAATCCAATGAGGGAGGCAACCATCTTTCCCCTAACTCATCAACTCCCGGATGGACTGTCGGACCTACAGATTTTATGTACCCATACTCTGCGTAGATACGGTGATCATTTTGGTCGGAGGGTATTGAACCTAGGCCTACCGTATGCGATCCCACCGCCTTAACTACTGGACTATCTCATCCCCCTCTAAACAGCATCTACCTTTTACATAATATCAGCCATTATAATAAACATTCAATTACGCCACATGAAAACGCCGCACACACACGCAGAATTAAGCCCCATACATACCAGCACACATATACACATAGAGCCATCACCGCAAAAACCTCAATTTGAGATCAAGAATACTTCAAACATATTTATTCGTAGAAAGTTCTAATTCGAATTTTTCGGCCCCATCTAAATAATTTACCTATACATTATACTATGCATGTAGGGAAAATGATAGCATATAGTATATCTCCAGATAACCCTTTTGAATCAGGCACATATGTCCGGTAACTTAATGCTTATGAACCCACAAACCACTGATTTGCAATTTACATAGTGCTCCAACTTCAGAGAACGCGCCTTCAGCGCTAATCAGAGTCTGTATGTACATATTTTACATAAAATTCTTTTTTCATAGAATTTATTTCAAAACTTACACAGGAGAAAATGTGTGTTACCATAAACCCCTGGGTTGGTCGTGTGGTCTGGGCCTTCAACAGGAGAAAATGTTCGCTATTCGACATGGAAATGTTCGCTATGTTCCGAACTTTAACACATCTCTGCGATTCGACTCTAACAGACAACATCCTGATGTGTGGATTCATTGATTTTGACACTAATGGACATTTAGATGGACGTTCTTAAAATGCCCTGAAAAGTCAATGTTAGTAAACACTCAAATTACAAACACGTCAAGACATACCCTTCCATTTGTTTTAAACAGCTCTTTAAGATGTTATGGACAGTATAAAATTTCAAAAGGACGGAAAGAATTTTATATTAATTAGTTTAAATTATTTTCACATTAACATGCAGGCATATCGCAAGTTGCGATACTTGCGATACTTTGCGCTAACAATACTTTTGCCACCGTACCCCGATAGGAGGGTATGGTGCACCTTAAAAGCAAAAAGCTTCGCAGTTGTGAAACCTGAAAAGCATAAAGCTTCGCAGTTGCGACACTTTAAAAGCAAAAAACTTCGCAGTCACAACACCTTTTAAAGCATAAAGCTTCGCAGTTACGACACCTTAAAAACATAAAGCTTCGCAGTTACGACACCTTAAATGCATAAATCATCGCAGTTACGACACCTTAAAAGCATAAAGTTTCGCAGTTACGACACTTTAAAAGTATAAAGCTTCGCAGTTACGAAATATTAAAAAGCATAAAGCTTCGCAGTTACGACACCTTAAAAGCATAAAAACTTCGCAATTACAACACCTTAAAAGCATAAAGCTACTACTTGCTTCAGTCTATTGTAATCAACTTATTTACAAACAAGTTCCGCTTACAGTTTTTTACTTAACAACCAATAAAACGTAACAATATTTATCTAGCTACCAAATCTTTGTCGGAAACGTTTCTTCTCTACGAAATTGTCATGGTCTTTTTGAAAAGTTTGATACGGACTTTGAAATAAATTCAAAAGCAAATGCTAGCTAGCTTAGGAAGAGATTATGCGTGTTACACCGAAAACAAGAAAAGAAAATATAGTCTATCATACAAACCACTTTAGACAGATACTCCAAATAAAATAAAAAATCTGATGTGGACAGCAGATGACTTTCCCTGTAGACTTAAATTTATTTTCTTTTTATTTCTTTAATAATTCATTGAGTTTTATTGTACAAAAAAACACGCATAATTATTTGAAATTACACTGAATTTAGACTTTTAATTCAATTTTCGTTTTTATTTAGTAACTGCACATATATTCAAAGGCGGCGTAGCAAAAATGCGAAAAAAATAAAATATTTCGAGAACGGCTAATGCTAGAATAATGGAATTCAAATACATATTTATATGCCGCCAGACAAGTTTATAGATTACCTTGAATGTAAAATCTCGTGAGATATATTATAAGTTCAATTTATATACAGCTAAGAAAATTAGTAAAATAATTTCATATTTTGGGGTGAAGTCTATGGCCGGAGTACCCAAAAGAAATGCGGTTGAAAACTAGAAGTGCTATAAACAGTCAGCGAGTCATTTGTAATGCTTTGAAAGCCTGTAAACGAAGCAAATGAGTCTAAAAAATCTAATAACATATTGAACTTTACTGGAGTTTTATTTTACAAAATGTTATCCAACCAGAACAATTTCGACTCCATCGAAATGGAGCCACCGCCTATTTTTTTGTCCTTTTTATCATATTGTTGCGAACTTGTAAAAGGCTTTGTATTACCATTTCCCATTCCTTACTTTCGTCTCTTTCATCTATTAGACTGGGAAAACACCCGAACAGGCATCCTTCCCCATGACGTAAGACTAGGGGGCTGTCAGAATGCCCAATGTGAAAGAAGGGTTTTCAGATTTGGAAATTTGTCGCCAATGTGGCGACATTTGGCGATTTTTAGAAGGTTTGAGAAGGACCGCGAAGTAACGATTATTCTACAAGATGTAAGATGTTTCTAGAAGCTTTTACAGTGAGAGACTAAAAGAATTCATCACTCTGTGCAGACCAAATGACGTGATTCGACGAACTACACTGAACTGTGATTTTTGTCAGTTTTTTTATATTAGTAGCCATGCTTTGTGAAATTTCTTTCGTCGATGTTTTGAGAATAATATCGGTCATTTTGTGAAATTAGTGAAATATTAAAGTGTTGTTTTACTGTATATTGTTCATGTTTACCATGTACTTGTGAATAAACGTTTATGTTATCCAGAAATTTAGACTCATTCTTGTATCCTGAGCGCACACCCACGATTCCAGAAGATACATTGCAACAATATATACAGTTAACCTGTAACATTAAATTTACTAAAAAAATTAAACTAAAGTATTATTCTCACAATTCTGTACTCTTTCTAATCCGGCAACCCTAGAGCAAGCAAGGTTCTATAATATAAGGTGGGGCAATCGGCCCGGCAAAAAATGAAAAAAAGTTATCAGCTTGACGTAATGGGAATTAAGATTTTGTCATTAGTGATGGCACGGTCCAGAGTAAGCTTTGAAAGGAATTACCAAACCACACGCATTATTACAGTTAAAAAAAGTTTGTTAATTTTGAAGTCGCAATATTCAAGCGTAAACAACTTGCACAGAGATTTTAAGTTGTGCTGTTTGTTCACACTGGATTCAGTGACGTCCAAGGAAATTTAGTGACGTTGTTGGAGTAAGATGAAAGTCGCAGTTAACAAACTCGGTCCCTCTTGAGATCCTGAGAACAAAATGCACGTCTCGGAATGTGCACCCCCTGAGCGCAAGTATTACCCAGAGTCGACGTCATTTCAAACCACTGCAGCCCTTAGTCGGTGCAATTTTCTGGAGCCATGAAGAAAAGCCGAGACTTATCGGATATACGTAGTGTCGTACAAGACAGAGCACCAGGCGCGAAGCGCCTTTAATCTCCAGTTTCAATATGTGGTTCTTATCGTCAAACTGTGACATTAATTCAGTGACCCTAATTGGAGGTTCGAGGTTTTTATTTACTACTTTTTATTATTTATCCTAGCTCCTAGTGTGGCAGTTTGTTGCACATTTAGAGTTTAAGCAGTTTGGGGGTTGATGCAGATCTAAGGGTTACCTAGCGTTTTGGCAGTTTAGTGTTTAGAATATATTTTTTTTTTTTTTTTATAAAATAATAGTCTCGAGTTTTATTTTAAAATCAGATGTTTGAGGTGGGATCATTTAATTCCGATTATCGATGTTTAGAACAGCGCGGGGTCTCTTACGAGATTTGGCCTTGCGATGATCATAGTCATGCAGATTGAATAACAGTTCGTTTGGAACGGATGGCAAATTTCTGTAAAATTTAAGCGCTAGCTTTTTAATTTGGGCTCTAACAGTTTTTATTTTGAAGTCATTCCTAATTACCGAGTTTCTTAAGTACCTGGGAGCTTTCCCGATAATCCGTAGGATTTTGTTTTGTTTTGTCTCTAGGAGGTCTATTGTAGTTTTACAGGCATATCCCCATACGGGTGCTGCATACAGCATTCCCGGGCGGATGACCGATTTATAAATTAGCAGTTTATTTTGATAACTTAGATTTCCGTTTCCTATCATTGGGTATAAGGCTCCTGTGGCCATATACGCTTTTTTGATTAAGTTCGTTACGTGCTGTTTCCAGGTTAGGTGGGAATCTATCGTTACACCTAGGTATTTAGTAGATTTTTCCGCTTTTAGGGCATGGTTGTTTATGTACAGAGGCGGCGGAGGTTTACGTGTTCTTGAGAAATAAATCCAATGACATTTATTGGGGTTTAATTTTATTCGCCATTTTTCCAGCCAAGTTTGGAGTATGTCTAAGTGTTGTTGTAGCTGTCTGTGCATTACTGAGACATAGGGGTGTTTTGCAAGTATCGCACTGTCGTCTGCATAGAGTGCCAGCTCTGTGTTTGGAGTCCTAGGGATGTCGTTCAGGTATATGTTAAAGAGTGTCGGGCCCAGGATAGAACCTTGCGGTACACTACTTTTAATGAGCTTGGGTGTAGATAAGTTATCTCCTACTCTGACTTGAAAGTGTCTGTTATTTAAGTATGAGATTAAAAGTTTGACAATAGCGTCAGGGACTTTTAAAGTGATCAATTTGTACGCTAATCCACAGTGCCATACTTTATCAAAGGCTTTTTGTATGTCCAGAAAAATCGCAGCTGTGGGTGTCTTGTTATTGAGACCAGAAGATATGTACTCTACCACTCTCAGCAATTGATGAGTGGTGGAGTGCTTTGGCCGAAATCCAAACTGCTCCGGAATGATAATGTCATTCTCACTAAGGTGCGTGTTCAGTCTCTTAAGAATAATTTTCTCAGTAATTTTACTAAGTGTCGGTAGCAAGCTAATTGGTCTATAATTGGCTGGAATTGTGGCATCCTCACCAGGCTTATGGATTGCTATAATTATCGCTTCCTTCCATTCTTTGGGAAAATAGTTTAGTTTTAATATTTTATTTATTAAGATTGTCAAGTAACATATTACGTTTAAGGGTAGGTTTTTAACCGCAATATTTCAGATTTTGTCGTGCCCTGGGCTTTTACGGTTTTTGAGATTTTTAATGATTTCTACTATCTCCTGCGGGGTGGCTGGGCTAATCTCAGCCGTAGACTTATCGGATTAAACAAAATTATTAATATGTAGAATATAACTTTTAAAATATTATCGGTACCCATGAACAATGTGAGAAAAAAAATCTTTTATTTTTGCAAACTCATAATCTATAGGGATTTAGAATTATATTATCTGTTTCGGATTAATTAAGGGCTCTAAATTGATGCAGTCGAAAAACTTGAACTGTGATCTGTTGGGCCACAAATAAAATAAAATGACATTAGACTTGAAATAGCAGAATTAGTCCCAATTTAAAATCTACACCGAAACGTTGTTTCAATTTCCGTACTTTCTTGGTCACTTACTGAAACAGTGATTTGAAAAGAAATCATCTTCTTTAAAATGTATTTCCCTCTGATTCATATGTATTCCATATAAACACCATTTCAATTCCCCAAGAAAGCTTAAAATGGGATTAATGGCCGTGGTCAAATGTGAGCGTACCCAAGTATTCCATTCATATATGACTATTTAATCTCATCAACAATGCATATTTCCTAAACGTTTACAAAATTATCAGGAATTGCAATTTGTTTTGTTTCTAATAAAATGCAACCCTTGCTTAGGCTACTAAAAACAGTAAAGCACAAGCCTCCCCACACCCCTTTTGCAATTTTTAGAAGAAATAAGTAAGAAATTACATCGAGACGAATCCTAAATATTTTAGGAACAATAAGCATTTATAAATACGTGTGTCATTTAAATATGAATATAATTTTAAACACATTTAAGAAGACCTTTATTTTAGCACAGTTATAAGCATTTACGGGCAATTGTACATAATGTGCGCGGAGCGACACAACTTACTTCTCCTTTCAGTTGGAATGCTAGATCTGAAGTGTACATGCACGTACTAGAACAAATCACCCTGTGTTACCAGGATCTTAGGGATCACAGAACTGTTAAAATTTAAAAAAAACTTGATTATTCCCCCCCAAGATCATATATATGAAGATATAAACTTTTCTGAACATTTTAAAATAATTCGCATGAAAAAATCCCTTTAATAACTGAAGTTATAGCCCAAAATGTCTTGGATCATATATTGGAAAATACATTAAGAAGTAACTTTAAAATCGTTTTTCTCAGAATAAGTTTTTTTTTTTTTTTTTTTCTGTTTACCTTGCGAACAAGATGACTGAAACTTCTCAATATTTTTTTATCAAATAAATCTTTTCAATATTGTATAAAATGTTCAATATAATGATTTTTTATCACATTACTTTTCGACATTTTAACAGTCCTATGGCCCCAATAAACGTCCGCTACATAAATAATACATTTACAGATAACACTACTCACTTTCCAAATCGCTTTCAAACCGCAATTTGCAACAATCCAAATACGCACGCATGCGAAATGTTTAGTTAAAGCGCATGCGCAGTCCCGTATACAAAAGTCCATTGCTTTAAAATCGCAGAAAGCAAAAAGAAAATAAAAGAAACGATCTTTAGAATCTGTGAGAAAGAAGATATGGCTTATACCCGGCTGTGAGTTGGGCATGCGCAGTCGATCAGTAGAAAAATCACCCGGACTTCATTTATAGTGCGAGCGGAATTGATAATCTCAATTTTTATGCGTTTGCTTAAAAATCACCAAAAGTTAAATAATCTAATAGTTAAAAAGTAATTTGTTTTTTAGGATCCGAAGATATACACAATTTTTTCCAAGCTATAAAATTGTGCTAATCTTACATTTTTGAATTTTGCGAGATATGTATCAGATAATACAAATTTAGATGTATTTAAAAAAATAAATATAAAAAATTATCCTACAGATTTAGTTCAAACGTAATTGGAAAGAACTTTCTTTGATCTTCCTGATGGTTGCAAGATGTAAACTCTGTGGTAATATTTTCGGCCGCCAATGAACCGATTTATATAAAAATCGCTCCAAATTATGCTAAAACATCAAATAAATAAAAAACTAACTCGATTTTTTTAAACATCTCATCGAGACGCATAATCCCTGTGCTGAATTATATGTGTTCCATATTTCATGGCGAATGGAGCTCAGATTTCCTGCTACAAACGGCACACACAAACACACGCTCAAACACATACATATATATTATTATGTAAGATATATTACCATAAGTATTAATTATATGTAATGCATATGGATAGAAAGTTTTGCATTGCTCGGTGTCTAATATAAACACTGCTGGTAACCCGATTAGCTACAAGTTACATAAATGCATCAGTATTACTAACCACATAATGCCTTATCAAGAAACATGCAGCCTGATGAAACATGAGCCCCCTCCCTCCAACATATAATGCGTGGGACGTAAGCGAGCACGCATCATCTCATGTAAATGATGAGATTAAAAAAAAATCCCATGTGGGCAGCACATGACTTTCCCTGCAGACTCATATTCGCGTTCTCTTTATTTCTTCAATAATTTATTACATTGAGTTTAATTGCACAAGATAACAACCATAATTGCTTCAAATTACACTGAATTTGAAGACTAGGCCCGTCAGAATGCCGATTGCCAAAGAAGGGTTTCTAGATTTGGCGCTTTATTGCCATTTTGGCGACATTTGGCGATTTTCAAAATGTTTCAGAAAGACCGCGAAGTAACGATTATTCTACAAGATATGAGATGTTGCCAAAAGTTTCTACAGAGAGAGACTAAAAAAAGTCATCACTCTATGGAGAGCAAAGAACGAGATTCGAGGAACTACACTGAACTGTGATTTTTGTCAATGTTTTGATAATAATAGCCACAATTGTGAAATTTCTTTCGTCGATGTTTTGAGAATAATATCGATCATTTTGTGAAATTAATGAAACGTTAAAGTGTTGTTTTACTGTATATTGTTCCTGTTTACGGTGTGCTTGTGAATAAACGTGCTTGTTATCCAGAAATTTAGACTCATTCTTGTATCCTGAGCGCACACCCACGATTCCAAAAGATGCGTTTTAACAATATGTACAGTAAACCTCTAACGTTAAATTTAATAAAAAAATTAAACTAAAGTATTTTTTCTCATAATTCTGTACTCTTGCTAATCCGGCAACCCTAGAGTAAGCAAGGTTCTATAATATAAGGTGGGGCACTCTGCCCGGCAACAAATGAGAAAGTTATCAGCTTGACGCAATGGGAATTAAGATTTTCGTCATTAGTGATGGCTCGGTGCAGAGTAAGCTTTGAAAGGAATTGCCAAACCACACGCATTATTACAGTTAAAACGAGTTTGTTAATTTTGAAGTCGCTATATTCAAGCATAAACAACTTGCACAAAGATTTTAAATTGTGCTGTTCGCACTGGAACCAGGGACATCCAAGAAAATTTAGTGACGATGTTGGAGTAAGATAAAAATCGCAGTTAACAAATTCGATCCATCTTATGAGCCTGAGAACAAATGCACGCCCTGAAATGAGCACCCTCTGAGCGCAAGTATTGCCCAGAATCGACGTCATTTCAAACCACTGCAGCCCTTAGTCGGTGCAATTTTCTGGAGCCATGAAGAAAAGCCGTGACTTATTGGATTAAACAAAATTATTTATATGTAGAATATAACTTTTAAAATATTATCGGTACTCATGAACAATGTGAAAAAAAAATCTTTAATTTTTTGCAAACTCTTAATCTATAGGGATTTCGAATTATGTTGTCCGTTTCGGACTAATTAAGGGCTCTAAATTGATGCAGTCGAAAAACTTGAACTGTGATCTGTTGGACCACAATTAAAATAATATGACATTAGACTTGAAATAGTAGAATTAGTTCCAATTTGAAATCTACACCGCAACGTTTTTTCAATTTCCGCACTTTTCTTGATCACTTACTGAAACAGTGATTTGAAAAGAAATCATCTTCTTTAAAATGTATTCCCTCTGATTCATATGTATTCCAAATAAACACCATTTCATTTCCCCAAGAAAGCTTAAAATGCGAATAATGGGCGTGGTCAAATGTGGGCGTACCTATGTATTCCATCCATACATGAATATTTAATGTCATCAACAATGCTCATTTCCTAAACTTTTACAAAATTGTCAGGATTTGTAATTTGTTTTGTTTCTTATAAAATGCAACCCTTGCTGGGGCTACTAAAAAAGGTAAAAGCCTCCCCCCACCCCACCTCCTTTGCAATTAATAAAATAAATAAGTAAGAAATTACATCGAGACGAAGCCTTTCAAATATTTTAGGAATAATAAGAATTTATAAATACATGTGTTATTAAAATATGAAGATAATTTTACAGACATTTCGGAAGGCCTTTATTTTAACACAGTTATAAGCATTTACGGGAATTGTACATAATGTGCGCGGAGAGACACAACTTACTTCTCCTTTCAGTTGGAAAGTTAGATCTGAAGTGTACATGCACGTACTAGAACAAATCGCTCTGCGTTACCAGGGTCTTAAGGATCACAGAACTATTGAAATATCAAAACATTTTATTATTCCCTCCAAGATCATATATATGAAGATATAAATTTTTCTGAGCATTTTAAAATAATTCACATGGAAAAATCCCTTTAATAACTGAAGTTATAGCCTAAAATGTCTTGGATCATATATTGGAAAATACATTAAGAAGTAACTTTAAAGTCGTTTTTCTCAAAATTTGTTTTTTTTTCTCTTTACCTTGCGAGTAAGATGACAGAAACTTCTTAATATTTTTTCTTATCAAATAAATCTTCTCAATATTGTATAAAATGTTCAATATAATGAATTTTTGTCACGTCATTTTTCGACATTTTAACAGTCCTATGACCCCCATAAACGCCCGCTACATAAATAATACATTTACAGATAACACTACTCACTTTCCAAATCGCAATTTGCAAATCAGTTCAATCCAAATACGCACGCATGCGAAATGTTTAGTTAAAGAGCATGCGCAGTCCCGTATACAAAAGTCCATTGCTTTACAATCGCAGAAAGCAAAGAGAAAATAAAAGAAACGATCTTTAGAATCTGTGAGAAAGAAGATATGGCTTATACCCGGCTGTGAGTTGGGCATGCGCAGTCCATCGGTAGAAAAATCACCCGGCCTTCATTTATAGTGCGAGCGGAATTGATAATCTCAATTTTTATGCGTTTGCTTAAAAATCACCAAAAGTTAAATAATCTAATAGTTAAAAAGTAATTTGTTTTTTAGGATGCGAAGATATACACAATTTTTTCCAAACTATAAAATTGTGCTAATCTTACATTTTTAAATTTTACGAAATATGTATCAGATAATACAAATTTAGATGTATTTAAAAAAATAAATATAAAAAAATTGTCCTACGGATTTAGTTCAAACGTAATTGGAAAGAACTTTCTTTGATCTTCCTGATGGTTGCAAGATGTAAACTCTGTGGTAATATTTTCGGCCGCCAATGAACCGATTTATATAAAAATCGCTCCAAATTATGCTAAAACATCAAATAAATAAAAAACTAACTCGATTTTTTTAAACATCTCATCGAGACCATAATCCCTGTGCTGAATTATATGTGTTCCATATTTAATGCGAATGGAGCTCAGATTTCCTGCTACAAACAGCACACACAAACACACGCTCAAACACATACAAATATATTATTATGTAAGATATATTACCATAAGTATTAATTATATGTAATGCATATGGATAGAAAGTTTTGCATTGCTCTGTGTCTAATATAAACACTGCTGGTAACCCGATTAGCTTCAAGTTACGTAAATGCATCAGTATTACTAACCACATAATGCCTTATCAAGAAACATGCAGCCTGATGAAACATGAGCCCCCTCCTTCCAACATATAATGCGTGGGACGTAAGCGAGCACGCTTCATCTCATGTAAATGATGAGATTAAAAAAAATCCCTTGTGGGCAGCACATGACTTTCCCTGCAGACTCATATTCGCGTTCTCTTTATTTCTTTAATAATTTATTACATTGAGTTTAATTGCACAAGATAACAACCATAATTGCTTCAAATTACACTGAATTTGAGGACTAGGCCTGTCAGAATGCCGATTGTCAAAGAAGGGTTTCCAGATTTGGCGCTTTATTGCCATTTTGGCGACATTTGGCGATTTTCAGTAGGTTTGAGAAGGACCGCGAAATAACGATTATTCTACAAGATATGAGATGTTTCCAAAAGTTTCTACAGAGAGAGACTAAAAAAAGTCATCACTCTGTGGAGAGCAAAGAACGTGATTCGACGAACTACACTGAACTGTGATTTTCGTCAATGTTTTGATAATAGTAGCCATAATTGTGAAATTTCTTTCGTCCATGTTTTGAGAATAATATCGATCATTTTGTGAAATTAATGAAACGTTAAAGTGTTGTTTTACTGTATATTGTTCCTGTTTACGGTGTGCTTGTGAATAAACGTGCTAGTTATCCAGAAATTTAGACTCATTCTTGTATCCTGAGCGCACACCCACGATTCCAAAAGATGCGTTTTAACAATATGTACAGTAAACCTCTAACGTTAAATTTAATAAAAAAATTAAACTAAAGTATTTTTTCTCATAATTCTGCACTCTTTCTAATCCGGCAACCCTAGAGTAAGCAAGGTTCTATAATATAAGGTGGGGCACTCGACCCGGCAACAAATGAAAAAGTTATCAGCTTGACGCAATGGGAATTAAGATTTTCGTCATTAGTGATGGCACGGTGCAGAATAAGCTTTGAAAGGAATTGCCAAACCACACGCATTATTACAGTTAAAACGAGTTTGTTAATTTTGAAGTCGCAATATTCAAGCGTAAACAACTTGCACAAAGATTTTAAATTGTGCTGTTCAACTGGAACCAGGGACATCCAAGAAAATTTAGTGACGATGTTGGAGTAAGATGAAAGTCACAGTTAACAAATTCGATCCATCTTATGAGCCTGAGAACAAATGCATGCGCTGAGATGAGCACCCTCTGAGCGCAAGCATTGCCCAGAATCGACGTCATTTCAAAACACTGCAGCCTTAGTCGGTGCAGTTTTCTAGAACCATGAGCTCACCGCAGGGACCGCTTAGCTGATTAAACAAAATTCTTACTATGTAGATATAACTTTTAAAATATTATCGGTGAAAGAAAAATCTTTAATTTTTTGCAAACTCATAATCTATAGGGATTTAGAATGATGTTATCCGTTTCGGACTATTTAAGGGCTCTAAATTGATGCAGCCGAAAAACTTGAACTGTGATCTGTTCGACCACAATTAAAATAATATGACATTAGACTTGATATAGCAGAATTAGTCCCAATTTGAAATCTGCACCGCAACGTTTTTTCAGTTTCCGCACTTTTCTTGATCATTTACTGAAACAGTGATTTGAAAAGAAATCATCTTTAAAATGTATTTCCTCTGATTCATATGTATTCCAAATAAACACCATTTCATTTCCCCAAGAAAGCTTAAAGTGCGAATAATGGGCGTGGTCAAATGTGGGCGTACCCATGTATTCCATCCATACATGACTATTTAATCTCATCAACAATGCTTATTTCCTAAACTTTTACAAAATTGTCAGGATTTGTAATTTGTTTTGTTTCTTATAAAATGCAACCCTTGTTGGGGCTTCTAAAAAAAGTACAAGCCTTCCCCCACCCCACCTCCTTTGCAATTAATAAAAGAAATAAGTAATAAATTACATCGAGACGAAGCCTTTCAAATATTTTAGGAACAATAAGAATTTATAAATACATGTGTTATTAAAATATGAAGATAATTTTACAGACATTTAGGAAGACCTTTATTTTAACACAGTTATAAGCATTTACGGGCAATTGTACATAATGTGCGCGGAGTGACACAACTTACTTCTCCTTTCAGTTGGAGAGTTAGATCTGAAGTGTACATGCACGTACTAGAACAAATCGCTCTGCGTTACCAGGGTCTTAAGGATCACAGAACTATTGAAATATCAAAACATTTTATTATTCCCTCCAAGATCATATATATGAAGGTATAAATTTTTCTGAGCATTTTAAAATAATTCGCATAGAAAAATCCCTTTAATAACTGAAGTTATAGCCCAAAATGTCTTGGATCATATATTGGAAAATACATTAAGAAGTAACTTTAAAGTCGTTTTTCTCAGAATGTGTTTTTTTTTCTATTTACCTTGCGAGTAAGATGACTGAAACTTCTTAATATTTTTTCTTAACAAATAAATCTTCTCAATATTGTATAAAATGTTCAATATAATGAATTTTTGTCACATCATTTTTCGACATTTTAACAGTCCTACGACCCCCATAAACGCCCGCTACATAAATAATACATTTACAGATAACACCACTCACTTTTCAAATCGCCTTCAAACCGCAATTTTCAAATCAGTTTCAATCCAAATCCCCACGCATGCGAAATGTTTAGTTAAAGCGCATGCGCAGTCGCGTATACAAAAGTTCACTGCTTTACAATCATAGAAAGCAAAAAGAAAATAAAAGAAACGATCTTTTGAATCTGTGAGAAAGAAGATGTAGCTAAAACCCGGTTGTGAGTTGAGCATGCGCAATCGATCGGTAGAAAAATCACCCGGACTTAATTTATAGTGCGAGCGGAATTGATAATCTCAATTTTTAGACGTTTGCTTAAAAATCCCCAAAAGTTAAACAATCTAATAGTTAAAAAGTAATTTGTTTTGTTAGGATGCGAAGATATACACAATTTTTTCCAAGCTATAAAATTGTGCTAATCTTACATTTTTGAATGCGGCGAAATATGTATCAGATAATACAAATTTAGATGTATTTAAAAAAATAAATATAAAGAAATTGTCCTACGGATTTGGTTCAAACGTAATTGGAAAGAACTTTCTTCGATCTTCCTGATGGTACCAAGATGAAAACTCTGTGATAATAGTTTCGGCCGCCAATGAACCGATTTATATGAAAATTGCTCCAAATTATGCTAAAACATCAAATAAATAAAAAACTAACTCGATATTTGTAAACATCTCATCGAGACGCATCATCCCTGTGCTGAATTATATGTGTTCCATATTTCATGGCGAATGGCGCTTAGATTTCTTGCTACAAATGGCACACACAAACACACGTTCAAGCACATACACATATATTATTATTCCATAAGATATATTACCATAAGTATTAATTATATGCAATGCATATGGATAGAACATTTTGCATTGCTCGGTGTCTAATATAAACACTGCTCGTAACCCGATTAGTTAATAGTTACGTAAATGCATCAATATTACTAACCACATAATGCCTTATCAAGAAACATGCAACCTGATGACCTCTCCCTCCCTCCAACATATAATGCGTAGCCCGTAAGCGAGCACGTTCTCATGTAAATGATGAGATAAAAAAAAAATCCCATGTGGGTAGCACATGACTTTGCCTGCAGACTCATATTCGGGTTCTCTTTATTTCTTCAATAATTTATTACATTAAGTTTGATTGCACAAGATAACAACCATAATTGTTTCAAATTACACTGAATTTGCACTTTTAACTCAATTTTCGTTTTCATTGGCAGCTGGGCTTATTACTTTCCTTATATACATATAATGTATAAGGAAAGTATTGTGACGTGGTAGAAAATTCGAATTCGAGTTTTCGACGGGAGAGCACGTTTCAAGCATCCCTGAACACGGATCATACGTTTGTAAGATGATGTCTGTGTGTGTGTGAGTGTGTGTGTGGAGACGATAACTGACGAACAAATGGACCGATTCGAACGAAATTTAGAACAAAAATTACAATTCATGAATACTGGAAGCCTATTGTTTTTATACGCAATCGAATGTTCAGAATCCCCATAAATTTTCGAGTGAAATTTTGAAAAAATGATCAAAAAATTGAAACATTTAATAAGGTTACGCAAATAGTCGTTTCTAGTGTAATTTTTCATTAGAAAACGATTGAGATAAAATTTAGAACTCTAGCATGAACCGTTCTCGAGATATTGCACATTTTTCAAAAAAATTATCAAAAAATCATATAAAATAAAAAAATTATTACCTATTGTGAAATATGTTCACTTTACATAAGTAATATCATGCGATAAATTTGGTGGCGTCATTCTCGTGGATCTAGTTAGTTCCATTCATGTGAAAAGATTCTTAGGTAATACTTTTGTATTTGGATGCTAATAGTCATGTATCTGCTACAATAATAACTTATATCTTCGTCCATAACGCTCGGCGAGATTTTGGCGGAATGTCGCCAACTTTGCGACTTTTTTAAATGTTGCTAAATTAACGAAAATGTCGCCAAATTAATAAAAATGACTCTAAATCAATGAAAATGACGACTAAATGATGAAAGTTCAATATCTCGGAAAGACCATTAGCGTAGACTATAAAAATAACACATTCCTCCGTCCGTCCGTAACTTTTGGCGAGAAATTTAGCGGGATGTAACCAACTTGGCAACTATTTTAAATGTTGCTAAAATGACAAAAATGTCGCCAAATTGATAAAATTGACGCCAAATGAATAGTAATGTCTCCCAAATTCTGATTTCCGTCATATGACAGGCATGCCTTCTAGTATATAAGGAATACTCTTCTGTCCGTTTGTGTGTAACACTTGGTGATGCATTTGGCAAACTCAGCGAATAATTTAGCAAAGTATTTTCAACTTGGCGATAGTTCGCCCAGATTGACAAAAATATCATAAAAATTACAAAAATGACGTTAAATTAATGAAAATTACGCCTAATTAATGACGTAATTATTAAGGTATTTTAATATATGGACTATATCGCTTATTGAGGATGCTATCAATATTGATGACTCTTTATTTAGAGTTGCGCGAAATATAAGGTAATTGAGTATTTTGAAGTAGTTTTAGATGTTGTCATCCAGAAAATCACCAAATGTATAATTCAACGATAAAAACACAGAGCCGTGGATCTTATACATTATTTTTTTACAATAAAATTATTAAATTCATTGCATTATATAAGGAAAGTCATGTGTTGCCCACATCAGATTTTTTTCTAAAGTGGTGTAGCGAAAAGGCGAAAATTTTTTAATATCTAAAATATTTTTAAAATCTAAAACATCTCAAGAACGGTTAGTCTTAGTGTAATGAAGTTGATCTTATATTTTTATCGTTAAAAATTATATATAAAACAATCATTTAATTAATATATTTGAGCATACGTAGATTTTTATTTTAGATTTTGACGATTTTTGCTGGCCATTTCGCCAAAAAAAAGGCAGGTCCCTTTTTTCCGAATCGTACCAAAATCTAATCAGCACCAGAGTATCCCACAAGTGACTTATCTACCAAATTTTATAAAATTTGGTCCATTTGTTTCCGAGTTAAAGTGATACATACATTGCACAAACAGACACACATACACATAGACAGACAGACATACACAGACGTCACGCTAAAAGTAGTTTTTCGTATTCTAGAAGTCACAAAACGTGTAGATCCGTCGAAAACTCGAGTTGCAATTTTTGGCTTGATTCCAATACTTTCCCTATACATTACCATGTATTGCAGGAAAGTAAAAATATTTACAACCGGGATAAGCTTATCACTCACCATGTACTACTATCTGGCAGAGAAAATTTCACCAGAAAAATTAATTAAAGATCATGCTATTAATTTAAAGTATTTTGGACATAGACTTTCAATTAAACGTCGGCCTATTTTCCAAAAATTAAATTTAATTTTTAGAGTCATTTAATTATCCCCAACATGAAAGCATATCCCAAAGTCGCCAAATTGGGAATAGTGTGCCAATTTTTCGCCAAGAGAATGACAAATATAGTGTCCTTTCTTCTGTCTACACATTTTTATCCATTGGACCAAACATTATTCTTGTCTAACAATTCAAAACACTTCAAATTCATTTATTTCAATCAGTCTGAAAAAATTACATCAAAACTGACACATCATAATGCGTTACTATCATTCTGAAAATATGCACATTAAATACAATTTTTTGCGATCAAAATTCAAAAGATAGTCAATTATAGAACTGCTCATCAAAAAGTAGTCTGACCTCAATTTTCTATGATTGAGACAAGAATTCCAGGTAAATTAAGTTAATGGAATTAGCAAACTTGATAAAGCTGTCATCGGACTGCATAAATTTAAGAATCCTCTGTCTGCAGCTCACAACATTTTCCATCGTGGTTCAACTAAACTCCGTAATGCTTGAAATCCAATAATTCGACAGGAATAAATCGAATGTTTCTAATTTTCTTGGTAATAAAATTGTATAAATGATTTTATATAATAAAATTATAAATGAATTTATATATAAAATATTTAATCTGCATTTATATGGATAAATTTATAAATTATTTAGTAGATAATGAGTATTAATTGTATTGAATATATCAATATATATCAATATATATCAATATATATCAATTATATTGAAAGGAAATTTCATTATGATATGTTAACCTAATTGAAACAAATCTGATGTGGGCAGCTCATGACTTTCCTTATATAATGCAATGAATTTACTACTTTTACAGTAAAAAAAAAATAGATTATTTTTATAGTAGTTATTTATATTCTTTCCAAGATATTGAATTTTCGTTAATGAGTCGTCATTTTTTGTCGTCATTGATGTAGCGTTATTTTTATCCATTTGGCGAGTTTTTCGCTGATTTAGCAACATTTAAAAAGTCGCCAAGTTGGCGACATTCCACCGAATTCGTCGCCAAAATCTCGCCAAGCGTTATGGACGAAGAAATAAGTTATTCTTACAGTAGATAAATGACTATTAGAATTCAAATACAAAAGTATTATTCAAAGTATCTGTTTTCATGAATGGAACGAGCTAGATCCACGAGAATGATGTCACCCAATTTATCGCATGGTATTACATATGAAAAGTGAACATGTTTCTCAATAGGAAATATTTTTTTTTATTTTAAATGACTTTTCGATAACTTTTTGAAAAATGTGCAATATCTCGAGAACGGTTCATGTTAGCGTTCTAAAATTAATGTCAATCGTTTTTTCATGAAAAATTACATAAGAAATGTCTATTTACGTAACTATATTAGTGGTTTTGATATTTTGACGATTTTTTTAAAATGTCACTCGAAAATTTAGGAGTGTCTTGAACATTCGATTGCGTAGGAAAACAATAGACTTCCAGTGTTTATAGATTGTGATTTTTGTACAAAATTTCGTTGGAATCGGTCCATTCGTTCGTCAGTTATCGTCTCCACAGGCTCACTGACACACACACACACACACAGACATCACTTTAAAAATGTTTGATTCGTGATCAGGGATGCTTGAAACGTGCTCTCCCGTCGAAAACTCGAATTCGACTTTTCGACCCCGTCACAATACTTTCACGTTAAACAACATGTGGGTCCGACAGTCCTTCCGAGAGGTTGGTGGTAGGGGAAGGAGGGTACGGTCCCTGTGGATGCCTCCCCCACTGGGTTCCGGTCTAAATTGGGTGGCACTTCCCGACCGTCCAAACAGTTACCTTACACCTTTCTGGTAGGTCGGACGGTCTGGGTTTCAACAACAACAATACTTTCCTTATACATTATGTATATAAGGGAAATAACAATTTGCAATTTGGAAAACTGTCGGAAGTGCTTAAACGCTTAAAATCATGGAGGTAAAGGAAAGGAGTTCAATCTCCATATTGAGAAAATGGATCATTATCATTTGAGACAATAATTCAGGTAGCACTGCGATAAGATAAGAGCCCCTGCATTGTATGTATTTCTATGATGAAAGGCTTAAAATATTTATCTAAAGTAGCAATTATTTAGAAATAAATTAATAACGTAATGCAAATTAGAACGGAAACAATAAGGAATATTCCTATACATTCAAAATTATTTTACCTTTCAATTTATTTTTATCTATCATATAGTGAAAAACTGATTAATTTTACTGATTATAAGAGAATTTCAGATTAAACATAATCAAAAATACATATACGTACCTCTCTATTGTGTCAAGCGGAAACAAAGGTTGCTTTACCAACACTAGCGCCACCTAAATATAATTCTCAAAGAGTTATGGCATTTTCAAGCGTTTTATCCATGGGAGTTCTATCTACTTCTATCTAACTCATGCAGATAATATTATATAATTTTATTAATTTAAGTAATATATTTATAAATGCCGATATATGAGTTTTTCATTGACACTTCCTATGAATGACTTTGCTAATGATTTCTTTATTGAAATCATGTTAGATAGCATATAGAGCGTTTTCTTATATATTAAATTTAATTTATAGAGGTACTGAATTATCGTCAAATGTACGCTATTGTGTCAAACGTTCATTTATTTCAATGGGTTAGGTTTGACATCAAAACTTGCAATGTCTCTTGCTTTGAAAACAGCTGGGTCAAATGCCCATTTTTACAATCCCGATTTAAATGATTGAGAAACGGTTACACTGGCCAAAATGCTGTTCAAGCTCAAATTCCTATGAATGGCACCTGGTTTTCAGGTAAATTCTGTTAATTGACCTAACATAATAAACCTTTCAAATCGAGATTACATAAATTCGCCCCCCCCCCCCAAGCCTCTGACCATCGAAATATGCTTCATTGTGATTAAATTAAACTGACGAGCACTCCGGTGAACGGACATGGCAACACATCAAAATTTATCCAATTCTCATGTTAATGAGATTGAATAGATGGATTTATAAGAGATTTTGATAGCATTTATGCATAGAAATTAGATTTTTAATCTCAATGAATATCGAATTGAAAAGGAGAATTATTTTGATCTTCCATTCCTAGCATGGACACAATTTTGAAATTCTTGTTTAAACCTGAATTTGTATAAAAGAACCATAATGTAATTTTACCATGCCATGTGTTTTACTGTGTCATTAGTGTAATTTTACCGTGTCATGTGTTTTACCGTGTCATTAGTGTAATTTTACCGTGTCATTAGTGTAATTTTACCGCTCTCATTAGTGTAATTTTACCGTGTCATTAGTGTAATTTTACTGTCTCATGTGTTTTACCGTGTCATTAGTGTAATTTTACCGTGTCATGTTTTTCCATCTCAATAAAAATGAGTAATGTACGTTGTTTCTCAGGCAAATAAATTCAATCTACAATTTTAATCAATATTAGTACAACCTACATTTTATCAAGTCCAATCTACAATATATATAGCAGCGCAGAATATTTTAAAATGGGTAAACACGTGTTAATATTTATAATTGAAAACCGGTCGTCACATCATATGACTAGCCATCGTTGAGACAATTAAAATGTCGTCAATAATATTAGCGAAATTTATTTTTTAATAAATTTCACTGTTGTAAAATATCAAAATAAAAATAAAATAGGGTGTGCCGAACTTAGTGTATAGTATATATTTCATGAATTACGTAAGGGTGAAATCCCACTCCCGCCCATCCCCAAAATGCTTCGAATTGATTTCATCCATATATTATATTTCTAACGTGACCGGTCCTTGTAGTTTCATAACAGTTCTAAAGTTAAAAGACAAAAACCAACATCTACGGCTAATTTCATTTAATATCTTCCTAAGTAAAGAACTTCTAACTCACTTCTACTGCAATTGAACTCCAAACTAACAATAAGAAACCTCAAACCACCAATTTTGAGCTTTGCAAGTTGGGTATTTAATTAAAGGAATAAATCATCGTACTCTCTGATTTTAAACGAAAGCGTAAAATAAATAGCCATATTTGTGAAGTTACAACTAACTTCAAAATATAAAAATGAAGGGAATGCGTAAATAAATCACGAATACCAATCTTGTGCATATATTAAATTTCCCGTCCCTACTTTCTTACAATATCAGCCATTCGTTCAGCCACATGGGAACGGAATTCATTTTACTTCCCCCAATAATATTGAAGTTGGTAACCTTCAAGAAAATGTATTTTTACATAATGCATGAACAAAAAGTGTTTCCGTATTCCTTGGTTCTCGTGATATATTCCTTTCAACGCAATTTTTCATGTAATCTTATCATTATTCGGGCTAGATATCTAGCATAATACGAGTATAACACCACTTGGTTAAACACTAAAGAAGTTTTATGATACGTTATAAATAAATGTTCTAAAAGAACATATTAAAAATTAAATGGCATTTGTTCAGATGTAATAATGATTCAAAGTTTTGATTCCTTAACATAATTAAAAGAAATGTTTATTTAAAGTTACATATATGAACGTTAAATAAACTTTCAAGGTAATATTAAATTTCTGAATTTTTACACTATAGCTTTGGCATAAAACATGCATAAATGTTCTTATTGAATACTTTTAAATGTGAGTTTAATAAAAAAAATATCATATTTAAAACATACTTTCTATATGTAGTAAACTCTCAGTAAAAAATTTCGGCGATGTCACCACGGTGTTCCGCCGAAATAGACTTACGTCAACGTCTTATTGTTAAGACCCAGATCGCCCGAACTACCAGAAAGGTGTAAGGTAACTGTTTGGACGGCCGGAAAGTGCCACCCAATTTAGACCGGAACCCAGTGGGGGAGGCATCCATAGGGACTGTACCCTCCTTCCCTACCACCAACTTCTCGGAAGGACTTACGGACCCACATGTTTAACGTGATCGTACTCCTCGTGAACACATCGGCAGTTTCGGCAGCGGCGGGAATCGAACCCAAGCCTACCGAGTGCAACTCCCGGCGCTAACCACTGGACTACCGCGCCCTCATCAACGTCTTGTATGAAACCCCAATAAAATTCAATAAGTGTATACGTTGATTTCGATCTCATTTGTTTCTATTAAATTAAAGACAGCCAATCATAGGTTTAAAAAGTCATTTAATACATCCATTTTTCTCGACGTACATAAATTTACAAAGGCAAAGCGCTTTCGGGCATCACCATACCTTTCATCAGTGGCGAAATAAAAAATACAGTGCCAACAAATGCTTACATATAGGCCAAATCGTCAGGTAAAATTTACATATTATTCATTTACGTTTTACAATAATTACATTATATTATTTTATAAACAAGGTATTTAAGATTCAAATAATTATTAAATACAAATACAATAAGGAAGAAGGTTCATGACCAAAAAGTATGTCGTTGAAGACCCACATCAAAAGGTAAAATCACAGAAAACTATGTAAAGGTTTAACACGCATGGAGTCGAGAACGAGTCGCCAAGCATAACTTAGAGTCTGAACAGGATCAAAATTACAAATAGAATCACGGTACTGAATCACTGTTTATTCATCTGTACAGATACATAATGAAGATACATAATTAAAACAGCTGAAATTATTAAAGTTATAAATGAATATCAAATCTTTGCGAGTTTGATTGCACTTAGTAGATTTTACAGAATCTGATAAATTATAATCACTATATTTCTAAAACTACGAACCAGATTTGAAATCCAATTATATTTCTTTGTAAGGTTTTCAAAGGACTACAAATTACTTTCTTTAATGTTCTCTTAGGCAAAATATAGAAAATAGAACCACCTTTTCAAAATAGTTTTAAAAAAT
The DNA here is from genome assembly GCA_951213105.1 of Amaurobius ferox. Classification (NCBI taxonomy): domain Eukaryota; kingdom Metazoa; phylum Arthropoda; class Arachnida; order Araneae; family Amaurobiidae; genus Amaurobius; species Amaurobius ferox. Next base: position 86,091,204 of record OX578143.1, read on the forward strand.
CAAAATATAACTATCAAAATATATCTATATTTCAAAAACTAAAGTACCGAACCAAAATCCAATTATATATCCATATAGGATTTAAAACTGCTACATATTACTCGCTTAGTGTCCATAGCTAGCTAAAATATTGAAATCAAAATTGTATTTCCAAACCAGTTTAAAATATTGAAATTACAACCATTATATTTCGAAGACTAAAATCCTGATCCAAAATCCAATTATACATCCTAGTAGACAAAACTTAAAATCTACTTAAGACGATTTTTTTTCAGTTTCGATAATATTTAGTCCCAGATTGATTCCAATGTATTTGAATTATTCTGTATAATACAGAGAAATAAAGATTGTAATTTACATATTACCCAAGAACTTTAGATACCACAAATTTACCATCAACAGAAATAAATATTTGCAAGACAAGTTAAATATTCTAAATATTATATCTATCGTATTTGTTGTGCCATTTTGAATAGCACACATTCAAATAAATCAGCCGTTTCACATAGACCAAAAAAAGAAAAGAATTTTCCAGGATTTTCCATTACTGCAAACCCATTTAAAACTACAACGCCCAGCGCCACTATTCGCAAATCTAATATGCAGAAACGGAATACACTTTACAACAAAGGATGTCTTGATTTAAATCAAGTTGGATCTCATATTTCCCCGGCTTTTAACTCACTTTGGGGCAAATATAACTTTCGTTTCGTTTCACATTTTCCAGGAGATGAAGAACTTTTCTTCTCCCTTGGTCGAACCCGGAATGAATTTATCGTGTGAATCAAATTAAGAAACTAAATTTTGAACACATTATTTGTATGACTACTTGGTACAAACAAAACCTGCAGTCTAACAAGGTGGAATCAATTCGTATTCTGCCAAACTTTCTTCCTGATTACTTAGCAACATAATCTACTTGATGTAAATTTAATTGTAGTGATGATAAAAGTTATTTAAAGCGATAGAATAGTCTGTGACTAAATATTCCATGACTAAATAATCTAAATATCTTGCTTAATGTGTATTTTTAATTACTTTTGAAACTGGGATATAAAACTTCGTTAAGTGCAGCAATTTATTGATAGGACGTATCAACCGATTTCGAAGACGAAATACAGCTTACTCCATTCAGCTTATTTACCACATTTTAAAAAATCGCCAAATTTGTTGTCAAGTAAAATGATTGGACTTACAGTCAAAAACTACCGAAACATCATTACAATACTATTTTCTTTAAATGCAAAATTAATTTCATTGATTTGGCATCATTTTTATTAATTTGGCGACATTTTTTTTTTTAATTTGGCAACATTTTTAACAATTTGGTGACATTTTTAGCGATTTGACAACATTTTCATCAATTTCGCAACATTAAACAAAGTCGCCAAGTTGACGATATTCCGCCAAATACCTCGCCAAGGGTTTCAGAGACGGACGGACGGAACTAATTATATTTTCGTAGATTAGAAGCTTATACCCATGTATTAAAAGGTATACCCGTAATACAATATATGGATTATAAAAATGTTCCCCCAAAATAAAATAGATTGTGTAAAAATTTGGAAATATCAATAATCTCTATGCTCGTTAAACCCAAAGGCCGTAATGGATAAAATCCAACCAAAAATGCAATTCCAATAACATTTATTTATATTTTATTTATTATTTAAATCGAAAAGAATTTACTGCTGTTATAACTGTAATTGGATTTAATTCCGTTTCTTAGCAATATGATATATTTTTTTCCAAATATAAACTCACTGAGTTTAATTCCATCGTTTAGCAACACTGTATCATTTTTTTTTTATTTAAATAATTTTGCGGAACAAATGTCGTTTATATAATGCTATCTCAATGGAAGTTTTAACTGCGTTTTTTATTAATATTTCGATAACCCCAAATCGTTACTGGATTCGAAGTTACAATACATCTACCAGAAGATTTCTAAAATTTTATTAACGAGCGGCTGTACTAAAAACACCCCAAAATCGATAATGAATTCAAAGTTAGAATATGTCTACCAGAAAATTTCCAAAATTCTTGCTATAAGAAGTTTCGTAGTCCCTGAGTATTTCATCACCTACATCGTATTGACGAGAAACGGTGACTGCGAAACCATGGTCCATGGGTAGTCTTTTCTTGCTTATAATAATAAATTCTTTTTAGACTTTAATAAACTGAACTGCAATAGAGTCTCTAATACTCGACCTAACCCGATTAATTATTGGAAACTTGAATAATACATAAACATAAAAGGAAAAGAACCTAACATCCAATTAAATCAAAATATAATACGTAAAATATAAAAGTAAAAGTGCATTATTAACCTCACAATAAATTTATACGTGTGAACGTATGTACTATACGTATGTATTTATTATTAATAATTTTTTATTAATAATACGTATGTATTTATTATTATTATTATAATTTAAAATTTATTATTATTATTATTATTATCATACCAAATTATTCTACATTTTTTGCTTAAACATCTTAGTTAGCTATATCATATAACTGAATGACAAATTGATAAATTACAGTCCAAATTACTGAAGGTAGAAACTTGAAACTTTGCATAAACATGGGACTTTATCTATAAGTAATAAAAAAATGTAAAATCTTGGAATGTTGCTAGAAAATTTAAAAAATCCACGAATTTTGAGTTCTAACACTCTTCCAGCTATGGCCCTACCTTGCTGAAAACACCGGTTCTCGTTAGATCACCGAAGTCAAGCAGCATCGGGCGCGGTTAGTACTTGGGTGGGTGACCACCTGGGAACACCGAGTGCTGTTGGCACATTTCGGGCACGGTAGCCAGTTGGTTTGCGCGCTGGATTTGCATGCTGCCACAACTGCCGCAGTGTTCATGCGGAGTACAATCACGTTAAACATGTGGGTCAGTAAGTCCTTCCGAGAAGTTGGTGGTAGGGGAAGGAGGGTACGGTCCCTGTGGATGCCTCCCCCACTGGGTTCCGGTCTAAATTGGGTGGCACTTCCCGGCTGTCCAAACGGTTATCTTACACCTTTCTGGTAAATCGGACGGTCTGGGTCTCAACAACAACTCTTCCAGCTATAAGCCGAGAAAAGCAAAACGCACAAAATTCGTTTTTATACCATCCTGTACAAATAAAAATATTCAAAATTTCCTGAATTAACTATGTTTATATAACAAACCGTTCTTGAAGTTATATTTATTTATAGTTAAAGACCGGAAATTCAACATCTCAATAAAAGCCTAATTATCAGTATCACATTAGAGTTTTCTAGCGATGTTTTGTATTGATTTCCCTATCTACAGAACATAATGTATAGTGAAAGGGTCGAAAATTCGAATTTAAGTTTTCGACGGAAGAGCAAGTTTCAAGCATCCCTGACCTCGAATTAAAGGTTTTCCAGGTAATAGGTGTGTGTGTGAGAGAGAGAGTCTGTGGGGATGACATCTCATGAACGAATAGAGCGTTTCGAATAAAATTTGATACAAAAATTACAGTCAGTCTGGAGGCCTTTTGATTTTAAATGCATTCGAATGTTCGGAACACACAAAATTTTTGAATGAAATTATGGAAAAATTATTAAAAATCAGAACCTTCAATAATGCTTCACAGATGACCATTTCTTATATAATTTTTTATTATAAAACGACCAATGTAAACTTTGGAATGCTAGCACAAACCGTTCTCAAAATATTATAAGTTTTTCAAATAAATTTATCAAAAAAGTATGTAAAATTAAATGTATCAATTATCCTGAAATATATTCACTTTTAATATAAAATATTATGCGAAAAAATATGTTGACGTTGTTCTCGTTGATTTAGTTCATTCCATTCAAGAGAGAAGATACTTTGGATACTACTTTTGATAATGTTAAGTAGATAATTATTTTTTATGTAATTTTTTATTCTAAAACGATTGATATAAATTTTCGAACTCTGGCAGGAACCGTTCTGGAGATTTTGCACTTTTTTTTCAAATAAATTTATTAAAATGGACTATATTGCTTATTATAGATGTTAACAATATTGATAACTGTCAATTTAAAGTGAAAATAGAAGTTAATTGAGTACTTAAAAATAGTTTTACTTATTGTCACCCGAAAAAGTTTTTATCCACAATTCAACATTAAAAGCATTGTGTTGCAGATCTTATACACTGTAGATTTTTTTCACTGTGAATGTAGTAAATTCGCTGATTGCATTATATAGGAGAAAATATGTGCTGCCCACATCATATTTCTTTCTCAAGTCAGTATTTACTGAAATAACTCGCTTTCAGTTTTCAGTCGTGATGTGAACCCTTTCGACCGGGAACAAATTCAATTTCGTTATCTGTATCATTTAAATATTTCACGGCAGGCCCGTAGCCAGACAGGGGCTAGAAGGAGCTAAGTACCCCCAAATGGTATACTCAGCCCCCCCCCCCTACCCTGATAAAAATTAATTTTTACTAGTAATATGAAATTTCGTCCAACATCCAAATTTTGCATACAAAATGTCTTTGTAAGATTTCTTTTTTTTATAAATTACTTTGTTTTAAAGATTTTTTAATTTAGCTGAATTTGTGGTTATACTGATGATCAATTTATTTACATATTTAATTTAAAAACATTTAAAAGTTTTAAAAATTAAGTCAATAGTATTTGCATGCTTTTGTATTATTGCGGGGTTCACTGTTATACATTATAGAGTCAAAATCAACTGATAAGTTGTTAAGAGTTTATATTAAGCGTTAACTTATATTAACTTTCAGAAATTTTCTTCGACTCATTAGCAGCTTTGCTATGCTAGATAATGCTTATATCAAAATCTATTGTAATTTTTACTTTCCTTATATACATAATGTATAAGGAAAGTATTGTGACGGGGTCGAAAATTCGAATTCGAGTTTTCGACGGGAGAGCACGTTTCAAGCATCCCTGATCACGAATCAAACATTTTTGAAGTGATGTCTCTGTGTGTGTGTGTGTGTGTCTGTGTGTGTGTGCGTGTGTGTGTGTGTGTTGTGTGTGTGTGTGTCTGTGTGTGTGTGCGTGTGTGTGTGTGTGTGTGTGTGTGTGTGTGTGTGGAGACGATAACTGACGAACGAATGGACCGATTCGGACCAAATTTGGTACAAAAATCACAATCTGTAAACACTGGAAGTCTATTGTTTTTATACGCAATTGAATGTTCAAAACCCCGCTAAATTTTCGAATGAAATTTTGAAAAAATCGTCAAAAAATCAAAACCAATAATAAAGTTACGTAAATAGACATTTCTTATGTAATTTTTCATTAGAAAACGATTGATATAAATTTTAGAACGCTAACATGAACCGTTCTCGAGATATTGCACATTTTTCAAAAAAATTATCAAAAAGTCATATAAAATAGAAAAAAAAATTTCCTATTGAGAAACAAGTTCACTTTTCATATATAATATCATGCGATAAATTGGGTGACATCATTCTCGTGGATCTAGCTCGTTCCATTCATGAAAAAAGATACGTTGAGTAATACTTTTGCATTTGAACGCCAATTTATCTGCTGTAAGAATAACTTATTTCTTCGTCCATAACGCTTGGCGAGATTTTGGCGACGAAATTGGCGGAATGTCGCCAACTTGGCGACTTTTTGAAATGTTGCCAAATTAACGAAAATCTCGCCAAATGGATAAAAATGACGCTAAATCAATGAAAATGACGACTAATTGTGGAAAATTCAATATCTAATAAGTTATATAATATATAAATATATAATAATAGTTATATAATATATGTCGAAAATTCAATATCTAATAAGTTATATATATATATATATATATAACTTATTTCTTCGTCCATAACGCTTGGCGAGATTTTGGCGACGAAATTGGCGGAATGTCGCCAGCTTGGCGACTTTTTGAAATGCTGCCAAATTAACGAAAATCTCGCCAAATGGATAAAAATGACGATAAATCAATGAAAATGACGACTAATTGTCGAAAATTCAATATCTTGGAAAGGATATTAGTATCTACTAGAAGAAAAACCTATTTATTTTACTGTGAAAGTAGTAAATTCATTTCATTATATAAGGAAAGTCATGTGTTGCCCACATCAGATTTTTACATATTAATATTCATGTGTAGTAGCTATATGGATTTTCCTAACCAAATCTTAGCTTACAAATATAAATATGCAATTATTTGTTAATAATTTATATGGATTGAATATAAAATAGTAACTATTATGGTTAATAAATGCTAATGATTAACTGTGTTTTTGGTGAGCCCCTCAAGACTAATGAGCCCTCCTTGAATTTCACTCCAGCCCACCTTCAATTTCACTCCAGCCCACCTTCAATTTCTCTCCAGCCCACCTTCAATTTCTCTCCAGCCCACCTTCAATTTCTCTCCAGCCCACCTTCAATTTCTCTCCAGCCCACCTTCAATTTCTCTCCAGCCCACCTTCAATTTCTCTCCAGCCCACCTTCAATTTCTCTCCAGCCCACCTTCAATTTCTCTCCAGCCCACCTTCAATTTCACTCCAGCCCACCTTCAATTTCTCTCCAGCACACCTTCAATTTCTCTCCAGCCCACCTTCAATTTCTCTCCAGCCCACCTTCAATTTCTCTCCAGCCCACCTTCAATTTCTCTCCAGCCCACCTTCAATTTCTCTCCAGTCCACCTTCAATTTCTCTCCAGCCCACCTTCAATTTCTCTCCAGCCCACCTTCAATTTCACTCCAGCCCACCTTCAATTTCTCTCCAGCCCACCTTCAATTTCTCTTCAGCCCACCTTCAATTCCTCTCCAGCGCACCTTCAATTTCTCTCCAGCCCACCTTCAATTTCACTCCAGCCCCTCTTGAATTTCGTCTCTGGCTACGGCCCTGCTTCACGCCGTTCCTTTACGGTAACGTTACGAAACTATAGCGTCGTTCCTTTTTTACGAAAGAAGTAATAATATCAGGCAGAAAACTTTAAAAAGTGTGTTTGAATAAAAGTTAAATCGTAACGAATGAAATCTTTAGATAGTATTTTTTTAGGAATTCGTATTAAGCTAGATCCTCGCTTGAGCCTCGCCTAAACTGTTAGCAATGCGAAAGAGCGTATCATTCAAAAATATATAATATACGTATATATATATATCAATTGGCATAGCGATTAGTTCATATCACATAGCTCAATCGCACTTTTTTTTTTTAGAAAAAAATAAATTACAATCTAAATTAACTTACGTCGTTCAACTCTACTTTCTCACTCCACAATCCCTTTATAAGTAGCATGTTTTTACTTCTTGTTTGTTTGATTTTTTTCATAATTTTTTTTAAAAATCGGTATCTTAAGTCCAAATGATAACCATTATAGTTTTTTGTCTTTCAATTTAAGGGGCTTGAATAAATCTTTGGATTGATACCATACTTGACAATGTACCTTAGGGGGGTGGGGGTGGGGTGTAACAAATATAAAATTTTAAATAAATTTCAAAGTTTTCGATCGAATTAAAAAAAAATAACAAATGTTTTGATAACAAAACCGTATATAAAGTTTCTTGAAAATCCATTAATATTTGTGCCGATATCATGCACACAGGAGATCGACCACAGACAGACAGACACTCCAAAAATATTCAATACGTGTTCAGGAGGTCTTGAAACATGTATTGGCACTACAATCTCGAAATCGAAAATTTTCTTGAAAACAACACTTTCTAACAATATTACGTGTGAAAAAGTAATAAATTGAGGTTAATATAAGCGAAAATTGGCATTAAAAATAGAAATGGGCATTCTCTTCATATATGAAGCAAAAGGCAAAAATGGCATTTTGCCTTAACTTCCGTACACGTAGGTCTTTTTGCTTAACTGTAGTAAGACAAAATTCCGCATACGTAGACATTTTTCTTAACTGCAAAAAGCAAAAATGGTATTTTGCCTTAACTTCCGTACACGTAAGCATTTTCCTTAACCTACACTTTTACTAAAGCAGGAACTAAAAGTCGTCACAAAGAATACGGTATCATTTTTTTTTTTGCAGAAACGTATAGCAACTTAATACATTACGAATATATCTCACATTCAACAACCACTTAATAATGTATAATAATTCCACAGCAAGTATCAGAAAATTCATTTGAATCGAAGAATTACGCTAAATGCAATATCCTAAATATGCTTATAATACCTTTCTATATTATTCGATATCGCACAATTCAATTTATGAGGCAAAATGCACACTCAAACATTGTGCAATACGAAACGGGGAATTGCATGACACAGTTTTACGCCGTCTGGTCAATATCACTTTCTGCTAATAACAGTTGCTAAGCGACGGAAGGCCGGAACCATTTAAAGATTGAGAGTAGCGGTAAGAAAAATAAACAGAAGAAAATGGTTTTACATTTTGTCGAATTTAATTTTTCTCGTACAACGTATTATGCAGGATTCCTAGAAAAGTCATAAAGCACCTCCCCCTCCCCCACACACACCCAATAAATTTGTGAGAAAAAATTCCTGAGTGAACACATTAGGTCTATCTATAGTAAAGTGACCGCACCTGATTGAACAGAAGTGATTGCAGTACCCCTAGTGGAGAATTTTAGAAGTTAGGGTAACAATTTCAGCAATAGAGTGAGATAGATGGGAAAAGCTAATTAAAAAGTTCAGGTCAAGTCATCAGATCTTCCTTCTGACTCCTGAAATGCGTGTCAAAGTATGATATTCTTTCTGAAATGAAAATGTGCATTGATTCTGACAGCGGACATTTTAAACAGTAGAAACACTAGATTTCTGATCATGTGTTGTTTATTGTATTATTCCTGAATAGGAATTCTATATTTCTGATCATGCTCTATATTTCTGATCATGTTCCATATTTCTGATCATGCGGTGTTTATTGTATCATTCCTGAATAGGATTTCTAGATTTCTGATCATGTTCTATATTTCTGATCATGTTCTAGATTTCTGATCATGTGGTGTTTATTGTATCATTCCTGAATAGGATTTCTAGATTTCTGATCATCTTCTAGGTTTCTGATCATGTGTTGTTTATTATACCAGGATAGGATTTTTATATTTCTGATCATGTTCGAGATTTCAGATCATGTGTTATTTATTGTACCATTCGTAGATAGGATTTTTAGATTTCTGATCATGTGTTATTTATTGTAGCATTTGTGGATAGGATTTTTAGATTTCTGATCATGTTCTAGATTTCTGATCATGTGTTGTTCATTGTATAATTCCTGACTAGGACACAAATTCGCCAATTCCCTATTGTGCCAAATAAATGCCTACTGAAATAGTTTTCGTGTCGATTCCTACTCATTAGACACTGCTCTAAAACTGTAATGGGCTTTTGTCATCTATCTCGCTTTGTACCGGAGTTTGTTAAACTCTTTAAATTCTCCGCTAAGGCCGCTGCAATTATTTTTATTCGATCCGATATGGCCACCTTACTATAGACCTAACGTACATATTCACGGACCTTTTCTTAAAAATATTTAAGGGTTCTTCAGGAATTTCCTAGGAACCCTTAGATAAAAAGTAAAAGCATTACGATGTAGTCCTAATTTTGATTTTCAATTAATCTACACCTACTATTCCTAATTTCCTAAATGGTGCGCCGTGTAGGCAACATCGCAGGAATTTTAAATTTTCGAAAAAAACACAAAGGATTTTCCGTGGCATTACTCTGTCCCGTGAGATTGAATTATGCAGAAACCCCACTCTTAGCTGTGTGAAGGATAACACAATTGTGTCAAAATTGTCTTGCATACTAATTTTTTTGTCAAAATTAGCATAAATATGCGATGTTAAAAAAAAACCTCAATACTTTTAATCTCTTGCTTCAAGAAGACAACACGCGCATTCTCAAACTCATACGGGGGGGGGGGGGGGTGTCAGTCATCAGAAAACAAGAAAGATCAATCATGCGTAAAGCATTGATTATGAAACACTTTCCAACTTCAATGCAATTTTATTTAAACAAGTCTAAAATGCAATACATTCCTCGGTAATATTTTAAAATTTATCACAATACTACATTAATTTATTATATTTGAAAACTTAAACCTTCATCGAAAAAAATGAACTTCATTCAAATGACGGCATTGAAATATAAATTACCTGCTTTAAACATCTCTAAAATGCGATACATTCCTCGGTAATATTATTAAAACTATCATAATACTATGATAATTTATTATATTTGAAAACTTCATCGAAAACAACTGAAATTCATTCAAATGACGTTATAGAAAAAATAACACACCTGGATCTCTCTATAAAAACAGCATTTCATTCATAACATTTTCCCATTCCTTTCATTCATCACAATACTATAATGATTTATTTTATTTAAAAATTAAGACCATGGAGCTACAAGTAATTAAACTCTATGCTTAAAACTTCATTGAAAAAAATTGTCCTTCTCTTTGCAAAATCAATGAATATTTCATTCATATCAGCTATGATGACTCCATGGGCTAAATAGTTTTGTGTTAAAGAAATACAGCAATTCTAATACAACTCATTCAATTCTAATACAACTCATTTTACATATTTTGCTGGTTACATTTTACATAAGTGAAAAATGGGCTTCGTTGTAGAAATAATCAAATTTAGATGAGCATTTAAACTCAAATATATTGTAATTGCGTTGTTTCTGTATGTAAATGCACAGAATTTAAGCAAAAAATAAAGTGGTTTTAGGACGGATACAACACTCAATATGAATTAAAAAGAACTTAAAAAATCACGATTTTGAGACAAGATAGATGCCATATATCATTTTGAAGTGGGTCATGTGATCATTTCATATCATGGTCACGTGATCGCTTCATATAAGAGGTGGAATTATTATTTTAATTTTTATTTAAAAAACTACTGAATATATTTCGCTGATTCTTTTTTATATATTTTATGGAACAATTGTAATATTACCTAAAATTTTCGAAGCAATTTGTGAATTTTAAATCCGCTTTAGAATGTTTGAAAAATTAGGTTCCATAGGGCTCAATGTATTTCATTTTATCAACCCGGGTTCAATCCAAAACTAATTGGGTGATATTATTCATTTATATTCCCATAGGTCCTACAGACCGTCTGAACAACATACTAAAATTTCATTTTGATTAAGTCATTTTTACGGCAGTTATCGTGCTAACGGACAGACAGACAGACAGACAGAATGAACAAAGTCATAAACATTTTTCAACTTTGTTGTAAAGTGTTAAAAAGCTGTTACTATATAGAAGAAAATTAATTAAAGACGCTTGAAATTAAATGACGGAAATTAAAAAAAACGTTTGCAATTGAATGACAAAAATTAAATAAAGACGTTTGCAATTAAATGACGAAAATTAAATAAAGACGTTTGCAATTAAATGACGAAAATTGAATAAAGACGTTTGCAATTAAATGACGAAAATTAAATAAAGACGTTTGCAATTAAATGACGAAAATTAAATAAAGACGTTTGCAAATAAATGACGAAGATTAAATAAAGACGTTTGCAATTAAATAACGAAAATTAAATGAAAACGATTGAGAAATATCCCTGCTACATCAGCATGTTACTTCATGTCACATCCAATAATATATATTTGACGCAATAAATAAAACCGATAAAAAGATGAAATATACACAAGATAAGAAATTCTTAAGTAACATAATTAATCACAAATTAATGAACAATGCAGCATGCATCTATTTCGAGGGACAATTTGTGTCCACTTCTTCAGTGCAATACAGACCAATAAACTCGAAGGATTGTCTGACAAAAATGTTGGGACATTTTTATTGTGTTCCTGAGACGCTCCGATCTTGTGAGTTAATTCTATATTTCAGATTGGTTGGGCTGTTTTTCATTCTGCTTTCTGATTGCTTCTTTCAGGTGGACCCTTAATCCGCGACTTGGGTATGCATACCCCTCTGTTTCTTCCATTTATTTCCATTTCGTCTTTTTGACTTCGGATTTATCAGTCTGATTTTATTTTTGTAGAGTACCTAACACAGCTCAGTGAATGGTTTATAAAATGATTACAGAAGATGTAAGGAGAAGTTGTCACAGATTCAAGACTCGTTCAAGACTGAAGCCCTATTTCAAATTTATCTGTGCAGAAAAAGATAATCTCATTGAGCTGTCTTATAACAAGACTTTATAAACAATATTTTGAAGCTTGGAACTGAACTTTAGATATAAATAAAAAATAAATATTTACTATAAAGTGTTAAAGCTCTATGAATGCAGATCTTTGTGAATGCAGATCTCATATCTTTGTGAAGATGGTTTTTCGGCCGTTGCTGTAATATGAAGCAAATTCTGTGCTAAAACAAATGTGGAACAAAGGTCGGTGGCTGTGCCATGTCTTATTTCAATATTTGAGAAATTTGAGAAATTTAATTTGTGCGTTTTAATTCGTTTTCTTTGAAACGATCACACTTCGTAATTGAATATTTTTAAAGTTACTTGAAACTAACTAGTCCACAGTACTGATAGGTATTTCTTCTGGTCTAGGGCGGAGAGAAAAATGATGGGGCAATAATGGTATCGTGAACTGAGAAAGTTTTAGAAGGTTCTGCACAGCCTAAATATTCCTGAATATGAATTAACCGGTTATGCTTATTTATGTGTGTAGAGATGAACATTATTCACTTACATGGAATTTAGTTTTCTAGTTAATGAAATAATGCAATTAAAGTACAATGGCTGCAATAAGTTAATGACAAATACTTGTAATTACGATTATAGTTAATTACAATTCCAAGTAATTAAATATCGCACAATTACAGTTGGGCCAATATTCGAACTATTTAATTATGTGTACACTATTTTTACTTTCCCTAGTATAAAAGTATAAAAGCTTTGGGGAAAGTATAAAAGCTATGTTTAAAGATTCCCTATACTACATAGTGTAATGTATTGTGACGGGGTCGAAAGTTCGAATTTGAGTTCTCGGTGGAAGAGTACATAATATGTTTTTTGTTTTGTTTTGCTTTGTTTGTTTTTTCAAAATGGTCCACAAAAGTCGTCAAAATTTAAAATATCTAAGTACACTCAAATGTATTCATTACACACTTGTTTTGTACGTAATTTTTGGCAATGAAAATAATAAAACCAATCCCAGTATTCTAGAACCAGTTATTCTCGAGATATTTTAGTTTTCTGCAATTTTGATACGCCGCCTTTCAAAATACATTCAGTTACGAAATGAAAACAAAAATTGAATTAAAAGTGCAAATTCAGTGTTACAATAATCATGTGTGTGTGTTACAATAATCATGTGGTACAATAATCAGTGTTACAATAATTCAATAATCATGCGTGTTATTTTGTGCAATTAAACTCAATTTAATGAAATATAAAAGATATCAAGAGAAAATCAATTTCAGTCTGTAGGGAACGTCATATGACGTCCACATCAGATTTTTTTTTTATTTTGTAGTCAAAATAACTCGCAATCTGAGACAATATTAATTAAATATAGTTTAATAAATACACGTAATTAAACAATATATGGTGTTGTGTTTAACTACAACAGATTTGTCAATTTATATTAGTAAATCTGAAAACCGTAATTATGTTTAGATTGAAATTATATTAAAAATAATCAGCTCATATTATGTTATAAAAGTTGGTATTTGTACTGCAATTAAATGAATTCGCAAAATTCCAAAATTCTGCAACCACTTAATTTTGCATGGAAATATTCGACATCCAATAATATAAAATTGAGTTAAATAAAATTATTATGCTTAATGCGATATTTCACGAAGGAAAATATCTTTTAAACATTTTCCAGATTATTGTACACAGGGTGTTGACATTGACCTCGGCTTTTATTTCTTAAGTATTGATCTTAGACATATGTAATAAATTACAAAGTTGCGTAAAAAAGGGGTACAGAATTTTATGAAATCGATAAAATTTTCAAGGGATTAAATTAAGAAATACAATATTCAAATTTTTATACGGCCCCCGTACAAAAACATTTCCAATGAGTAAAATGTGCCCCATACACGAGTAACGTAATGTAGAATATTTCAGTTTTTTATCATAAAAAGTCCCAGAGATATGTTTAAACAAAGTTGGTGAGCGATTAATCACACATTAAAATGTAAATGTTTACAGCAAGAGTGCAAATGACGCAACGCAGAAATGCATCATAAACAAATAATATCTGTCTCTTATATTTTCTAATGGATCTTTGGCATGGATGGAAAACATTTTAAACAAGCTTTGTAATCTTTGTGTAAAGTTATTATTTCTACACAATGTAGATACTTTTGTACCAATAATTTGCAAAATTATTATTTATTTATGTAATCACTGTTTTCTTTCGTAATTTGTAAATGAACCCTGAAACGCAAGCTACCGACATGATTTTTCCCCTCTGAGAATCCATGTCAATGCATCGAAAAGTAGTTTAAGTCAACATTTTTGTCTTTTCATATATCTGGAACTTTTTATGAAAAAACGCTGAAATTTTGTACATCAACTTATTAGTGTATGGGGCACATATTACTCATTGGAAATGTTTTTGTACGGGCCGTATAAACATTTACATTTTGTATTTCTTAAAATTTAATTCCCTTGAAAATTTTAATCACTTTCATAAAATTCTGTACCTCTTTTACGCAGCTTTGTAATTTATTATACATGTCAATAAGATTATAAGATCAATATTTTAGAAATAAAAGCCGAGGTCAATGTTTTGGGGACACTCTGTATAGTACAATTCAATTTATGAGGTGGCATTTGCATTTAGACAATACGCAGCACAAACACGTATTACTATGGTACAGTTTTACACTGTCTGGATATTTCGTCCCCCCTAATTATCGTCGCCAAGCAACGGAAGACGGAGCCATTTAAAGAATGAAAGGCGTATATGCAAAATAAACAGGTGAATATGGTTTTTCCGTTCTCTTCTTTCCTTGTTACTTTCCTTGCAATACATGGCAATATATAGGGAAAATATTGGAAGCATGCGAAAATCGCAACTCGAGTTTTCGACGGATCTACACGTTTTGGGACCTCTAGAATATGAAAAACTATTTTTAGCGTGACGTCTGTATGCGTGTCTTATGTCTGTCTGTGTGTCTGTCTGTGTGCATGTGGATCTGTCTGTGCAATGTATGTATCCACTCTAAGTCAAAAACTAATGGACTGAATTCCATAAAGTTTGGAAGGTAAGTCACTTAGGTGCGACCCTGGTGCTGATTAGTTTTTAATACGATTCGGGATAAAAAGAACTCGCCTTTTTTGTGCGAAATGACTGGCAAAAATTGCTGT
The DNA here is from genome assembly GCA_951213105.1 of Amaurobius ferox. Taxonomy (NCBI): domain Eukaryota; kingdom Metazoa; phylum Arthropoda; class Arachnida; order Araneae; family Amaurobiidae; genus Amaurobius; species Amaurobius ferox. Next base: position 86,106,465 of record OX578143.1, read on the forward strand.
ATCCACTCTAGCTGAAAAATAAATGGACCGAATTTCACAAATTTCGGTAGATAGGTCGCTTGTGGTTTACCCTGGTGCTGATTAGATTTTGGTACGATTCGAAGAAAAATAAGCTACCTTTTTTTTTTTTGCAAAATGGCCCGCAAAAATCGTCAAAATCTAAAATAAAAAACTACGTCTGCTCAAATATATCCATTAAATGCTTGTTTTATACGTAATTATTTCCGATGAAAAGAATAAGACTAACCCTATGACACTAGCATTAGCCGTTCTCGAGATATTTTAGTTTTTTCGTATTTTTTCTACGCAACCTTTGAAAATAAGTCCAGTTACCAAATGAGAACTAAAATTGAATTAAAAGTGAATTAAATTTAATTAAAATAAAGAGAACGTGAATATAAATCTGCAGAGAAAGTCATGTGCTGCCCACATCAGATATGTACTTTCCCTGCAATACATGGTAAAGTATTGGAATCATGTCGAAAATCGCAACTCGAGTTTTAGACGGATCTACAAGTTTTGACACCTCTGGAATACGAAAAAAACCTTTTTAGCGTGACGTTTACGTGCCTGTCTGTCTGTGTGTTTGTCTATCTGTGCAATGTATGTATCCACTCTAACTAAAAAACTAATTGACTGAATTTCATAAAATTTGGTAGGTAAGTTCCTTGTGGGTGACCCCGCTGCTGATTAGATTTTAGTACGATTAGGGATAAAAGAATCTGCCCTTTTTGTGAAATGAACCGCGAAAATTGTCTGTATCCACTCTAGCTGAAAAACTAATAGACCAAACTTTGCAAAATTTAGCAGATAAGTCACTTGTGTGTTACTATGGTGCTGATTAGATTTTGGTATGATTCTGAAAAAATAACCTGCTTCTTTTGCAAAATGGTCCGCAAATATCGTCAAAATCTAAAATAAGATACTACGTATGCTCAAATACATCAATTAAACGCTTGTTTTAAACGTTTGTTTTATACGTAATTTTTGACGGTGAAAATAAGACCAATCCCATTACACTAGGACTAACCGTATTGGATATATTTTATTTTTTTCGCATTTTTGCTACGCCACCTTTGAAAACAAGTCCAATTGTCAAATAAAAAGGAAATTGAATTGAAAGTGCAAATTCAGTGTAATTTAAAATAATTATGGGTGTTACTTTGTGCAATTAAACTCAATTTAATGAATTATTGAAGGAAAAAAGAGAACATGAATATACGTCAGAAGGCAAAGTCATGTGCTGCCCACATCATATTTTTGCTTTTATGGGAATAAAGCCCGGTATATAATGGGATTTTTGGTATACTTTTAAAATATATTGATTTTGGATTTTAAGCATTTTAAAAACTGAAAACTTGGAATTCCGAGATGTCTTAAGATTAGTTACGTAATAAAACCTTTTAGAATGTCAGGCGTATTGTGGCAGTGACTCTCCACTTACCTGTTGTCTGCTGTAAGGTGACACACATGGGCCCCCATAGAACATTTTCCAGGAGGGGGCACGAACTTCAGTCGGGCAAACTGCAGGATAAGTTGCACAATATCGATAAGGCTAATACCCACTTTTGTGACCTTGAACCTCCAGAGGGGTTGAAAGTTCCCCCTCTTGCCTTCCCAATAGGAGCCCATGGTAACACATAAAGTAATTAAATAATTAAGGCGAGGAGACCAATACAATAAAGCCTAAATGCCTCCTTGAGTAAATACAATTTTATTTACAGAATTATTTACAAATATTATGTTTACATTTTACCTCATCCGTGACGCTTGACATTTGCATCTTAGTAATTATGCTATTTCCTATCTTTATCAAATTCTAACCTCGATCAAAATTAAATAAAATCTATACATTCATTAAATTCTAATTCAGAGGTTGGTTGGGAATGTGCAAAAATAATCCGGCAGATATAAAATAGATGGCTTACCATATATTATATTGGATCACTGACCTTGCTAAGAATATAATGTCACACCTCTGATTTGTATTTTTCTCAATTTGTATTTTGCTTTCTTTTTTAACTAAGTACAGACCACATATCACACCTCAAAGTTTCTCAGGCAAGTGCTGATTCGGAAGAACAAGTTTCAAGCATTCCTGAACTCCAATCGAACGTGTTTGAGGTGGCGTGCCTGTGTCTGTGTGTGTGGGGGGGGGGGGGGGGCGGTGGGTGTGGGGGGGTGTCTGTTTGTGTGTGTGTGAAAGCTATATCTCACGAACAAATAGAGCATTTAGAAACAAATTTTGTACGATTATTACACTCAGTAAATACAACCAATTTTAAATGCGAGCAAATGCTCGAAGAAACACCCCTCCGAAATTTTGAATGAATTTTAGAAAAATAGGTAACAAATTCAAAACATTCAATAATATTAAATAAATAATCCTTTTACGCGCAATTACAAAAGGGACAACAAAAACTTAAAACGGAAGCTTGAACCGTTCTCGAGATGATGCACGTTTTTCAAATAAATTTATCTAAAAATTTACATAAAATTAAAAAGTAGAGAAATATTGTCAAATATCGCAATATCTATCCACACGCAACATTATGCGATATATCTCTTAATATCATTCCCATGAATCTATTTTATATATAAGAAAAACCTATCTTTCTGTCTGTATGTCTATCTGTAACGCTTGGCGATAAATTGGGCGACTCATTTAGTGAAATATCGTAAATTTGGCGACTTTTAAAAAAAAATGCCAAATTGACTAAAATGTCACAATACTTTTTCTGTAAAATAGTATGAGGAAATAAAAATGCTTTTGATGTACTTTAGATTGTTAGATACAATAGAATTTTATTTGTGAGGCAGATTTTTCGTCCTGAAATTACGCCTGCGTGAAGTCACGTGATAACATCAGGTAGTTTTGCACAATCCAGCTAATACCTCTCATTCTTATTAATAATGGTTGCTAAGCGAGAACGGAAGAAGTCATTCAAAGAATGAAAAAGCGCGAAAACAAAATAAACAGATGATTGTTTTATATTGTCCGTTAATCTCCTTATTTCTTTTTACGAGAGTAAACATTTACGGAATTTTGGGATTTTTTAGCATACTTTGGAAATTAATTTTTCTTTATCTTGCGAAACAATTTTCAGTTTTCTAAAAGCAGAAAATTCGAAATTCCAGAAATTAAAAAAATCTGATGTAGCCAGCACATGCCTTTCCCCTCAAACTTAAATTCATTTTCTCTTTATTTCTTTAATAATTCATTAAATTGAATTTAATTGCACAAAATAAATAACACTGAATTTGCACTTTTTGCAATTATCGTTTTTATTTGGTAACTGGACATTTTTTCAAAGGCGGCATAACAAAAATGCAAAAAACTCAAATATCTGGAGAACGGTTAATCCTGGAGTAATGGGGTTGGTCTTATTATTTTCTTCGTTAAAAATTACGTAAAAAATAAGCATTTAATGGATACATTTGAGCATACGTAGTCTTTTATTTTAGATTTTGGCGATTTTGGCGGGCCATTTCGTAAAAAGAGGCGAGTTGTTCTTTTACAAATAGTACCAAAATCTAATCAGAACCAGGGTATCTCACCAGCGACTTATCTACCATATTTTGTGAAATTTGGTCAATTAGTTCTTTACTTAGAGTGGACACATGAGATTTTTGCAAAAGACGGGTTCTTTAGATCCCGATTCATACCAAAATTTAATCACCACCAGGGTCACCCACAAGTGACTTACCTACCAAATTTTATAAAATTAGGTCAAATAGTTTTTCAGTTAGAGTGAATACATACATTGCACAGACAAACACACACACACACACATAGAGACGTCACTCAGACTAAAATAGTTTTTTCGTGATCAAGAGGTCTCAAAACGTATACATCCGTCGAAAATTCGAATTCCGATTTTCAATACGGTTCCAATACTTTTCTTTTACATTACCATGTATTGTAGGGTAAGTAAAAATCTGATGTGGGTAACACATAACTTCTACTATAGGCTTAAATTCATTTTTTTTTTCTTTTCTTTCATAATTCATTAGATTGAACAAAATAAGACACGGATAATTATTTAAAATTCCACTGAATTTGTGGTTTTACTTAAATTTTCGTTTTCATTCAGCGACTGGGTGTATTATGATGTGAATAACAGCTATACTTGGTGGTATGTGTGGCGGATTTCGGAGAATTACGAAAAATGTAAACTTTTCGGACGCTAATATCTCCGAACCTAATAGATTAAAAATTTGATGTGGGCAGCACCTGACTTTCCCTGCAGACTCATATTCACGTTCTCTTTATTTCTTCAATAATTCATTAAATTGAGTTTAATTACACAAAATAACACTCGAGTTGCGATTTTTGGTATGATTCCAGTACTTTCTCTATACGATTTAGAATTTTGGAAAATCAGTATCATGGTACCAAATTATTACTTTCCTTATATATATAGTATAATGTATACGGAAAGTATTGTGACGGGGTCGAAAATTCGAATTCGAGTTTTTGACGGGAGAACACGTCTCAAGCATCTCTCATCATGAATCGAACATTTTTGAGGTGATGTTTGTATTTGTGTATGTGTGTGTGTGTGTGTGTGTGTGAGTGTGAGTGTGTGTGTGTGAGTGTGTGTGTGTGTGTGTGTCAGTGAGTCTGTGGAGACGATTATTCACGAACGAATAAAGCGATTGGAATGAAATTAGGTACAAAAATTACTATGTATTGGTACAAAAATTACTATGTAGTGGTACAAAAATTACTATGTATTGGTACAAAAATTACTCTGTATTTCAGGAAAAGTAAAAATCTTTCAGAATATAGAAGTAAAATAAATAAAATAATTATATTTCTTTTTTCACTTAGAATTTCTGCAAAGGAAATAAGCTTCGCAGATTATTTGTTGTGGATGCAAAATAAATGCCGAAAAGTTTAATAGTAATTAATTTTATACAATAACAACAATTATTCTATCTAGTATACGTATTTATTTTGTTATAACATTATAAAGAATTATTTAACCGAATATTTAGGAATAATTAAAATTTTGAAAAAAATAGCTCAGCATTTTGAATAATTCCAGAAAATGTCCGCCTGTGTGGATGTGGATCTTAGTGAGTTTCAAACTCAATAGATCAAGATTATGCGTATACATTATATGTATTATTTATAATCATGATTCTTTAACATATTAATTCTAAAGTAATTTGAAAAAAAAAACAATTTTAATAATTACATTTTAACATTTTATGTACAACGAACTGAATCTGAAAATAAATCGTAGAATGAAAATCGAACAATTAATAATTCTAGATTAATCCATATATTGAAAAGAACTTTTGTATATATTACAAAAATTCCATGAACGTATTTAAATAAAATTAACTGGAGAGTGGTTCAATTCGATAACCTCATACCAAAATCCTTTTTTTTCTTAATTATGCTAGAAGAATTTTGGAAAATCAGTATCATGGTACGAAATTATTACTTTCCTTATATATATAGTATAATGTATAAGGAAAGTATTGTGACGAGGTCGAAAATTCGAATTCGAGTTTTTGACGGGAGAACACGTTTCAAGCATCCCTGATCATGAATCAAACATTTTTGAGGTGATGTTGTGTGTGTGTGTGTGTGTGTGTGTGTGTGTGTGTGTGTGTGTGTGTGTGTGTGTGTGTGTGTGTGTGTGTGTGCGTGTGTGTGTGGAGAGGATATTTCACGAACGAATAAAGCGATTGGATTGAAATTTGGTACAAAAATTGCAATCCGTTAACACTGGAAGTCTATTGTTTTCAAACACAATCGAATGTTCAGAACCCCTCTAAATATTCGAGTGAAATTTCGAAAAAATCATCAAAAAATCAAAACCTTCAATAAAGTTACGCAAATAGACATTTCTTATATTGCACATTTTTCGAATAAATTTATCAAAAATCCCATAAATTAGACAAAATATATAAATTGTTGAGAAACATGTTCACTTTTCATATGTAATATCATACGATAAATTCGGTGATATCATTCTCGTGGATTTAGCTCGTTCCATTCATGCGAAAGGATTCTTTGAGTAATAATTTTGTATTTGAATGCCAGTAGTCATTTATCTTCTATAAGAATAACTTATTTCTCCGTCCCTAATGTTTGGCGCGATTTTGGTGAAGAATTTGGCGAAATGTCGCCAATTTGGCGCTGTTTCCAAATGTTGCCAAATTAACGAAAATCTCGCCAAATAGATAAATTTGAAGCTAAACTAATGAAAATGACGGCTAACTTGATGAAAATTCAATATCTTGAAAAGCATATAAGTATCAACTATAAGAATAATCTATTCTTTTTTACTGCAAAAGTAGTAAATCCTTTGTATTATATAAGGAAAGTCATGTGCTGCCCACATCAGATTTTTTAAATTATAGCGTGTTGCCCTGCACTTTTAAGGGCTAAAAATAATCCTTCGATTGATACCATGCTTGACAATGTTCCCTCTAGGATACATTGTCAAACACTTTGTCTTGAACTTTCCCTGCAGACTCAAATTCATTTTTTCTCTATTTCTTTAATAATTCATTAAATTGTGTTTAATTGCATAAAATAACACTGAGTCTGCACTTTTAATTCAGTTTTTATTACTTTCCCTGCAATACTTTGCATTGTATAAGGAGAGTATTGGAATCATGCCGAAAATCGCTACTCTAGTTTTCGACGGATCTACAAGTTTTGAGACCTCTATAACACGAAAAATCAATTTTTAACGTGATGTGTGTGTGTGTGTATGTGTGTGCAGATTTTATATCCACTCTAACTCAAAAACTTAATGACCGAATTACATAAAGTTTTACAAGTCACTTCCCTAACAGCGTTTTTCTTCACAGTAACGTAAGATTTACGACCCACTGTGACTTTGGGACGTCACAGGACGTCGCAGTACGTTTCGGCAATGTCATATTGAGGTCACAACGAAGTCATTTTGGTCATTTCATGGTCGTTTGTGACGTCGCATATTAACTTGTTTGTGACGTCACATTGTAATTGCCATTGTAATGTCGTCACATTGTTACGTGTTAATTAAATTGTGGAAACGTCACAGAATATAGTCACAATGAAGTTACAAAATTACTAATACATAACGTCGCATAGAAATCACAAATATGATGTCACATTGTGACCCAGGTGTCACGTGACTACAACGTCACTGTCACACATGTGATGATCTTCGCTGTTAGGGTTGTGGGATACCCTGGTGCTGATTAGATTTTGGTACAATTCGTGAAAAAACAACCCGTCTTTTCTTACGAAATGGCCTGCAAAAAATGTCTGCACCCAATCTAACGAAAAAACTAATAGACTAAATTTCACAAAATTTGGTGGATAAGTCACGTGTGGGTTATCCTGGTGATGATTAGATTTTGGTACGAATCGGAAAAAAGAAACCTGCCTTTTTTTCTTCAAAATGGCCCGCAAAAATCGTCAAAATCTAAAACAAAACGTATGCTCAAATATATCAATTAAATGCTTATTTTATACATAATTTTTGGTTATAAAAAGAATAAAATAAACCCCATTACTCTAGGACTAGCGTTCGAGATATTTTAGCTTTTTCGCATTTTCGCTACGCCACCTTTGAAAATAAGTTCAGTGACCAAATGAAAACGAAAATTGAGTGAAAAGTGCAAATTCTGTGTAATTAAAAACAATTATGGATGTTATTTTGTACAATTAAACTCAATTTAATGAATTATTGAAGGATTAAAAAGAAAGTGAATATGAGTTGAATATGAGAATGTGAGTATGAGAACGTGAATATTAAGTTGCCAAATGAAACGGAGATGCATTAAAAAAGGCAAATTGGATATAATGTCACGAAAGTATCCATGTCATTTTCTGCAATTAAACTCAATTTAATGTACAAATGAAATTAAAAAATGATTTTAAATCTGCAGGGAAAGTCATATGCTGGCCACGTGATATTTTTTTTTATTTGGTAAATGAACATTTTTTCAAAGGCGGCATAACAAAAATGCGACAAAACTAAAATATCTCGAGAACAGAGTAATATGGTCCTAGAGTAATAAGGTTGGTCCCAATTTTTCCTCGTCAAAAAGTATATATAAAACGAGCATTTAATTATTACATTTGAGTATACGTGGTATTTTATTTTAAATTTTTCTGATTTATGCGGGTCATTTCATAAAGGCAGGTTCCTTTAACCGAATCGTACCAAAATCTAATACCAAGGAATCCTACAAACCAAGTACTAGTACCAATCCTACTAGTACCAAGGAATCCTACAAATGATTATCTACCAAATTTTGTGAAATTTGGTCAATTAGTTTAACTAAAATGGATACATGAAATTTTTGAACGGCAGTCTTGCGAAAAAAGGCGGGGTTTTTTTATCCTGAATCGTACCAAAATCTAATGAAGACCAGGGTGACACACAAGTGACCTACCTATAAAATTTGATGAAATTTGATGAATTAGTTTATGAGTTAGTGTGAGTACATACATGGCAACAGACACACTCACACATACCCACACACATACAGACGTCATGCTGAAAAGGGTTTTTTCGTGTTCTAGAGGACCCAAAACGTGTAGATCCGACGAAAACTCGAGTGCATTACCATGTATTGCAGAGAAGATAAAATTACATCGCGGCTATTTTTCACAACAATAATTAAAACTATTAAGTCATGTGATCGAGCCAAAAATAAACCCTTTTATGCATGATTCTGTCAAATTTTGTCCGATGCTGCCATGTTAAAAATATAACTTCAAATAAATTCCAAAATTTTCGTTCAAATTAAAAAAACTCTATCCAGTTGTAGATGTTTTTATAGCAAAACTGGATATAACTTTTCGTGAAAATCCATTAATATTTGTGTACACAAGAAATAGACCACAGACATCCCTCTAAAAATATTTAAATCTTGTTCAGGAGAACTTAACCATGTATTGGCATCAAAATTTTCGTGAAACAGTTCTTTCTTAATACTACGTATGAGAGAGTAAAACTTTCATCTCCAGCTTATTGCATCAACTTAATGAATGAAATGCATTTAGAAATTTACAAATATTGAGCCGGAGCAATGATTATTTTTAGCCTAAATAAAAACGATTCGCAACAATGAATAAAAGATGTATACGCTGCTCACCAGCCTATAAATCAATAATTTCGATCTCTTTTTAACTCTAATCTTGTTTGCGTAACTTCATTTCCTAAGGCACAAATGAATTAATCATCTTTATAAATATTTATAACCAACTTTAGAAAGCATATCGATTGAACTGAAAACATTAATCAGAAATGCAGAAGTAAAACTTCTACTGTGTCCAACACATAACTTCTCCTACAAACTTTCATTCTGAATATTTGAAATTACATCCATTTCCTTGAATTTTAAACGATTTTAAAACGGGTTTTAAACGGTATAGTCACATTTCAATAGTTATATTTACGTTTTAAATGATTTTAAACGTTGTATTTACGTTTTAAGCGGTTTTAAACGTTATGTTTACGTTTTAACCGGTTTTAAATGTTACATTTACGTTTAAAACTAGAGTTAAATATTAATTCATTATAAATTTCAATTTGAAATGGTTTCTAAATGGGTTTATACGCTTTTAAACGTCATATTTATGTTAATAACAAAATATACATACGTTTAAATATCAATTTTAATGGTTTGTAAGCGGTTTTAGAACGTTATATTTATGTAAACTCGTGTTAATATTAATTATTTCTATTTTAGCATATTTTAAACAGTTTAAATGGATTTTAAACGTTAGATTTTCATTTAAAACTTTTATTAACTATAAATTTATTAAACTGAAGACATTCAGTACTAAGCAAAATGAACAGTTCTAATAAGACATTCACAAGTCTCTTTCAACAGATTTTCATTCTGCATTTGAATATTTACACCAATTGAAATGGATTTTAAACGGTTTTAAACGTTATATTTACGATTAAAACTCATGTTAAATATTAATTTGTTATAAATTCTAATTTTAAATGTTTTTAAACGGGTTTAAACGATTTTAAATGTCATATTTACGTTTAAAACTAAATATTTTTTTTTCAAATGGCCAGGCACTTAAAACTAAATATACATTCGTTCTAAATATACATTTTAATAGTTTTTAAACAGTTTCAAAACGTTATATTTGCGTAAACTCGTGTTAAGATTAATTCAATTTTACTGGATTTTAACTGGATGCAATTTTACTGGATTTTTAAACAGTTTTAAATAGGTTTTAAACGTTATATTTCCATTTAAAACTTCTATTAACTATAAATTTATTATACATTTCAATTTCAATATCTATCACATATAGATTAAATTGACGACATGAGTTACTCAAAGCATAATGAACAGTTCCAATGGGACATTCACAAGTCTTTTCCAACAGATTTTCATTCTGAATTTTGGGATTTATGTCAATTGAAACGGAGTTAAAACGATTTTAAACGTTATATTAGAGTTTAACAAAATCATCCTAAATTAAACATTTAATGGCTAAATCAAATCGGGTGAATTAAATCGATTAATTAAAAAGTGAAACGGCAAATGTAATTGAGATTTTCCAGATCAGATGAATAACACGTCTCCCCAAACAGACTGTCATCCTGTATTTTGGCATCTGTACTACGAAAGGAACTGCACTGTTAGTCCTCAACTTCATGCACAACTAATGTAAATAAAGCATTTACATGTAAAAGAAAAGACAGTAGGCCTTGTGTGAGTAATTAATTTCTCAATTTAGCTATCATATTTTATAAAAGATAAAGGCACATCCACGTCCGAAAACTCCAGCTGTACCTTGAGACTAACACTATACTATGCCAATCTACGTAAGAGTCATATTTCCTTTTTTTTTCTATTTGACATTATTAAATTAATTACTATTTAAATCGTACGAAAACGCTAAATTTTCTGATCACTTTAATTACAAAATCAATTGCAAAAAATCTAATGTGGGCAACACATGACTTTCCCTTCAGACTAAAATTCATGTTTTTATTTCGTTATGCATTAAATTGAATTTAATTGCAGAAAATAACACGGATACTTTTCTGATATTATATCCAATTTTCCCTTTTAATGCAACTTCGTTTCGTTTGGCAACATAATTCACTTTACATCCTTCAGCTGCTCAAAATTCCAAGCAACTAAAATATCTCGAGAACGGTTCATCCTATAGTTATGGGATCAGTCTTAATCGCTTTGTTCTCAAAATTTCTCTACCTGAAAAATAAGTACTTAATTAATATATTTCAACAATTTTAGTCATTTATTTCAGATTTTTCACTATTGACTTAACTACGTAGTAGGATACAAAAGTTCCCGGACTGAGTCTATAACTTAAAAAATATTTGTAGTAGAGCGACTGCGATAACGTTTCTGTGTTACTACGTTCTCTCCCTTTTCTAAAAGTGGTTTGACCCAAATCACGTGGTCGGTGGCTCGCCACGACTTTGTTGACGGGTGCACTTAGTGACCGGCGATTGAAAGAAATGGCGTTTGTTGAGCAGATAATTAATATCAAATTTTGTGTTCCCTTGGGAAAGAGTGCTACGGAGGTTTACGAGATGTTGAAGCATGTGTACGGCAGTGATACATTATCGCGAATGCAAGCTTTTAAATGGTATTGATGTTTCAGAGAAAGCAGGGAAAGTGCCGATGACGACGAACGCTTTGGCCGTCCGCAGACTTCCCGGACCGCTGGAAACAGGTTTCTGCGGATATCCAAGGTCACATGTCAACGGATAATGACTAAGGATCTTAACATGCATAGGGTGTGTCAACACATTGTCCCCCGCATGTTAACCGAAGACCAAGAGGGATCAGATCATCAGTGTTTTTGCAGGACATCGCTCCTACACACCGATCCCTCCTCGTCGCTGACTTTCTTGCGAAAACGCAAACAACTGTTTTGCCACATCGTCTTTACTCCCCTGATCTCGCCCCCTGCGCCCCCTGAACTGGCAAGTCGCTTGCAGGGTCATCGATTTCTTTCAATCCGCAAATGAAGTTAAAAGTGCATCGCCGGCTGAGTTAAAGGACATGGTTAAAAATGGATTCCAGAAATGTTTCAATGACCTTTACAAGCGATGGCAAAAGTGTGTTGTTGCACAAGGGTCTTATTTCGAAGGAGGATGTGTTTCAGCATTTTAATTGATAATAGTTTTTAAATTATAGACTCAGTCCGGGAAGTTTTGAATCCTACCTCGTATAAAACTATATCTTTGTGGGATATTTTGAAAAAAAGATTCGATTATATTTTTTCGAATCATATCAAAATCTAACCAGCATCAGGGTAACCGTCAAGGGACTTGACAACTAAGTTTTAAGAATTTCCACCAAGTACTTTTTAGTTACAGTAAAAAACGTTTTCAGTTCCTCAAAATTTAAAAATTAAATATCTCGTTAATGGTCCTTCTTAGAGTAATGGGGTTGGTTTTATTATTTTTGTCGTCGAAAAGTACGTATACAACAAGCATTTAATTGATACATTTGAGCATATGTAGTCTCTTATTTTAGACAGGATATCAATCATTAATAAAAAAAATAATATTTCAATAATTTTGTTCAGAATAGCCAGCAGAATATTTCGGTATTTAAAACGCAACGCGTTACTATGGTTACTAACTGAATCAAGAATTGTATAAATTAATTGGTGTGTGGGTCTACTTGACTTTCTCATACCGTAATCCAATTTTAAATAGCCTGCTATTTTTTGTGTGTAGGCAAGTTTTACAAGTAAATTTTTGAAAAATATGCATCGTTGGCCCAAATGATCACAATTCTAGCGTATTACCTTTCATTCTAAAAGGTTTGAAAATATATATCGATTGATACCAATGTTGATAGTGATCATCCTCGACAATCCTTCACTTATAAGATTTGAACTCTTGCCACCCAGTTCTCTTTTGATACTCCAGTGGATTTTCCTGCTGTATTTGTTAAGTTTCCTTGGATAACGTTGGGTTGCCAAATAAAGTTTAGCATTCCTGGACCTGTCACCAAGAAGGATGGTCCTCTTTTTTTGCAGCAACTGACCCTGAGTCTTTTATCTTCTGATTGCAATGATCATTTTAAGATTTTTAACGATGGGTCTGTTGACCTTGACAAATCTATTGCTGAAGCAAGCTATTTTATTGAAGAATTAAATAAAATTTTCTTGCTCCAGCGGCCCCGTGTTCGAGTCTTGATGCAGAGCTTTTGGCAATCAATACACCTTTAATGCACTCCCTCTCCTTGGAGGATCGCCCTATATGTATTTCAACCAATTCTATGGCCGCGCTTTAGCCTTTGCCAACACAGACCAGCAACTATTGCCTTAGAATTGAAAAAATCAGACATATTTTTGTTAAAGTAAGGGACAAACATATTACAATGATGTGGACTCCAGCACATTGTTGCGCAGGGTAATGAAATCGCAGATAGTTCGGCTAAATTGTCATCCACATTGGATCCAGTCCCACTGCCGAAAGTCACTCTCTCTAAGTGTTTGAGCAAGATCAAAAGAGAGGTTCATGTTCTATGGTGTGAATCTTGGAATAAAACGGGAATGAATAGACACCTTTTTTTTGTTTCCAAAGGGATCCAAATGGCTTTAATTATCTCAGAAAAATCCCTATAATGGTTGTCACTTTAGCTACTCAGGCTAGGATAGGACACATAATCACCCAGGCCTACTTGAATAGGTTTCACCTAGCTGATCATCATAATAGCTGATCACCTAGCTGATCATCCTATAAGTGCCTTGTTTGCTCTGTGGAAAAGGAGACCCTGGAACACATCCTATTCTTCTGCACTGCAGAGAACTTTTTAGAACTGTCTCAACGAAAAAATGTGTCTCTCTGTCTATTTTATCTGCCTTGTCCAATGTACGATTTATGTGTACTGCTTTTTATTTCCCCTGCAATACATGGTAATGTATAAGGAAAATATTGGAATCCTGCCTAAAATCGCAACCCGAGTTTTCGACGGATCTATATGACCTAAATCTATATTTTACTAAATGACCCGGCAAAATATAAAATAAAATAGCTATGCTCAAATGTATCAATTAGATGCTTGTTTAATACATAATTTTTGACAAGGAAAAGAATAAGATTAACCCCATTACTCTAAAAGTAACCGTTCTCGAAACATTTAAGTTTTTTTTTGCATTTTTAATATGTCGCGTTTTAAAAAATATCTAATTACCAAATAAAAACTAACATTGAATTAAAAGTGCAAATTTGGTGCTATTTTGTGCAATTAAACTCAATGGATTATTAAAAAAATAAAGAGAAAATGAATTTGAGTCTGCAGGGAAAGTCATGTGCTGCCCACATCAGATTTTCTAGTCTATAGTTCATCGTGAAATTGACCACTAATGACTCACGTATCAAGTTGTATGTATATATACCAATGTTGATAATATCCCCCAACGGCCAATGATTTCACGAACGCAAAATTTGTATAGCGGCTATTTTTCACTGCAATGATTGTAACTATCAAGTTTGATTATCATTTAGCCATAAATAATTCCTTTTATGGGTGATAATATCAAATTTTGTCCTATGATGCCTTTTTAAGAAAATACAAAATTTCGAATATATTTCGAAGTTTTAGCTCGAATTAAAAAAAATTCTATCTAGTTCTCGATATTAAGTTAACAAAGCCGAGTATAAAATTTTATGGAAACCAATTATATGAAAGATTTCGCTTGAATTTAAGAAAATTTAATGTAATTCGAAATTATTTTAATTAACAAATTCGAATATAAAGTTTCACGAAGACCCATTCATATTTGTGGAAACTATCGTGCACACAATGAATCGACCACAGACAGCCATAACTCTAAAAATAGTTAAAACATGTTGAGGGTGTCCTAAATCATATATTAGTATCAAAATTTCGAAATCAAAAATTTTCGTAAAAACAGTACTTTCTCTATACTATATTATAGTATGAGAAGGTAAAAATTGACTTATAAAATATAAAAAGTCGTCTCCTATAATTATAAATTAAAATATCTCAAAAAACCGCTGGTTCTACACTAATAGAGTTAATTAAAAATTTTGGATTATATTTATTTCTGAGCTTAAATTGCATAAAAACGAATTTCATATGTCTAGTCGTTTTTTAGTTACAGTTGGGAGAATATTTGAATTACAAATTCCGAGATTTATAAATTTTTCGAACAAAATTCAACGACTTTAAATTTTTCTCATTACTAAATTAAATCCCACATGTGGTCAAATCTCCCGTGTGTGCAAAGTTTCAAGTTTCTACTTTCATGAGTTTATGCAGTGTAATTCATCACTAGTTGGGCAGTGTAATTCGTCACTAGTTGGGCAGTGTAATTCGTCACTAGTTGAGCAGGGTAATTCGTCACAAGTTGGACAGTGCAATTAATCACAAGTTGGGCAGTGTAATTTGTCACTAGTTGGGCAGTGTAATTTGTCACTAGTTGGACAGTGTAATTTGTCACTAGTTAGGCAGTGTAATTTGTCACTAGTTGGGCAGTGTAATTTGCCACAAGCTGGGCAATGTAATTCGTCACTGTTAGTCAGTGTCACTAAGATGTATGATATAAATAAATGAGAAATTCCAGTGAAGAATAGCATTCCAGATATTTTTCTATTCACTTCGAAGAGTAATTTTAAAATACTCCGCAACGTAGTAATAATTATAGCCAAGACGCATGTGAAACTTCTGCAATAAAAATGAAGCAAAAAGTTTATTTACTTTATTTGAGCAAAAATACTTCCATTTCATTGATATAGTATAAATCTTTCTCTTTTGCGAAATACCCTAGGAAATAATAGCAGTGATGGGAAAATGTTTATTATGTTCTGTAGTAAATAGAACTTTCGCAAGAATTTTTGGAACTGTAGCGTGCTACGCTGCAGTAATTTGAGATTTTTTCTTTCTTTTTTTTTTAAGTATTAGCTGTCCTTTCCAAAACTACTGCACTTTTCTAGAAACAATTTTATTCAATTTTGTTTTTCAAATTTCAGAGAAGTATTAAATAAAATTCCAAAGACTGGTAAATAAATTGAATAGAATTTAGTAAGAATAAAACATATATGGCCATTCAAGCATATGTTGTTATATAAATAAGCATGTCAAATTACCATAACGTATTCGAGGTATAGTTAATATATGATGTGATTTTCAATTTCAGAAATGGTATAATTATCTATTAATTTAGTAAATGGAGAATGTCAGAGCGTTTTAATAAAATCTTTCAATTCTTATATCACGCCAACATTTGTTAATGTCATTATGGTGCGTTTATATGTGTAGGTAATATGATAATACAACAGCTGATTATCAAGAGAAACTCCACAACTTTTTCTATCTATGCAGACATATTAATATTATTTGGTGTTTCGGCTTTTATATATTATTTATTGTTTTAACGAAGAAGAGAGAATATTTTTGTGGTGTAATGTTTTTATTAATATTATATTGTTTATATTTATTTATTTGTGCGATACAGGATTTATTTTCAAGCGACTAAGAATCAAATACTACTTCTTAACTCACCAATTTCTCAAATCTATCTCATCTTCTCATCTCTCCGCCTCTATATGAGGTTTTCTCCCAACTCCGCCTTAGCTGCTCATTGGATAGCAGGCGTCTGCAAGGGGCCTGGTCCAGGCTTCTATTGAACAACCTCTTATTGCCCACGGAGTCGACTAATCATTAGCCGGTACCTCCATAGCCTAGAGTCCACAAGCATTATGTGACGTGATGTCATAAAATGTTGTCAGCCCATCTGGAGTCTATTTGTCGCCTTGGTATTGTTTACATCAACTTTTAAACCTGTATCACAATTTGATTTGCATCCATGGGCATTGAATGCATTCATTTACGAATTAAATTAACTGGATGACTCGGACTGGACTTCTGGCTCAACTCTTTCTCATACAAGAATCCATTTTTAAACAGTCTTTCTTTATCTGCAAATTTTTCAAAAAAAAATTTGAAAAATCTGTTTCGTTGTTCCAAAAATAGTCACAGTTATAGCATGCTACACTTCATTTTACAGGACTTGAAAAAATATTTCGATTGATACCAAGTTTGATAATGTACCCCCCGAGAGGGCTAATTACGTTAACACAATTATTGAAAATATTAAGCTTTGTGATCATTGAGCCATAAAAAATCATTTTATGCATGATAATGTCAAATTTTGTCCTATGCTGCCATGTTAAAAAAAAAAAAAATCGAATAAATTTCGAAATTTCGCTCAAATTTGAAAAATAATTCTATCCAGTTCTAGATTTTTTATAATAAAGATGGATATAAAGTTTAGTGAAAATCCATTAATATTTGTAGCTGCTATCGTATACACAAGAAATCGACTACAGTCAGACAGGCGGACATCACTCTGAAAATAGTTAAAACGTGTTCAGGAGATCCTAAAATATCGAAATCTCAGAATACAATAATTTCTCCATACTACGTATGAGAAAGTGAAAATTAAAAGTTTTGAATGCAAGCGTATGCCTTTATTGAAGCATATTGGGTTGAAGTCGATTTTCCGGTTTTCTCTGCAAACACATTTTTCAACTAAAATGTATCCTGTTAAGTTAATATGGTTACAAATTTTGCTCGATAGTGATATAGGAAATGTGGATTGAAATGATTATTCATTGGATTAAACACAAATTAGCTAATTTGCTGCCGTAATAATACTTTAGCCCATACCCCAATAATATGAGTCATCTATTTCAATTAATAAATGAAGCATTTGACAATATATCGATAATACCAAAACTTGCAGTTAAGTGATCGATACAAAATCGATACTAAATAAATATCGTAAAATGTCTTTCCCGGTACTATTGCCAAAGAAAAATATCCCTAATACCTCACAAGTTAATCAATTTTGTTCTATCCATTTGGAGACCATAAAATTATACACTGATAATAGAATGTCACTCGCAGCTTGAAATATGTTTCATTTCTGTCGCCAACTTGGCATCGTCTCTTGTAAGCTATTAACCGTTGCTATGCGACGAAAGGTAAAGTCATTTAAAGAAATACGAACAAGAAATAGTAAGTAAAGCAAGCAATTTCAACCTGTAGTTATTACTTTCCTTATATACATAATGTATAAGAAAAGTATTGTGACGGGGTCGAAAATTCGAAATCGAGTTTTCGACGGGAGAGCACGTTTCAAGCAACCCTGACCACGAATCAAACATTTTTGAAGTGATGTCTATGTGTGTGTGTGTGTGTGTGTGTGTGTGTGTGTGTGTGTGTGTGTCAGTGAGTCTGTGGAGACGATAACTGACGAACGAATGGACCGATTTGAATCAAATTTGGGACAAAAATCACAATCCGTAAACACTGGAAGCCTATTGTTTTTGTTCGCAATCGAATGTTCAGAACCCCCCCCAAATTTTCGAATGAAATTTTGAAAAAATCGTCAAAAAATCAAAACCACTAATAAAGTTACGCAAATAGACATTTCTTATGTAATTTTTCATTAGAAAACGATTGACATAAATTTTAGAACGCTCATATAGCTCATTTTTCAAAATAATTATCAAAAAGTCATATAAAATAAAAAAAAATATTTCCTCTTGAGAAACATTTTCACTTTTCATATGTAATACCATGCGATAAATTGGATGACATCATTCTCGTGGATCTAGCTCGTTCCATTCAAGATACTTTGAGTAATACTTTTGTATTTGAACGCCAATAGTCATTTATGTGCTGTAAGAATAACTTATATCTTCGTCCATAACACTGGGCGAGATTTTGGCGACAAATTTGGCGGAATGTCGCCAACTTGTCGACTTTTTGAAATGTTGCCAAATTAACGAAAATCTCGCCAAATAGATAAAAATGACGTTAAATCAATGAAAATGAGGACTAATTGTCGAAAATTCAATATCTTGTAAAGAATATTAGTATCTACTATAAGAAAAACCTATTTATTTTACTGTAAAAGTAGTAAATTCATTACATTATATAAGGAAAGTCATGTGTTGCCGACATCAGATTTTTATTTATTCTGTTGTTAAAATTTTAATTTCTTGTTCTGAAAGATAAAGACTGTATTCTTTTCTTAGACGAAATTTTAAGCAAGGAAACTTATATATATATATATATATATATATATAAGTTATAAAAGCAAGGAAAGTTATTAAGCAAGGAAAGTTATATATATATATATATATGTGTGTGTGTGTGTGTGTGTTTTCATTTTCACATAAATATTATGCGAAATATGTGTTAGCATTATTTTCGTGGATCTAGGTCGTTCCATTCACGAGAGCAAATACTTTAGGTAATACTTAGTTTTGTATTTTGACACCCAACAATTCGCCAATAGTCATTTAAATATAAGAAATGCTCTTATCTTCGTCTGTCTATAACACTTTGGCATCAATTTGGCGAACTTAGTGGGTACTTTGGCGAAATATCGCCAGCATTGTGAAATTTTACCCCATATTAACGAAAATAGCTTCAAAATTGCAAACATGACACTAAACTAACCAAAAAAAGCCAAATTGATGAAATAATTATTAAAATACTGTAATATATGAATTATATTGCTTATGTCGGATGCTATCAATATTGTTAATTGTGAATTTAGAGTTGCGCGAAATGTAAACAGTTAATTGGGTTAAAGTCGGATAAGACTAGAAGAAAGAAGCGATGAAAGTCGAACAAGAAGCTGTAAAGAAAGATATGAAAGCAATAAAATCTGGCCATAAAACGATGACAGAAAAAATGGAAGAAAAGATTAAAGTTGGACAAGATGAGATGAAAGCTGTACAAGACGAGATGAAAGAAGATATGAAAGCCAGACAAGATGAGATGTCAATGAATATATCGACTATTTCGTGTTGAAAAGAGCCCGAGAGACTGTTCCACTGATACTGGCTGCTGTCAACATTGTAGAAAAAAGGTATCTCCTTTATATAACTCTTCACTGGGAGCTCGAATTTCAAGCATTATAGACATCGATTATCATCGAGTTTTCTTATTATAGAATATTTAAATAATTAGAATATGCAAAAATATCGAATTTGAGTGCTTGACAGGAGAACACGTTTCAAGCATTTCTGAACTCGTCATGAATGTTTTTGGGGCGATGCCTGTGTGTGTGTGTGTATGTGTGTGTGTGTGTGTGTGTGTGTGTGTGTGTGTGTGTGTGTGTGTGTGTGTGTGTGTGTGCGTGCGTGCGTGTGTGTCCAAAACCTGTTATCACAATGTCTCACGAACGGCGCTTTGCGAAGATAATTTGATACGATTATTACAATCAGTGAGTACAAATTTTTTTTTATTTTAATCGAAATCGAATGTTTAGATTACCCCCCCCCCCCTTAATTTTCGAATGAGAATTTGAAAAATCTTTACAGAATAAGTACTTTTAATAATGATAAATAAATAACCATTTTAGACGTAATTTTTATTGAAAGGCCAATGATAGAAATTTTAGAACGCTAACATGCACCATTCTGGAAATATTCAATGATTTACAAAAACAAAACATTAAATACTGTAAAATAAAAAAGCATAAAAGCATTTTATGCGTAACTTTTCATTAAAGAAACAAATGGCACAAACTTTAGACCTCTACCATGAACCATTCTCTAGCTATTGTACATTTCTTAAAGAAATTTTGCAAATATTTACATAAATTAATCAGTAGTTAGTATCGGGATACATTTTCACTTTCCATATGCAGTATTATGGCAGAGACATGCAGCATATCCAACTTTCCTTGAACAAAGCTCTTAAAAATCTTTTATTGTGGACTGAAGAAAATGAAATGATTGTAAATATTAACAAGACCAATTACCAGATTTTTACCTTGAGTACAAAACCTTCTGATGTTAGTTTGTTTTATGGACCCAATAAATTAATTAAAACGGCAAATGCTTCATACCTGGGGATCACTTTAGATCCCAGGCTAAGTTGGAATAATCAAGCCAATCGAATGATTGACATTGACAACTCCAGAATCAGGCTCTTAAAAAGGCTTGCGGGAGTAAGGTAGGGCGCCTCATAGAACTTACTCTTCACCAGCTAGAAGTTCTACATCAGACCTGCAGTCGAATATGGAGCTGAGCTACTGATAACTGCATCTGAAACTATCCAGAAGAAATTGGAAATAGTACAAAATAATATCTTAGACTTATTACTGGTGGGAATTTTTCCACCCCTATTGAGGCCATGCAAATTCAGGCTGGTCTGGAACCATTGGTGGATCGAAGGCAAAGAGCTGCCTTGAAACTTTCTGAAAAACTTTTGAGAACTGATGGTTTATGGAAGGCATATACACCTGCCCAGACTAGGTTAAAAACTCAGAGAAACTTTTTGAGTATGCCAACGAATTGTTAGATAAATTTGATATTCCGGATGTTGAAAGGAAGCCTTGTTTGGTCCTTCCACTTATTACAGACATAACAATAAAGTTGATTTCCGCCTTGACCTTGTTCTTCCAGTGAGCAAGAGTTTTTCTACCGATACTGAATTAAGGATGGCTGCCCTTGCTGCTATTGAAGAACGATACCCCTCATCAAATTGGTTTATATACACTGATGGATCTGCTATTGATGCCATTAAAAATGCTGGTGAGGGTGTGTATTCAAAATGTTTCAGGCTGAGCAAAGCTATAGGAGAATTCTGTAACAGCTACAACGGTGAGGTGGCAGCTGTGTCTTTGGCACTTGACTAAATTGGCAAGGGAAGAGAGCATTATATTGTAATCTTTTTTGACTCACAGGCTACCATTAATTCACTCTCTTCAATCAAACTTAGCAATATAAAAACTGTGTACCACTGTCAGATGGCAATTAATGCTCTTTTGGAGAAGGGAAGTCAAATCGTTCTGCAGTGGATCCCCAGCCACTGCGGTATCTCTGGTAATGACCTGACGGGCAAACTGGCTAAGGCTGGTTCAAATTGCCCGCAACTGGTTTCAATTGCCCGCTGGTTCAAATTACAGCAACCTTGCCCGGTTTTGAACTATCACACTGTTAAAAGGCTTGTTAAATTAAAAATTGGTTCCTTTTGACAAAAATTTTACAAGGATTTTGCGAAGGGAAAGACTTGGGCTTCTTTGTTAAGGAAGCCTGTCCCGTTCTCCTTCTATAGAGCTGTGGGAGTGGCTAACTTCCGGCTCAAGACTGGCCACGACTTTCTACAGAAACATTTACATCCTTTTGGCTTGTCAAATTCTCCAACATGCCCACTTCGTAGCCTTGGTGACATGACTGGTGACCATCTCTACACTTGCTCTGAGGCGCCCAACCGCCATATTGTGCTGAAAACACCGGTTCTCGTTAGATCACCGAAGTCAAGCAGCATCGGCCGCGGTTAGTACTTGGGTGGGTGACCACCTGGGAACATCGCGTGCTGTTGGCACATTTCGGGCACGGTAGCCTGGTGGTTTGCGCGCTAGATTTGCACGCTGCCACAACTGCGGCCGTGTTCACGCGGAGTACGATCACGTTAAACATGTGGGTCCGTAAGTCCTTCCGAGAGGTTGGTAATAGGGGAAAGAGGGTACGGTCCCTGTGGATGCCTCCCCCACTGGATTCCGGTCTAAATTGGGTGGTACTTCCCGGCCGTCCAAACAGTTACCTTACACCTTTCTGATAGGTCGGACGGTCTGGGTCTCAACAACAACAACACTTGCTCTGGACTTAGTGACGTCCCAGATAGAAATTCTGAGGAGGATGACTTTTCGTTTCGTTCAAAACTTTACTGGGCTTCCCGACAGAGACTGACGGTTGAAAAACCAAGGTCCGGCGTAGGATTAAAAAAATATGCAGTATTATGCAACAACTCTGATAACATCATGCTCGTGGTTCTATTACGTTGCATTCACAAGAGAAGACACTTTCTGTAATAGTTTTATATTTTCACGCCAAATAATGGTCATTTATTTCACAAAATATGAATTAAATGAGAATATTTTAATGAGGATGTTGCACGTGAATATAAATAAGTTACTCTGCTTGGACTAATAAGTTGCCTAATCTGCCTAATTTCAATTTATGCCATGTTTGATTCCAAAATTGATAGTTTATGCCATGTTTAATTCCAAAATTGATTATTCCGCTATGAAAGAAGGGAAACCATTACATTATGTAGGAAAAGTCATATATTGCCCACATCAGATTTTTTTCGATATCAGTAATGAAAATATCTATTCAGCAAATGGTTCACATGGAATGAAATTCCAATGATTTCAACTGATACAGAGAATAACACTTCAGATTAATATCTACACCGAAATAAATCATTCTCTTCAATTAATAGACGATAATATTTAACGATATCGGTAATATCCAAACTGGCGGTTAAGTGAAACGTAAAATCAATACACAATGAACGTCGAAAATAACTTATCGTCATATTCATCTTCACAAACAGAAAAAAAAATGTCCGCAATGTCTCGCATATTATTCAGTTTCGTCCCATTCATTTTGGACCCATAAAATAGTACGCTGATGAAAGGCTGTCACTCGATGCTTGATATATGATGTTTTTCTTCGCCATCTTGGCAACGGCTCGTTTTCCCTATTAACCGTTGCTAGGCAACAACAGGTGAAATCATTTCAAGAATTTGCCAGGAGAAGAAATAGCTGGACGAAAAACCGGTTTCAAATAGCAGATTTTCTTTTCTCTTTTTTTTTTCGACTAAAATATTTTTGGCTAAAAGGGGCGAGAGTTTTTGCGTTCGAGAATGAAAACAAATTTCAAGTAAATGGCTTTCTAAAAAATTATAAATTTCATGCTAAAAATTTAGCATTACTTTCATAAAAAAATGAAAACTGTTATAAATAAAATAATAAAATCTATTAAAAAGAAATAAACATATAAAATAAATAATTAATAAATAATTGAAATCATAAATTTAAAAGAAAAAAAATATATATATATATATATATATATAAGAATTGAAAGTCCAATGATAGAAAAGTGAGATAAAAATCCAACATTCTCGTCTTTAAGCCCATTAAAGACTGGCAATATATTTATTAATCCAAAATTTTTTTTTTACCCTTGAATTTTCAATGATACCTAATTTCGATCTTTGAGGCGACTTCTGTCGTTTAGAATTTCTCGGAGGCATTTATAACAAAATTAATCCCTTCCAAAATCCTAACTAATAGCATAAAATACACAATTCAACATAATACACATCAAACCCTTCCAAATGCAAATTTCTTAATCATTATTACTTTTTCAAATAAATTATTTTCAATTTCTTCAATATATTCAAATTATTTCATTATACATTTCCTGGTCTAACAGTTTTCCAAAAATCTTACTAAATTTAATGCTAAAAATTTAGTAATGGTTTCCTGAAAATAATAAAACTGGAAAAGTCAAAAAAATAATAAAAACTATTAAAAAATAATAGAAGCTAAGAAAACATGAAATAAAAATATAAATAATGCAAAATATAAAAAAACTATGAAAAAATAAATAATAATGACAATAACACAAAACACTCAAGCAGGCTCACATATTATCCGTTCATGACCTGAAGTCTACCTCTTTACCATTTGAGCTCTGACTATAAATGAACCGCACAAAGTCAATTTCTTAAGCTGAATTAATTAAAAAGTAGAAAGTTGAAATCTCTACTCTTTATCAATAACCAATGAGTAGCATCTCTCATCCGGTAATTAAATTGCTGTAAACCTCTCAAGAATTCAATTTCCTACTTCTCTGAAATAATACCAGAAAGAGGCATTAAAATTCAGTGAAAGTGCTACTTGTGCAACGGAACGTCTCAAATGAATTTGTTTGATCTGGATTTCTATTTGTATTAATTCTTCAAAGGAATCGGGAAGTGAGAAATTTACTAAAGAAGCAATGATAGAGAAATTGGCTTGGCACACATCCTCCGAACTATTTGCATCGTAAAATTCATGTTCTAAAATAAAAGAATCTAATAATGACGTCTCAGAATTTCGCATTAGATTCAAATTATTTTTCTCATGTTCACTTTCTTATACTATAAAATACAGTATAGAGAAAATATTGTTTTCCCGAAAATTTTCGACTTTGAAATTTTATGCCTTTGAAATTTTTATGTTTTAGCACCTCCTGGGCAAGTTTTGGCTATTTTTAGACTGATGTCCGTCTGTCTGTCTGTTTGTCTGTACGTGGTCTATTTCTTGTGTACACAACAGCTGCCATAAATGTTAATGGATTGTTACGAAATTTTATATCCGGTTTTGTCATCGAAAACTCTAGAACTTCGAGCGAAAACTTCGAAATTTATTAGAAATTTTATTGTCCTTAGAATGACAGTATAGAACAAAATTTGACATAATTATGCATAAAAGGGGGTTATTTATGGCTCAGTAATCACGAAACTTAACAGTTTCAACCATTGTAGTGAAAAATAGCTGCGATATAATTTTTGTGTTTGCGACGTCATTATACCCCCTCGGGGGGCAAGTTATCCCCCCGTAGATACATAGTCAGACTTGATATTTTTTCAAGCCCTTTAAAATGAAGGGTTACATTTATTTATTTATTTATTTATTTATTTATTTATTTATTAAATATATGTGGTAACTGCAGATAATATCCAATTACAGTAACCACAAAACATAAAAGTGTAGAGCATAAAACGCCAGAATATTAAACAGTAAACAACATGTCAAGTACATTAAAACAGGATTTTTTAAAATCAACAGGAGTCAGAATAAAAATATCAGTGTCAGCATAATATCCATTGAGGAGATCAACATATTTATAGACAGAAAGGCTCTTAATATAATTGCGTTTAATAGATTAAAAAAATAAATAAATATAAAAATTATAACCACCGTACTTCGAAAACTGAAAACTTGATCCAAATTTCAATTATATATGCACTTATAGGGTTTTCAAAGACCTTGTAAAGAACCTTGCTGTCCCAACCGAAAATGGAACCTGAATCTTCGAACTGGCCAGTCAGGGCTCTACCGCTGAGCTACTGGGACAAAATTGCAAGCTCTTGCCATCGAAGTGGATTCTACATATTATTGTTCATAGCTAGCACTTTTAGTTTTTGAGATATAAGCATTACAA
Source organism: Amaurobius ferox (assembly GCA_951213105.1). Taxonomy (NCBI): domain Eukaryota; kingdom Metazoa; phylum Arthropoda; class Arachnida; order Araneae; family Amaurobiidae; genus Amaurobius; species Amaurobius ferox. Next base: position 86,132,505 of record OX578143.1, read on the forward strand.
ACTTGACAAATGGAAATTTTGAAATCTTCCTCAACATAAGACAATTGCTTAAAAAATATAGCAGCTTTTAAAAAAAATAAACCTAGATTTAGAAACTAAATTTCCTAATACATATATCTGTCGCTTACTATTTACAATCTTTTATAGTTTCAAAGATATTTCGAGTGAAGTAAGAAAAATGAAATAATTACTCGTCCGGACAGATACGTTTTTAAGTTTTTTCGGGAAAGAACACTCAAAATACTTAAATATAAAAAAATTTTATATATCTATAATATTGTTCCTATTTTCGGCAAAACAAGCACAATTATTTGCATTTTACTTTCCCTGCAATATATAGTAATGTATAGGGAAAGTACCGAAATCATGTCGAAAATCGCAAATCGAGTTTTCAACGGAACTACACGTTTTGGGACCCCTAGAACACGGAAAAACTATTTTTACCGTGACGTCTTGATGTGTGTCTGTCTGTGAAATACATGTATCCACTCTAACTCAAAAAATAATAAACCAAATTTCATAAAATATTGTACGTAAGTCACTTGTGTACGACCCTCATACTGAATAGTTTTTGGTACGATTGTTGTATAAAAGAACCCGCCTTTCTTCTCGAAATGGCCCGCAAAAATTGTCTGTATCCACTTTAGCTTAAAACTAATTGGGCAAATTTCACAAAATTTAGCGGATAAATCATCTGTGGGTTACCCTGGTGCTGATTAGATTTTGGTACGATTCGGAAAAAAATAACCTGCCATTTTTTGCGAAATGGCCAGAAAAAATCTAAAATGAAAAACTAAGTATGCTCAGATATATCAATTAAATGCTTGTTTTATACGTAATGCTTAACGATAAAAAGAATAAGACAACGCCATTACACTAGGACTATAGCCGTTCTCGAGATATTTTTATTTTTTCGCATTTTCGCTAGGCCACATTTGAAAATAAGTCCAATTATCAAATGAAAAAGGAAATTGAATTAAAAATACAAATTCAGTGGAATTCAAAATAATCATGGGTGTTATTTTGTGTAATTAAACTCAATTTAATGAATTATTGAAGAAATAAAGAGAACGTGAATATGAGTCGGCAGGGAAAGTCAGGTGCTGCCCACATCAAATTTTTAATCTATTAGGTTCGGAGATATTAGCGTCCGAAGTGTAATTCCATTGTCCATTGTCCATTCCAGTGTCCATTTCTCGTAATTCTCCGAAATCCGCCACACATACCTCCAAGCATAGCTGTTATTCACATCATAATACACCCAGTCGCTGAATGAAAACGAAAATTTAAATAAAACCACAAATTCAGTGGAATTTTAAATAATTATCCGTGTCTTATTTTGTTCAATTTAATGAATTATGAAAGAAAAGAAAAGAAAATTAATTTGAGCCTATAGTAGAAGTCACGTGTTATCCACATCAGATTTTCACTTACCCTACAATACATGGTAATGTAAAGGAAAAGTATTGGAACCGTGTTGAAAACCGGAATTCGAATTTTCAACAGATTTACACTTTTCAGGACCTCTGGAACACGAAAAAACTATTTTTAGCGTGACGTTCATGTGTGTGTGTGTGTATGTGTGTGCAATATATGTATTCACTCTAATTCAAAAATTATTTAACTAAATTCCATACAATTTAGTAGGTAAAGTACTCGTAGATTACTGTGGTGTTTATTTGATTTTGGTACAATTCGGAAGATTATAACCTGCCTTTTTCTGCAAACTGGCCCTCAAAACTTGTCAAAATCTCAAATAAAAAACTAAATATGCCTAAATATATTAATTAAATGTTTGCTTTATACGAAATGTTTAACGCCAAAACGAATAAGGCTAACCGCATCACTCTAGTATGGACCAATTTTGAGATATTTTCCTTAAATTCGAGAAGCTGGCGATGTTTCTCACTATGGTTAAAAAACTACATAAAATTTCTTAAAATTTAGTATAAGTCACTTTTGGATTACTCTGGAGTACTGATTAGATTTCGGTATAATTAAAAAAAGCAAAACTTGGCTTTTTTTCTTTTTCTTTGCAAAATGGCAGACAAAACAGTAAAAATCTGAAGTAAAAGAACAAAGTATGCTTAAAAGTATTCATTTAATGCTTATTTTATACTTCATTTTAAACGATGAAGCAAATAAAAGCAACATTACTCTTAAACGAACAGTTTGTGTTATATTTTTGTTTTTAGGAATTTTGAGAAGGTGGTGACGTTTTAAAATACATTAAGTTTCCTAATTAAAAAGAATACAAAACCTCCAACTGGATATAATATCAAGTAAATATCCGAGTCAATTTTAGAAAATAAACTCAATTTAATAGAATATAAATTTGAGTCTGCAAAGAAACACATGTTCTCCCTACAACCCTACAACAAATCCACATCAGAGTTTTAGTGATGTGGAGGATATTTTTCCTTCTGTGTTTCAATATTGCAAAAAAAGTTTATAAGGCATAAAATATTGAAATTTTTTATAGATCTTATAAAAGGCATATTACTTTTTTTAACAATTCATAAAATTGTATCATTTACCCATTCCGTTACGGTCATTTTAACGATATTTTACGGATTAAATTAACCTTTCTCTTCTCTCGCCCTACATATTGAACATGATTCTGCACCAGATTATTCTTTACACTCAAATTCCATTTGTGACCACAAAATCATACAACCATAACATAATGTAATCTGACTCTAAATATATGAAGAAATTTCGCCGTCGTCGTGGCAACACCGCATTTCCACTAATAACCGTTTCCAGGCAACGGCAGACAAAACCGTTCAAAGAATGTCAGGTGAGAGTGAAAAGCAAATGGATGACAAAATGATTTTAAATTTCAGTGCCCTCCTTTGTTGGCTTTTCGTTGGATTCTTTTTTATTTCTTGGAATAAAACTTGGAAATATTTTCGAGAATACTGCTGGAATACTTTGGACCCTATTTTCTCCTACTCGCTTTAAAAGTTTTTTGGAACTTGGAAACTCAAAATGGCGAATCTTGAAGAATGTGTTCTTAAAAAGCATTCGTATGAATTCTGAAACCAGTTGGATGAATTTAATAGCGGAATATTTTTTATAAAGTCGGAAATAATATTTTGAGAGAAAAAAATGAATAAATCTTTTGACGAAGAGTTTGAAAGTAGCAACTAAAGATATTTTACTTAACGTATTTTGCTTTTATTAAATTATGTAATTTAAAAACATAAGCGTATTAACATATAATTGTATACTATGCTAAGAATTTGACACAAATATGTATTATTTTTCAGTTAATGTCCCTTCAAAGCACTTTGAATAAAAAGAAATAAAATGTTGAAAATCTCTCATAAATGAATGTTATTTTTCTGTAAGTTGATTCTTATGAATAAATTAAAATTTCAGAGATGTGTTGCATATAATTTATATTTATTCCTTTCCAAACATATTTTATATACAACTCGGAGTCAAAATATTAGAATTTCATTTGTAATTTGAATTGCATTTAGCTTCATTTCAGCGTAGTAAATTTGAAAAGGAACAACGGTTGCTGTTTTAATAAATGTACATGTTATTAAAGTAAATCAAAACTTTAAAAGTTTTAATTTCAAGCAAATATTGTAGATTTTAACAATTATTTTCAGTATTCAAAATATCAGAATACTAAAATAGGTGGTTCAAAATATTAGAATACTTATGAATTTTCCTGAATGGTTCAGAAAATTGCATACATTAAGCATAAAATTAGCTTCTGCCGGACTTTCGTGTTTTTTTTGTTCATTTATTGTGAAACATAGGTCGTTCGTCTGACATAATGGCGTTTACAAAGAATCATACTACTGATTTGCATATAAATAAGGCCGTAATCAGTAATATATTGCCAGTTACATAAAATATTCTCAATCAAGTGTTGGTAGAGCAATAAAGCAGTATTTTAACGATGGATAGTTTGAAAACAATCGTCTGAACAGTGGACGAAAAGCCAAAAACTACTCGAGAGATGACAGAAAGCTAAAGAATATTGCTAAAAAAAGTCGTTTTAGAAGTGTATTTGCATCAGAAGTGAAAAGGACACGGTGTTGATGTGCGTAAATCTACAACACTAAGACGGCTCCATAAACTTGGATTTCCTTCGCGTGTACCAAAGATAAAGCCTCTCATAACTAGTAAACAGAAAAGGGACAGAGTGAAGTGGTGGAAAAAAATACTTTTATGGGGGTGTGGATGATTGGAAGAAGGTATTGTTCAGTGATGAGTGTATGTTCTGTGTATCATATGGTGATCAAGGTGTTTGTGTATGGCGAATGCAACAAGAAGAATATTACAAGGAATGCATGAAGCGATCAGTGAAATTAACAGTCAGCTGGAAAGCTATGCGTCACTTACGAAAGAATTAACTATCAGATATATCAAGAAATCCTTGAGAATTTCAAGATACTATCGTCGGAAGATTTGTGTGGTGAAGATTTTTTTTCCAACATGATGTAGCATCTTACCACAGGTCATTTTCCACTACGAACTGGCTTACACAACACCAAATTAACGCACTTCCCTGGGTGGCTAATTCGGCGGATTTAAATCCAATCGAGAATTTGTGGAGAATAATAAAAAAAAGACTTCAAGAAATTGGGTCAAAAACAAAGTTGATCTTTTTCCAGCATAAAATCGATATGGTCATGTCTGGGCAGAAAACATTATGAGCCACTTGTAACTAACTTGCCAAATAGAGTTTGTGCTGTTATAAAATGTAAAGATGATGCTACAAAATATTAAACAGTCACTGTTTTTGATTTTTTTTTAAATAAGGTGATTTATAAAGAATTATTCTAATATTTTGAACCACGTAAATGTTATTCTACTTTTTTGATTTTTTCCAAGTGTGAATAATCATTTTCATTTTTGTATTATTTCCGGTAATTTTTATGCTACAATATTCACCAAATTATATCGTTTCTTACATTATGAAGTTTTCTCCTGTATTACTTTTTGCATAAGCGATACATAAAATGTCTTTTCCCAAAATTCATTTTTTTCGATTATTCTAATTTTTTGACTCGGAGTTGTAGCATATCATATTTTATATAAAAAAAATTCAATTATAGCATTTAAATTAACAATGATATTTGTAAAAAAAAATTCAAATGTCAACTCCCTGGTTAGAATACATAATAAATATTACTAATTACATTGGATCATTGATAAAATAATTATAAATCTCATAGACTTATAGATTTATAGATCAGATATCTCTCAGATTTATAGATCGGTGATTTTATTTCAGTAAGATAATGTTTTTCTTTAATAATATGATTTTCTATCTAAAATATATTTTCAGAATAACATGTTGCACACACATTTCAACCTAGTTTATGAATAATAGTGAAGATTACACGTGAAAATGCATTAAAGATATATTCTGAAAGACAGAACTGGATACAAAAGATATATGTATGATGTTATAGATGTATTTCTCAGATGATATATATGATATTATAGATATAAAATGATATAAATGACATTATCTGTAATGTCAGATGATATGTATATGATATCTATATTGTCAGATGATATATATGAAATTGCAAATTTCTCAGATGATATACATAATATTATAGATGTATTTCTCTACCTACTGTGCAGTAAACGATAAAACTACCTTCTACAGATGACAGTATCTATAACCGCTTACAAAACTTCCTTGACAAACTTTCTTACAAAACTTCCTTAACAAACTTCCATACAAAACTTCCTTGACAAACTTCCTTACAAAACCTCCTTGACGAAAGCAGAAACCGATCCAAAATCCAATTATCTATTCTTTTAGAACTTTTAAAGTGTTATACTTTATCAACTAAAATATAGAAATTAAAACGACTTTTTTGAAAAAAACTGATGTGAACAGCACATGACTTTTGCTATATAATACAATGAATTTACTACTCACACAGCAAAAAAATGATGTATAAGATCTTCTGCACAATGTTTTTAACGTTGAATTATACATTTGGTGCATGTTTGGATGACAACGGGTAAAACTATTTCGATGTACCGAATTAAATTATATTTCTCGAACTCTAAGTTGGCAATTATCAATATCGATAGAATCCGCAATAGCAATATAGTCCATATAAAAAAAATATTTAAATAAATAATTCATCCATTTTGCGTCGCTTTCGTGAATTTAGAGATATTTTTGCAATTTTGACGATATTTTCGTCAATTTGAAGCTTCTAAAAAACGTCGCCAAGTTCTAGATGTTTCGCCAAATTTGTAGCCAAGTCTGTCAAATTTATCGCTAAGCGTTACAGACAGACGAATAAAAAGGGCTCATTTATACATACATAGATAAATGACTGCTAGCGAATTGTTAGGCATCAAAATACAAAACTATTACTCAAAGTACCTTCTCTAGAGAACGGAACGAACTAGATCCACGAGTATGATGCTAACAACATTTTCGCGTAATACTGCATATGAAAAGTGAACATATTTTACAATAATTAATACTTTTTAATTTTATGTAATTTTTTCATACATGTATTAGAAAACCTTGCAATATCTCGCGAACGGTTTATGCTAGCGCTCTAAAGTTTAGACCATTTGTTTTCCAATGAAAAATAACATAAGAAATGTTCATTTATGTAACGTTATTGAAGGATGCAAAAAACTTGAGCAGCGTATTTAAGCACAAATAAGACAATGCAGCATAATACAGTTTCAAGGATACGCTGGATCACCTTCGTTATTGCAATAGAACCGACAAACCCGAAGTTAATCTTTTGCTTCCGGGTGGGACAGCGTCAATCTCAAACGAAGAACCTGTCAAAAAGACAGGTGTTTGACATACCCTATCCCAAACAGTTCGATACCCTTTTGCAGACATTGGCGTCCATGAACACAAATGCCTGCAAAAGGGGATCGAACTGTTTGGAAGACATTAGCGTCCAAGGGGGATCGAACTGTTTGTGATAGGGTATGTCAAATACCTGTCTTTTTGAGCGGGTCTTCGCTTGGGATTGACGCCTGTCCCACCCGTAAGCAAAAGGTTAAATAGACGAAATAGGTGCAACTAGCGTACGCAATGTGGGTTGTTGAGTGGAGTACCGAGTCGATAAGACCTAAACCTCCGGCATGGTATACTCTTGTATGATATTCTTGAAATTCATGAGCTGCACAGGTATGAGAAAAATGCAAAGAGGAGCAAAGCTAGTGCTGCCAACTATGTGAGAGTGGCGGCAAGAAAAAGGGGAAGAGAGCAGGAGCGAACAAGGATTAAGATACAGTGCTAGATTTAAAGCTCCCGTTTAATAAATATTTAAAATTAATAAAAAAAATTTTAATTTTAAAAGGTTCAGATACACTAAGGGGCAGGAAATGGAAGGCATAAGGAATTATAAGGCCTAAGGGGGTTCGAAGAGGACAGCTCGCGGACGCTTTCTTTGCCGACGAGGGTCGTAATCAGTTATTGTAAATAGTAACTCATTTTGGATGGTAGGAACGTTTTGAAAAAAGTTTGAAGAGATATTCTTGATGGTTTGTTTGATTGTTGGAATATTAAAGTCATTTCTTATTACGTCGTTTCGCAGATACCTTGGAGCTCTTCTGATGGTTCTAAGTATGCGGTTTTGTTCAATTTGGATATTGTTCAGACTGTACTTACTGGCAAAGCCCCAGACAGGGCATGCGTAGAGTAGGAGGGGGATGATAATAGTTTTAAAAAGAAGGATTTTATTTTTGAGGTCTAAATGTTTTGAATAGAGGAGGTGGTTCATGGCGCCGGCAAGTTTTTTGGCTTTTTTGGTGACATGGCTGATGTGATCATTAAAGGTGAGGCGGCTGTCAAGGTGCACTCCTAAATATTTTGCAGAACGGCCGAAGCAGACTGGCTGATCGTGGATTTCAATTGGAGGGGGTGGGAATCTTTTCCAAGAGAAAAAGATGGCATGCGATTTGACGGGGTTAATTTTTATCTTCCATTGGTTGTAGTAGGTCTCAAGTAGGTCTATATGATTTTGGAGGTTAGCATGTAGATAATTAACGTTCCGATGTGCGGAGATGATACATGTATCATCTGCGTACATACAGAGGGTGGAGTGGGGTGCGCGGGGGGTATCATTAACGAAAATATTAAAAAGAAGGGGGGCAAGAATAGAGCCTTGAGGGACACCTGCTTTGATAGGATTTTTAGAAGAAAGGGTGTTTAGGATCCGTACGTGGAAATGACGGTGCTGGAGGTATGAGTTTATGATTTGAATAAGGGGAGGGGGGGCATTTATTTTGATGAGTTTATAGATGAGTCCTTTATGCCACGTACGGTCAAAGGCTTTCTCAACGTCGAGAAGAATGGCTCCAGCTGATTGTTTGTTGTGGAAGGCGTCAGAGACAAATTCCACAACACGCAACAGCTGGTGGGTGGTTGAATGGGCAGGGCGGAAACCAAATTGCTCGGGAATAATAATATTGTTGGAGTCAATAAATTTAAAAAGGCGGTTGTGGATAACTCGTTCAGCCAGTTTGCTAAGGGAAGGTGCAACTAGACAAAGCATAGAAATTTATATACCCAAGTCTTGGATTAACAGCTCACCTTAGAGGGCCAATCAGAAAGCAGAATGAAGAACAGTCCACCCAATCCGAAACGAGAAGCAACACACGAGATTAGCATGTGATAAAACATAACAGGAATATCCCGCTAAGACGAATCAAATCCGAACAAGAATATATAAGACCCATCCAGGCGAAAAATAAGTTAAAGCGACAAATAAGAGCCCTAAAGGTTATAAAATAACAAAAAAGGTGGGAAAATTTACAGATCACCCCGTAGATAGCAGACAAAATGGAGTACTGGACAAGTCATTAACTAAATTATTAGAATTTTCCTAAATATGAAAGTCTTCAAAGAAGATCGACGTCCATTTTGCATGATCCTTGCTGAAGAAAACTCAAAATGGTGGTCAATATTGAGCAATTGACGATTTATTAAATTCCTGTTTTTTTTTTACTTTCCCTGCAATACATGGTAATGTATAGGGAAAGTATTGGAATCATGTCGAAAATCGCAACTCGAGTTTTCGACGGATCTCCACGTTTCGAGACCTCTAGAATACGAAAAAACTATTTTTAGCGTGACGTCTGTGTGTGTGTCTGTGTGTCTGTGTGTCTGTCTGTCTGTGTGTCTGTGTGTCTGTCTGTCCGTGCAGATTTTGTATCCACTCTAACTAAAAAACTAATTGACCGAATTTCATAAAATTCGGTAGGTAAATAAGTCACTTGTGCACGAATCTGGTGCTGATTAGTTTTGAGTATGACTCGGGTTAAAAGAACCCGCCTTTTTTTGCGAAATGGCCCGCAAAAGCTTGTATCCACTCTAACTGAAAAACTAATGGACCGAATTTCACAAAATTTGGTAGATAAGTCGCTTGTAGGCCACCCTGGTGCTGATTAGATTTTGGTATAATTCGAAAAAAAATAACCTGCCTTTTTTTGCAAAATGGCCCGCAAAAATCATCAAAATCTAAACTTAAGAACTACGTATGCTCAAATATAGCCATTAAATGCTTGTTTGATACGTAATTTTTAGCGAAGAAAAGAATAAGACCAACCCCATTACACTAGGACTAGCCGTTCTCGAGATATTTTAGTTTTTCGTATTTTTCCTACACCATTTTTGAAAATAAGTCCAGTTTTCAAATGAGAACGAAAATTGAATTAAAAATTAATTAAATTTAATTTAAATAAATAGAACGTGAATATAAGTCTGCAGGGAAAGTCATGTGCTGCCCACATCAGATTTTTTAAATAGTTTTCATGTTCCTTAATACAAAATTTTAAAGCACGTTTAGTTTGGCCAATAAAGACGATACTGGCAGGAAATACTGTAAGTACCCCCAACTATTAGAAATTTCTAAAGGATCTTTGACATTAGAAAATCTGAGTTTGTTAGAAGGTTGAAATGCAATATTAAATTTGAATTTTTTTAAGGATTTTAGCAATCTGCTGACTGATTTTTTGGAAAAAAAATAGTAAAATGAAAGTGTTGTTAAAATATTTTTCAGAAACAAGTTTTGGGGGTGGTTTAGAAATTTTTGAATTGCACGATCAACAATGCTGGCAGAGGAACCACGAATGACAGCAGAAGCTGTCATTCGTGGATTTCGGAATTGGACAATTGAATAATTTATCTCGGAATTGGGCAAATCCATAGTAAAACAAATATTCAAAGCACGATAAATAAACGTTATTAAAAGCGGCAATTTTTTGGTCAGAGGAATGGCAGGAGATTTTATGTGGCGTACAGAAACCGAAAAAGGTTTACGAAAATACGTAGTGAAAAATTCACAATCGTTACGAATGACCAAAATATCCAAAAGCGCAAGACGATTGTTCTTTTCCATTTCATAGGTAAACTAAATGCAAGAGTCAATGGAGTTCAAAATATCCGAAATATCCTTAATATCATTAGAAGTGTGATCCAGAAGATCAAAACTGTCATTACCATAAAGAGTATAAAAGACAAATTGCAAAATTTTAAAAAGTTTACCTTCAAAATAATGCATATAGTTGTAACTTAGAATAGTAATGAGTGGATTACCCATAGCGAAGCCATCAGACATAATGTAGAATTTATTATGAAGTACAAATTTTTTGCGATAAACAAATGCTAGTGTTAGAAAGAAGCTCATTTCAAATTCAAAGAAATGGAATTCATACAATTTTTTCTTGGAACAAGATCTTAACCGGGTTTGCTGATTCTCTTGGGGGGGATCCAGCGTATGCTCAAAACAGCTACATTATTGTCTTATTTGTACTTAAATACGTTGCTTAACTTTTCCTTACCCTTTGCACAAAGTGATTTTTACTTATTGATTATTGAAGGTTCTTATTTTTTAATATTTTTTTCAAAGTTCACATTGTAAGTCCATGGCTGCTTGAAAATTCGAATTTGAATTTCCGACCCTTCATAATACTTTCCCTATACATTATATTACGTACATATAGGGAAAGGAAAAATTTCAAAATATTAAAATATCGAATTTATAACTAATTTATATCGAAAACTATGAATGAATCCAATCTTAAATACAACATATCTTACATATCCGTGTATGGCTTCTAAATAACTACACATCACGTAGTCACTGTTTATAAATTTTTACTTTAAAAACAGATCATTTTCAATATGCTTCAACTTCAAAAAGCAATTGTTCGAGAACTATAAGAGCTTTGTACGATTATTGATATAGAAACGGGATTCCCTATTAACCAATTTTGTTGCTTACTGTTTATATATATATTTTTATATATTTTAGAAAATATTTCGAATGAAAGTATAAGCAAAAGTGAAACGAAAACTTACTCGGGCAAAAACGTTTTATTTATTCATTTATTTTAAATGTTCAAAATATCGAAATACTGAAACTATATATATTCACAAATGGTGCTATTCTTCCGACAAAACAAGTAAAAATAGATAACATTTTTATCTATTAGGTTCGGAGGTTTAAGCGTCCAAAATGTTTAACATTTTCGTAACAATCCGATTTCCGCCCGAAAAACTTTATTCACATTAAAAATTACAACACAGTTACATTATTTTAACTGCTATCATTCAAACTGTGGATAATATAAACGTTATATTTACACATTTGAGTGTATGGTTATATTTAAAATAAAAATATATAATTAATAATATAAACACCTTGATTTATCTATCTGTTTATCTATGTATCTCTGGGTAACGCTGCTACAAAATGTTGCCAAACGTGTTTCAATCATTGATAAACATTTCAATTTAGATACTAACCCAGATGCAGAGAAATTATGTAGCAACCATGTAGCTTTACGTAGCGTATGACATCAGATACTGAAAGTGAAACCTTGATGTTATTTTATTTCTTATCATTTTATAAACTTTTATTTGAGATACGACGCAACTAGGAGTGCACCAATCATATTACCAACAAGTCAATTTTGCCTAAGTAGCGTATGGCATTAGATACTGAAAGTGAGGCCACGATGTGGGTATCCCTGTTAGCTACATAATGCGATGACTATTTCTTTCACAGCGAAATTATTATGTAACCATGGAGCTTTACTTAGCGTATGACATAAAATACTGAAAGTGAGGCCATAATGTGGACAGCCCGTTAGTTACACAATGCAACTACTATATTTTTTTCAAAGCGAAATTATGTTGCAACCATGGAGCTTTACGTAGCATATGACATCAGATACTGAAAGTGAAACCTTGATGTTATTTTATTTCTTACCATTTTATAAACTTTTATTTGAGATACCAATGCAACTAGGAGTGTCACGCTCATATTGCCAACAAGTCAAATATTTCAAGCTCCTTTCAACAAAATATAGACTATAAAAATAATCCATTTCACCGTCCGTCCTGTAATGCTTGGCGAGAAATTTATCGGGACGTCGCCAACTTGGAGACTTTTTTTAATGTTGTCAAAGTGACAAAAATGTCACCAAATTGATAAAAATTACGCCAAATGAGGAGTAATGTTTAGAAAATTCTGATTTCCGTCATATGACGGGCATGCATTCTAGTATTATTTTAGGAAAATTAATGCCGACTTATGTTATTAATAACTAATTACAAAATAAATAGCCTTCAATTCACATAGCAAAATAAATATTGACAAGTTAAAACATAAAATATTAATGAAGTGCTTTTTCTACTTATTGCATATTTAGTGACAATTTTAACTTTAATATCTGATCACATATTTGTAATTAAATTGTTCTATTACTATGCATTAAAAGTATTCCAATAAGCACATATTGTCCGCTGCAGCATATTTTTAATCATCGTCCTCATTTTTAAAGCCGTGACTTGTGCACTTTATATCTCTCCTGATAACAAACAAAGAACGAACCAAATTAAAATCGACTCAACACCCAACACGGCAGAATGTTGAAATAATCAATAATCCCATCATCTAACAATTTCTAAAATACAACAACGTGTTACTCCCTCAATTAAATTAATCGTCCGTTACATCGATTTTTTTTATGTCGTTCCGTGTCTAGGCGCAGTACCAGACTTCTATTAAAGGCGATAGAAACGAGCAGCTTAATGTCTTTGTAAGAATGAGAGAGAGAGAGGGGATACGGTACAATATTTCAATAACCATGAAAGAAAAACACGGTAACGCGGTCTTTGCCCAAGGAGGAATTTAGTACTAATCAATTTATCACCATGGTAACGAGCGAAGCGTTATGAAATGTGAAGCCGTATTTTCGCAGACGATTATTGTTCGATTTAATTGCTGGACGTATCGTGCTGTGTGGGTTCTTTGCAAATGCATGTGTTACATATTGCTGCTTCTCACGAATAGTAGAGGTTAAACCAAAAAACAATCTGATGGCCATTGCATGATGTTCCATACAAATGAACAAATTTGAATATTCGGGTCAACAGAAAGTAATCTTTCTTACGATGATCTCACTAAAAACCAATAGTTTTACTGTTGTTGCCGATTAAAACATGCATGCTCATAGAAATCCTTTATTTTATTCCAGAGATATCACGCTATATGTGGGAAATTTTATACACATAACTCGGTACAAAAATTGTACAGCGTCACAAGAAAATTCCCTAAGCACTCTAATAAATTTATAAGGAAAGAGTGTACAAGTTTAGTCTATCCATAGTAAAGTAACCATGCTTGATCGAATAAAAGTTATTGCAGCGCTCCCTATGGGATAATTTAAGAAATTAGGATAACACTACTTAAAAAGTTATTGAACGTTATTGAAATTGAAAGTAAAAAGTTACGTGAAAGTTATTGAGGTCCTTAAAGACTTTCTTAGGTATCATATGTATCCGCAAAACCCATTGTGTAAGTTCATACTCACAAAGTTCATTATTCTGAATTCATGTATGAACTTTCTTACATTCTAACGAAATCAAGCCAACAGTTTTCGTCATATGAAATAATGTAATGAAAACATTAATTTTTTAATAGTAAATGTCCTGATCATGCAAATTACAAAAATTCTATAAATTTCTATTTATGGCATAATGTATTAACCTATAAATATTCATAGCAGCATGCTATAAATATTCATAGCGACGCAAAGTAATAACGTAAAAATATAATTCATGGAAATGTTCTGCGAGGTGAAACTGTGTGCCGAGTTTCAGCTCCCCGCGTAGTCTGGGAGACGAGATCGTTAAATCTGACGTATGTAGATGACGTAAAGACGTATGAAGTGAAAATTTTATGCATGAAAACTTTACGCGACATGAAGTTATACGCCAACTTTCAGCTGTCTCTACGTCCTCTGGCAGCCGAAAATGAGCCCGCGAAAGAGATTGGGTGAAGAGGCAAACAGTGTCCACCTGAAGTTAATAAGTGCAGGGAAAAAAATAATTGCAAAGGAGTGCAAGAACGGAAGTACGAAAACGAATGCAATATTTTGCAACTATTTCCATTAACATATGAAATTTCGGTGAATTTAGACAACAGATTCATGAAATACATTTTTGTTTTACATTAAAAAATAATTGCACAAAGCTTTACCTACAAAATATTTCTGCGTTCGCATACAATCCTTCACATCTTCATATTCCCTCGGGATAAAAGAAAGAAGCGAGAACTTTCGTTTTTACGCCTCCCTAAATAATAAAAGACACGTAAAAGTCTTGAAAGGCTGTCGTGTCTTAATGCTATATTTGTAGATTGATCATATATCTTTCTGGTGCATCACTGTTTGAGAAAAATGTTTTATCCTGTGCTTTGTATTGTTTTTATGTTCCGAAAAAGAACTTAAACGCGAAAGCAATGATTCCTGGAATTGTCGGAAGTATAGCAAGAATGGGAATTGAAAGAATTTGAATACTTTTGTTTCTCAAGTTCAAAATTGCGAAAGATATAATAAATCGTTTATCTAGCGATGCATCCCAAAATGTAGTTTGAAAACCATTTTATATTCAGACAACTCAATGCCTTTGATGTAAACCATATTAAGGCGAGGGTTAGAATAAATCTTGAAACACTTGTGTTGTGACTTAAATAAAAGGAAAATATGTAGCAGAAGTGACGTCATGTTACGAATATGTAACAAAAATACATCGTTTTAATTTGAAGTTCGACGTTACTTAACCTCGGCGATCGGTGACTTTAGTGGCAAATTTGCAAAACTTTAACCACATTGGCGTGATTTAGCGAATTCATAAAATTTCTGAAATGTCCTTTATTGGTTCCTAGTTTAACGAGTTATGTGCTTCCTGATCTACCCAAACTGTATACATGATCACGCAGGATACAAGTACGTTAAATATTTGGGTGCGTAAGTCTTTCCGAGATGTTGGTGGTAGGGAAAGGAGGGTACGGTTCCTGTGGATGTTGTCCCCACTGGATTTCCGTCTAAATTGGATGCCACTGTCCCGGCCGTCCAAACAGATTCTTACACCTTCTGGTAGATCGTACGGCCTGGATCGAACGACAACGAGTTAAGTGCTTTTTCCAGAACTGCCCTCAGAGGGTATCAGTTGGGCTATAGATGCGATATAAGCAAAAGTGTCTGCCGACTTCAATACAGAATCCAATATATATTGTATCTTCTGATTTCATATACTCTTTAAGATGTATTATAAAACAATTCTGGTTATATGGTAGATTAAAATTATCAAAACCGCTCCCTTGTTAGTTTGCACCTTCGTCACACTCAGCACATCAACATTTCTCAATTCAAAATATTCGAAATTGGGATGTTTGGCATTAATCTTTAATGAGTAATAGTGTTATACTAGCCGAATACCCGTTGAAAATCGACGGTCCCACATTGAGCAACCACCGAATAAGGTAAAATTTTAAATAATTAGCGTTTCTTATTTATTCGAAAAATCGAACATTTGGTTTTGAGGCACCCCCAAAAGTTGAAAATATCGGAAAACTGAAATTGCACATGTTCTTCCTTCTGAACTATCTATCCGTACACCAAATTTGAAGTCTGTATCTCATTCTGAAGCATGTTTTTTTATCAATTCACCTTTCGAACGTTTTCCTCTGGAGCACCCCCTTAAACGAAATTTTTTGAAAAACTATATTTGTTTCGAGTCTTTTCATCAAATGATTAGTACATATATAAAATTTCAAGCCTCTATAAAATGTTAAAGGGGCCGTTTCTCATTTATTCGAAAAATTGAACGTTTTGGTGTGCGGCACCCCCTTAAGTAGTAAATATTGGAAATCTGAAATTGCATACTTTCTTCCTTTCGAACGGTTTATCCATATACCAAATTTGAAGTCCCTATCTAATCGCAAAGCATGCTTTCCTATCATTTCACTTTTCGAACGTTTTGGTGTGGAGCACCCCCTCTAGAGGACGTTTTCAAAAAATTAGATTTTTTCAGGGGGTTTTATCGAACGACTGAGCAGTGTACCAAATTGCAAGTCTCTATCTATTCGGGAAGTGCCTACAAAAAGCGTGAAAGACAGACAGACAGACGGACACTTGGCAATTAGTATATATAATATATATATATTATATATATATAAATATTTATATATTATATATATATATATATATATATATATTATATATATTATATATATAATAGCAGTCTCGTTCGTTTTTGCTTTACGATAACATGTGCAACATTTTCTCAGGTAAAATATCTTTGGTTCTTATTCTATTTTTCAATCTTCTAGTTTGTTAACCCAGTTGACTAATAGATAAAATCAGGGACAAATCGTTTTTTTAAAAAAGGAAAGGTCGTTTATTTAACACATCCTAAAAGACGTACAAAATATGTTAAAAATTGCCAGAGCGCTTTCGGACATACATACGCCCTTCATCAATGGCTACATGAATAATAAAAACATGGAATGTTTATATATAGAGAGACCAAGTTAAAGCAAATTTGCATAAAATATAAAATGGTAAATGAACTTACTAAAAATAATACAAGAAATATTCACGGAAATTACAAAATAAGTTTAAACGCTTACGAATTTCAAATATTACAGGAAATGAACTAATACAAATTTTAGAAAAACGTCAAGCATGATATTCCTGAGAATGACGTCACAAATAACTTTTAAGAGGTTTGACTCTTGCATAGAGTCGAGAAAGAGTCGCCAAGCATAACTTAAAATTTGAACAGGATCAAAATTACAAATTGATTCACAGTAAATATAAATAAACAGGGATTCATAAAGAAGAATACTACGTGGATTGTTACAACGAACCAAAAGGAAAGATTTTTCAAAAACGGGAAGAAATTTATCATTAACCACATATTGAGCAAGAGCCGTAGTAATTTTACCAGATTTGGCATCGCAAGCATGTTCTGCTAAACGGATGCCAACAGTACGTTTTGTACTACCAATGTAAAATTTATAGTCACCAGCAGGGGATAACAGGGGAACGACATACACCCCAACAAAGCTTTTAAAGTCATCAAAATTCCCAAATTTATCGGAACGAATACGATTAAATAAAGTTGTAATATTAGAGTGAGCGGGTTTGAAACCAAATTCATGACAGAAATTAATAAAAGGACGGAAAATCCTAGGATGGTAAGGAACACTAGATTTATGGACTAAACGATCTTTAATAGCGACAAGTTTAATATCAAATTGAGTAAATTTAAGGCGAAAGTGGGCGAAGATCTTATAAATAAATTCAAAATCATTTGAATAATTTACTTAATATTTGAATACATTAATTTATACCTTATATATATATATATATATATATATACTTTATATATATATATATATATATATATATATATATATATATATATATATACTAACAATATTTATATATACACTCTAACTCAGTAAAGGGGGGACACCAAACGCAATATTTAGCCAACAACGTTGAACAACTAACTCGGCCCATAAATTACTAATTTACACCACGTGTTCAAATTTTAAAAACAATCTGATAAGTTTTAATTTATCTTCGAACAATATATATCAGAAAAAGTGGCGGAGCAAAGCATACTCAGTTTTTATCCGACCACGTTCAGGACCTAACTAATCTGTTGCACATTAAGTTATACAGCATATAAAAATTAAAAATGCAAATATCAGTAAAAGGAATGCAGTACACGTATTTTTTTCCCGCCGCATTCATCAACGAACTCGGTCTGTAAAATATTAATATACACCATATAACTAATTTTTTTAAAAATCAGTAACGTTTAAAGGAATTATCGTAGGGAAAATATATCAGTAAAGGGTACGTAGCTCGTGCAATTTTTATCCGATCACGTTCAGCAACGCACTAATCCTGCAAAACATTAATTCATACCTTATATCCAAATTTTAGAAAATAAAAATTTCTACCACATTCAACAACGAACTCAGTCTGTAAAACATTAATTTACACCATATAACTAATTTTAAAAAAAAATCTGTTTTAGAGGAATTATCGTCCGAAAAAATATATCAGTAAAGGGTATGTGCAATTTTTATACGACTACATTTAGCAACAAACTAATCCCGCAAAACATTAATTTACACCTTATATCCAAATTTTAGAAAATTTGATTGAGTTTTTGAACAACTTTTGTCCGATAAAATTTATCAGTAAAGGGATCATAGTACATGCTATTTCTATTTGTCATCGAAAAATCTAGAACAAGATGGAATATTTTGAAATTTGGGCGAAAATTTGAAAATTTTATATTTTTTTAATATGCCAGCATAAGGCAAAATTTAACATAATTATGCATAAAAGGAGTATTTTGGGCTCAATGATCAAGAATCTTAACAGTTTCAATAATTGTAGTGAAAATAGCTGAGATATAATTTTTGTGTTCCTAACCTCATTAGCCCCCTCAAGGGGGCAAGTTATTCCGCCTCAAAAGTAAAAAACATAGTCACCACAATTACATATTTCATTTGGCATTTTTTCTGATTTCTAACCATGCGATTTTCAAGTATTATGTTCATTTCCCGTTTAAACACCATACTTATACACGTGAAATTTCATAAAACTTGTTCTTGAATTATCATGTCAATGCCTTGCCTCTTAAATACCGAATAATTTGAGTACAATGCACAAAAAGATTCATCTAGTTCCAGTTTTTAACGTAATGTAATACATGTATAATGTATCTACACATAAAATTTCAAAGAAATGCGTACATTAGATATTAAATTATCGTTTCTATAACTCACAAACAGGCACAGTGTGTATATGTGCATTGCACACATACAAGCGCATACATAGAAATGTGTAGACACACACACTCCCATTTCTAGATAGAATAGTTTGAAGACATAAAAGTTTAATACTCCCAATACTAAATCATTTCAAGCGAAGATCTTTTTTATTATTTAGAGCTTCTTCGACGATATATAGAGGATTATCTTATTTTTCTTTTGACGGGGGATGGGAAAGGAATTTGCCTCCTTAAATAATAAGACGCAGATAAACGTCTTAAAAGGATACCGTGTCTTATAACTAAAACTGTAGGTGGATAAAATGCTATCCTTTTCCGTAGCGTCGTATAATATTCGAAAGAAAAATTATTTTTCTTATATATATATATATATATATATATATATAAATTAGTAAATCCAAAGTTAGAATGTATGTAGTAACTCATAATACACTATTCCAAAATTTTCTACAAAATACAAAGAAATAAAAGAAATTAAGACATAAAGAGGAAATAATAAAGCGTAATGTAGGTCATAAAGACAAAGACAATCGACAAATTTCAAAAATGAGGAATGCAAATAAGAAAACAAAAAAATCAAGCAAAAAAGCTTGCACATGGAAGAGATTTAGGCTTATGATAAGTTCATTTCGAAAAAATTCTCTTCGGGTCCATATATCCCTTCGAAATGAACACAAAAATGCTTGTTTCTGAAACACAAGATAGATTTTATCTATAAACTTGTGTTATATGGACGACAAGCATATAGATTGGAACAATAAAGGAAACATAAATACCTTGAAATACATTTCATTAGAGCAACCATGACAAGCAAAATATGGCTATATATATATATATATATATATATATATATATGTAAATTGAAAGATTGTAATCGAAAACTATGCATAAACTACTGTATGTACAAAAAAAACTATCTCTAGCATATCTGTTACAAATGAGTAACTATAGACCAAGACTAAGGATAAAGATAGAAGGTAACATATCACTGCAATGGAAAGGGGGATGAGAAGAATATTCAATTGAAGGAATGAAAAGGTTAGCTAAATAAAAACAATACCCATAGAGGTCCATGTTAAGACATAGATGGGCTTGTAGTTAAAGTATAGAAATGCGTTAGCGATAATAATAAACAAAATAAAATAAAATAAAAATTAAATTAAAAAGAAAATAAACTCTGTAACGTGCGCAAATGCAGCTTTACAACAGGTTTTACCTTTTTTTTTCTTTTTCCCAAATATGAAAATCAAAAAGTAGATGGTTGAATTCAAAAAGATGTAATAGAAGTCCGTATGTAGAAAACAGAATATAAAACACAAAATAATACAGAATATAAAACTTTCATCATGATATTGCGGAAAGCAGCTGATAACATAATGGATTTATAAATAAAAAAATTGAAAGATTTTAATCGAAAACTATGCATAAACTACTGTATGTACAAAAAAAACCCATCTCTAGCATATCTGTTACAAATGAGTAACTATAGACCAAGACTAAGAATAAAGATAGAAGGTAACATATCACTACAATGGAAAAGGGGATGAGAAGAATATTCAATTGAAGGAATGAAAGGGTTAGCTAAATAAAAACAATATCCATGGAGGTCCATGTTAAGACATAGATGGGCTTGTAGTTAAATTATAGAAATGCGTCAGAGATAATAATAAACAAAATAAAATTAAATTAAAATTAAAAAGTGGTATATATATATAGCCTCATTTTAATGGATGCAGAATCTAAATAAATGATTATCAGATGAGTTGTATAAGAATTGCTGAAATTTTTTTAACTCAAAATTATTTAGTTCTGAAGTCTGGAATAAAAGTGATGTGAATGAAATATTTATTGTTTTTACATAGAGAGTTAGACAATTTGTATTTCGATGACGTCATTTAAATAAAGTTCATTTTTTTCCATGAAGTTTTAAACTTTCAAACATAATAAAGTATTTTAGTACTGTGATAATTTAAAATATATCAGCGCTGAATGTATCGTATTTTAGAAATGTTTAAATAAAATTGCATTTCAGTTGGAAAGTGTTTCATAATCAATTCTTTATCCATGATTGATCTTTCTTGTTAAATCTTGAAGCAAAATAGTAAGGAGTTTTCATCCTGTAATTGTATCTTTTTTACTCTAGCTGCAGTCTAAACTAATTTATAGGGTGTATAATCACCAAGTAGAAATTAAATATGAAGTTTCGATTTTGAAAATTCCATATAATAATTAGTCAACTAGTTTATGTCTTTCCTAACCATCCAAAAGCCCCTGGTTTTTGCGATAACTAAATATTTACACATTTATAATGTCGACCGTGGGGCACAACCTGACGAAGCCGGATTTTTTATACCCCTTCCAAGAGGTCATAAACAGGCAGTTTTTCGAAAATTCTCTTCATTCCTTACTCCTCCACCGCAGGTGCAAGAATTAGGTCTGAATTCATAATACTGAATCCTTGCCGTGCTGAATCTTTGCCGTACTGAATCCGTGTCTGAATTCAGAATAGTTGAAGGAATATTCCAGTACTTTGAATTCGGAATACTGGAATAAATGTCTGATTTCAGAATACTGAATCCTTGCCGTACTGAATCTTTGCCGTAATCCTTGACTGAATTCAGAATATTAAATCCATGTCTGAATTCAGAATATAAAATCGATATGTCTGAATTCAGAATATTAAATTCATGTCTGAATTCGGAATATTAAATCGATGTCTGAATTCAGAATATTAAATCCATGTCTGAATTCAGAATATTAAATCCTTGTGTGAATTCAGAATAGTGGAAGGAATATTCCAGTACTTTGAATTGAGAATACTGGAATAAAAGTCTGAATTCAGAATACTGCATCCTTGTCTCAATACATCTTAAAAATGGTGTTTTATCAAGAGGTCTCTTCAGGCCTGACTCCTCCACCGCAGGTGGAGGACATAGGTCTGCATTCAGAATACTGAATCAATACACATTAACAATATCATTCAAGGCACAGAAACTAACAAATCCGGGGTGAACAAAATGGAGGAGGAGTTGAAAAGTCCTTACAAATTCTACAGAAGCTTCCTGTGACCTAGAATGCTAAAAATTTGCACAGTTATAATAATAGAACTGCAAAACAGAACACTACTGAGCCAACTTTTGATAAAGAAGACTATTTTTGACGCTAAGCACCATAAATTGTTGAACAAAATAAAACTTTCCAACTAAATTTTTATGAGTGTCAATTGCTCTGTTGTTTACTGGCTTACATTCTAGTTAAATAATAAGCTGTGGCACAGTGAACTCACTGTAAAAGATAATTGAAATTCATTTACACAATAGCTTTCATATTACAATTTCAGAATAATCCAATTACAAGGCATTTTCTATGCTATCATCATAGAACCTATTTATTGCCTCGCATCAGTTATAGATATTAATATAACAATCTGCGTGTTTCTGACAAGCTTGTACCTCTACAATGAGTTATGGGTTTCTTGTTTAGGAAAACATAAAAAACTAAATAAATAAAACTACATATTTTCATGAAAGCTTACCGTAACTTGAGCGGGAACTATCATAAAAAAAGTCTCTCCCCTCCTCCCCCCCTTCGCTTCATCTTCCATAAGCATATCAATTATGACATGAATAGAAGACAAAATACATTCATATCACATGCATCTATATTTAGTTCGAATAAAATAAAAATATCATAGAAATAGCGGGGTATAAACCTTTGTGTTTGTATCCCGCTAAATAATAAAACACATGTAAGTGTCTTGAAAGCGTGGGGTAGTCTTATACAACAATAACTGCAGATGGATCAGACGTACATATATATATATATATATATATCCTTTTCACAGCATCACACGGTATTCTATTTTCGGTAAGAAGTACTACTTTCGCCATTTTCTGCTATTCCTATTGCGCCCAAAAGAGGAATTACGTTGGGATATAAAAAGTAATGAGATCTGGAATTTTTGAAAACGTGTATGAAGAACAGAAATCGAACCATTTGCAGACGAAAGAAGAGGATTTATTGTTATTACTTTAAAGAGAAAGTCGTAAAAGATGCTATGTTAAAATCTTATAAATGAATGCATGATATATTTAAGGTGGATCACGGCTCCGATATTATTTCTATGCAAGGCATTACTTGATATATTTTACCGATATTTATTAAATAAATATTTTGCCGATATTGTTTTGTACTATATTTTTAAAAAGAAAATTCTTTTTTGCCTAATTATTTTAGAAAAAATTGTGGATGATTATTTATTAGAAAAATAAATCTTACGAAAAAAAAAAAGAATTAGGGTTATACTATACCCCTGTTATACTATAGCATATTTTTGTTCTTCACTCAATCAAGTGGGATCTGTAAAATTATCCCAATCCATAATGACAGCGATTTGGAGTTTTCACCCTCATCACAATAGTTTCCCTTTAAAATTTTCCCTTTAATTTATACTAAGTATTAGTAGCTTATGCAGGGGGTAAAAGTGAGTGGCCATTTACCCACTTTCTAGTAGGTAGAAATCTTTCATTAGTTCTTTCTCTATAGAGTCCTGTGAAGGCAGAAATGGAATATTTTTTAATATGGACAAGCAATATTTTTTTTTTCAAATGGCCAAACACTTTGACCTTCGTCATTCGCCTTTATTACAGCGGCCAGAGTGGGAACCTTTTAGCCGTCCACTGACGGTGCCCCAAGCGCACCAAAAGGGGCTGATCACATTGCGCCCACAACACAAACATCCATGCCTTACGTGGGGCTGGAACCCACAACGTGGCGGTCGAGCGATTTCTACGGAAACGCTTGCCTTGACCACTCGACAACCACGTCGGCTGGACAAGCAATATAGAATACGTGGTTTCTATTAGCCCCACTGCACTCAAAAATTTATGAGCTCAGCAAACTATCATAATGTTTAATTTCACGATATATGTGATGTTATTTATATATAGAGATAATATTAGATTTAAATATTTATGACTTCATGAGGGCCAAGTACACCCACTTCCCGGATGATAATACTCTTAAAGATGTGACGGATCCCCTTGGAGGCAAGTTAACCCCCGGAGGTACATTGTCAAGTATGAAATCAATCAAAAGATCTTTTTCAAGCCTTTTAAAGTGAATGGTAGCACGCTATAGTTGTAATCATTTGTACGATACCAATTTTTCATGATATATTTCTTGAAAATTTCGGTGAACAAAATATAGATTCTGTTATGAAAAGTCGAGTTGAGCTATACTGCAATTAATTTTTTATTTGTTCCAATTAGACTTGAGAAAACGCATTGCCAGTGCGAAATGGATTCATATTAAGTTAGAAAAGCACAAACCACTCTTAATATTTTTTGTTCATATCAATATAAAAATAAATATGTTCCATACATCCACCAATTTCCTTCAAGATTCCATCTGATCCTATCCACTCCTGTAAACATAACTCCGCAACCGAGTTCCATCAAAAATTAAAAATTTCAAAAGGACTTGGCCACACAATTATAAATTTAATACACCCGGACATTAAACACTATTGAATGACATCAGGATGAATAAGTAAAAGTAGACATGCATCTGGCAACGATAACAAATGGCAGGCGGTTGCTATGGCGACATCGCCTTGCGTCCGCAGATATGAATAATGTCTAGGGATAAATTCTAATTGAACCGGAATAGTAAGAAGGGGATCGAGAGAACGCGGTGCGGTATAAACGAATAAATTAAAATGCAGAAATCGTGAATGGGGTCATGCTTTATCGATTTGCTTGCATATGTATTGTGCTCAGGTTGCTACTAGATACACGTGTCAAACTTTTATGGAAGGATGAAAGATTTGTCGTAATTTCTGACGTTGTTTTAGGATTTAAGTGTTGCAATTAGCGGAGTAGTGCAAGATGGATAACGCATCGGGAATCATAAAGTATCCAGACAAAATAACATTTAGAAACAAGGGGTCTTTCAGAAATTTTTAGCCGGGGAGAATAACACTTTTAAGCCGAGAATAAGACTTTTTAGCCGGGGGGGAGGGGGCAAATTTTGTATTTGCCCTATATAACTATATCTAAATGCTGTCACATAAATAGAAACTAAGTTAATATAAATTGTCTTCGGGGGGGGGGCGAATAATCGTCTTCGGGGAGGTTCGCTTCCCTCAGATGCATGCCTGAAAGAAACACTGCTTAGGAAAGCACTATCAAGGCATAAAACAGCATCCATGAATCGATTTCATGATTATTATGTGCTCATTAGCATGGAATGGATGATACATAAAAGACACCAAGTAACTTTTGTGAGACCAGAATATGTTCTCACATGTAGTGAGACAAGTTTATGTGTAGATTTATGGTGTCCTTAAAGGCAAACAAAGCATTAGTCTGGCTGGCGCCGAATTTTATGAGAACTTGAACTTTTAGGTCAAAGGACAGTAAATTTGGGAGGCCATATAAGAGTTGGGCCGGACTGAAAGTACAGTCGTGCCATTGGGTAAGGGGTGGCCAATCAGTACCATGGAAGAAGTAAGGCGGAGTTCTCCCCCTCCCCCCCCCCCCCCCCACCGAGTGGACCTCAAGTTTGAATCCGAGAATCGGCAGTTTTCAGTATAGAATCGGAGTATTAAGATTATAGGCAGTATTAGTATTACCGGCAGTATTAGTATTATCGGCAGTATTAGTATGAGTATTTTGTAATAGATAGTAGTAGAACATGAACAAGTAAGATGACTTAGAAGCAGTTATAGAAATATTTGAGTATTAGAGAAATCATGACTTAGAGGCATCAGCATTCTGACTTAGCAACATGAACAAGTAAGATGACGACAAGTATCATAGTAAAAGATTAGCAGATTTCAAGTAGTGAGAGTATCATCATGACATGGAGAGAACAAATACAGACGAATTCGACCACGGTTCCCAACAAGGCCCAAAACTCAAGGTATGTGTCATCAACAATCCAACGGTTAATGAATATTTAGATATTGGTTCAAGTAGTCTCACATGTCTCCATCCCAGTCTATTTTAAGAGTAATATAATGTATTGGAAGTTAATAAGTAGTTATGTAAATTAATAAATGTCATTGTTTAAGTTTTAAATAGTCTAATCTTTTTATATTAATTAATAATTCTTTTCAGGACTTACACAAAAGGTAAAAATAATTGGAGGGTTTATTGCGGCACAACAACGAGCAATGTACGTTTTAATAGTAATTCCACTTTATGAGATCAACGGCCATGTCTTTAATGCTTACTAATAATTAATGTTAACTTTAAGTTTCCTTTTTCAATTTCGGTTGCCACAACTTGCTACATGCGCGAAATTTGGCGATCCTTCATTGAGTCTGAAAATCCAGTCCTACCACGCAGCGGGATTTAATTTTCTTAGATATTACGCACAACGTCCAATTTTATACTTACAAATCCTGCATGTAAAGACCGTTCCCAAAAGTAGAATCGAGTTCCAATTACAGATAACAACATCAATGAACTGACTTCGTGCTTATTGTTACGTCCTATCCTCTGGAATCGATGGGTGTGCACTCAGACTGCAAGAGCGAGTTCAAATTTCTAGATAACTAACACGTTTATTCACAAAAACGGGGTAAACAGACCCGGTCGTTCATTCAACCGTTCCATACCCTCGAGTGAGCTGGACGGTCTGGGTTCTCAGGGTGAACTGGACCTTCCCAGCCGTTCATTCAACTGTTCCATACCCTCGAGTGAGCTGGACGGTCTGGGTTCTCAGGGTGAACAGGACCTTCCCAGCCGTTCATTCAACTGTTCCATACCCTCGAGTGAGCTGGACGGTCTGGGTTCTCAGGGTGAACAGGACTCTTCCCAGCCGTTCATTCAACTGTTCCATACCCTCGAGTGAGCTGGACGGTCTGGGTTCTCAGGGTGAACAGGACCTTCCCAGCCGTTCATTCAACTGTTCCATACCCTCGAGTGAGCTGGACGGTCTGGGTTCTCAGGGTGAACAGGACCTTCCCAGCCGTTCATTCAACTGTTCCATACCCTCGAGTGAGCTGGACGGTCTGGGTTCTCAGGGTGAACAGGACCTTCCCAGCCGTTCATTCAACTGTTCCATACCCTCGAGTGAGCTGGACGGTCTGGGTTCTCAGGGTGAACAGGACCTTCCCAGTCGTTCATTCAACTGTTCCATACCCTCGAGTGAGCTGGACGGTCTGGGTTCTCAGGGTGAACAGGACCTTCCCAGTCGTTCATTCAACTGTTCCATACCCTCGAGTGAGCTGGACGGTCTGGGTTCTCAGGGTGAACAGGACCTTCCCAGCCGTTCATTCAACTGTTCCATACCCTCGAGTGAGCTGGACGGTCTGGGTTCTCAGGGTGAATAGGACCTTCCCAGCCGTTCATTCAACTGCTCCATACCCTCGAGTGAGCTGGACGGTCTGGGTTCTCAGCTGGACGATCTGGGTTCTCAGGCTAAACAGAACCTTCCCAGCCGTTCATTCAACTGCTCCATACCCTCGAGTGAGCTGGATGCTCTAGCTCTAGATTCTCAGGGTAAACAGAACCTTCCCAGCCGTTCATTCAACTGCTCCATACCCTCGAGTGAACTGGGCGGTCTGGGTTCTCAGGGTAAACAGAACCTTCCCAGCCGTTCATTCATTATGCGAGCAAGGCATCTCTCCCAATCAATATTATTATTTCTTATCGGCACATACATAAATTTTATCATCCTCTAACAAAAAGCAATTCATTTACCAACATGAACAGCAGATTTCACTTAAATTTGAATCAAGTGTATTAAATTAATAATTCTCATAGAGCGACAGTGATTGTCAAGGAAATTCAACTCGATGTTGAACATTATATTGATTTTGCATCAATTAGGCGTCACTTTCATTAACTTAGTGTCATTTTATCAATTTAGCGATATTTTGATCAATTTGGCAACATTTTAAAAAGTAGCAAAATTTTCCAAGTCGAATGTCCGGGCTCATAAATAGACCCTACCAAAACATCATTGCAATACTATCCCCTAACAAAACACAATTAATTTCATTGATTTGGCGCCCTTTTAATAAATTTGGCTGCCTATTTATTGATTTGGCGACATTTTCAAAGATTTTGCAACATTTTAAAAAGTCGCAAGTGGGCGAAATCCTATGAAATGCATCGCCAAATTTTGCCAAGCATTATGGAATGAATTATCAAGTACATTAGAATGAAATATGAAATGAGTTATCAAATACATTAAATTAATAATTCCCGCAAAGGGAATAAATAAACAAGGAAATTTTACTTAATTTTGCACAACATTGAATTTTCTTCAATAAAACGTTATTTTCATTAATTTAGCGTCATTTTATTAATTTGTCAACATTTGTTCTTCAATTTGGTAAAATTTGGATCAATTTGGTGACATTTTAAAAAGTCGCCAAATTTGTCGCCAGCAAGTGGGACGTTCGGCCTGACAGACATACCCTACCGAAACATGATATAATACTATTTCCTTTCAAAACACAATTAATGTCATTAATTTGATATCATTTGTATCAATTTGGCAACATTTTTATCGATTTGGCGACATTTTCGTCAATTTGGCAACATTTAAAAAAAGTCACTAAGTTGACCATTTCTCTCCAAATTCGTCGCCAAAGTTTTCACTAAGTATTACAGATGGACGCAGAAATGAGTTATTCTTATATTTAAAAAGTCGCTAAATTTGTAACCAAGTAGGAAGGTCGGACTGACAGACATACCCTACCAAAACATTATTACTATACTATACGATAAAAAATCATTAATTCCATTGAGTTAGCGTCATTTTTATAAATTTACCAATATTTAAAATCAGCCGCAAAGTTACCGATATTCCGCCAAATCCGTCACCAAAATTTTAATCACGCCTACAGGAGGACAGAGAAATTAGTTATTCTTATAATGAATTGATACTTGCAAAACCAGCAAAAAGTGTAGTCTTACATTTTTAAATACTTAAAAGTTCAACGCGGATCAGCTACATCAGCTCGTTTTTGAACAGTATTTATATTTTTTTTAATTATATTTTTCTGGTAGTAATTTAAGAATCAAACTAATAAAAATTTAATTACATTTTATTATAACAGGGTGTTTCTAAAAGATTACAGGACTAAATATAACTTGAACGATTGATTGGTCGTGGACCCATAGTCCCAATTTAAGAACTAGTTTATTTACAATAAACTATCATCGTATGCAAATTCTGGTCATGTGACCACATTCCAATTTTCCACATCCCAATTACTACGCTAAAACTGTTCCTTTGCCATATACATTCAAAATAACTCCTTAATTAAAGTTTGCTATGATTAATAGGGGATTGAATTAAAATTTTATTAAAGATATGCGCACATGTAAGTTTTCAATGAAAATTTTATCTAACGAAATTTAATTTTTGTACGACTACTAAAATCTATGTTCTCCCAGATTCTTTTGACCGCTTAAAAGTTGTCCTGTAACTTTTGACAACTTCTTTTCACGGCCATTTTTGGATAGAAAATTTGTTTTTTAAGATATTTAAATTAATGAAGAACATTTTTTAATCCTTTGTATAGGGCCCGTATAAAAAATTGAACATTTTGCTATTTTTACTAAAACGTGTCATGTGACCTCAATCGTTAAACTAAATTGTCGAGTCTATCTTATTTGCAGATTTTTATTTTAAATTAGAACCATTGATATGCTACCAAACTTTCAACATATATTTATTCATGTAGTCCTTTGAAATACCCTATATAGTTTTCAGAGAAGTAATAAATTTAAAAATCTGATATGGGCAACACATGACTTTCCTTATATAATGTAACGAATTTACTACTTTTACAGTAAAAAAAATTGGTTCTTCTTATAGTAGATACTTATATTCTTTCCAAGATATTGAATTTTCAACAATTAGTCGTCATTTTCATTGATTAGTGTCATTTTCATCCATTTGGAGAGATTTTCGTTAATTTGGCAACATTTCACAAAGTCGCCAAATTGGCGACCTTCCGCCAAATTCGTTGCCAAAATCTCGCCAAGCGTTATGGCCGAAGAAATAAGTTATTCTTACAGTAGACAAATGACTATTAGCGTTCAAATACAAACGTATTACTCAAAGTATCTTTTTTCATGAATGGAACTAGCTAGATCCACGAGAATGATGTCACCCAATTTATCGTATGGTATTACATATGAAAAGTGAACATGTTTCTCAATAGGAATTTTTTTTTTAATTTTATATGACTTTTGGATAATTTTTTTAAAAATGTGCAATATCTCGAGAACGATTCATGTTAGTTCAAAAATTTATGCCAATCGTTTTCTAATGAAAAATTACATAAGAAATGTCTATTTGCGTAACTTTATTAGTGGTTTTGATTTTTTGACGATTTTTTCAAAATTTCATTCGAAAATTTAGGGGGGTTCTGAACATTCGATTGCGTATACAAACAATAGGCTTCCAGTGTTTACGGATTGTGATTTTTTTACCAAATTTGGTTCGAATTGGTCCATTCGTTCGTCAGTTATCGTCTCCACAGACTCACTAACACACACATACACAAACATACTTTCACACACACACACAGACATCACTTCAAAAATGTTTGATTCGTGATCAGGAATGCTTGAAACGTGCTCTCCCGTCGAAAACTCGAATTCGAATTTTCGACCCCGGCACAATACTTTCCTTATACATTATGTATATAAGGAAAGTAATTAATACTTCTATAGATAAAATATTGAGAAAATCTATGAAATTAGCTATAGTAACTATCTAAAATAATCTTATGTGTCCTACACATGACTTCTCAACAAACTAATAAACTTTAATTTTGTTGGAAATAATAGTAAAATGTTGAAATTATTACTTTCCTTATATACATAATGTATAAGGAAAGTATTGTGACGGGGTCGAAAACTCGAATTCGAGTTTTCGACGGGAGAGCACGTTTCAAGCATTCCTGGTCACGAATCAAACATTTTTAAAGTGATGTCTCTCTCTCTCTCTGTGTGTGTGTGTGTGTGTGTGTGTGTGTGTCTGTGTGTGTGTGTGTGTCTGTGTGTGTGTGTGTGTGTGTGTGTGTCAGTGAGTCTGTGGAGACGATAACTGACGAACGAATGGACCGATTCGAACGAAATTTGATACGAAAATCACAATCCGTAAACACTGGAAGCCTATTGTTTTTTACGCAATCGAATGTTTAGAACCCCTCTAAATTTTCGAGTGAAATTTTGAAAATATCGTCAAAAAATCAAAACCGCTAATAAAGTTACGCAAATAGACATTTCTTATGTAATTTTTCATTAGAAAACGATTGACATAAATTTTAGAACGTTAACATGAACCGTTCTTAAGATATTGCACATTTTTCAAAAAAAATATCAAGAAGTCATATAAAATAAAAAAATATATATATTTTCTATTGAGGAACATGTTCACTTTTCATATGTAATACCATGCGATAAATTAGGTGACATCATTCTCGTGGATCTAGTTCGTTCCATTCATGAAAAAATATACTTTGAGTAATACTTTTGTATTTGAGCGCCAATAGTCATTTATCCAATAGTAAGAATAACTTATTTCTCCGTCCATAACGCTTGCCGAGATTTTGACGAGAAATTTGACGGTATGTCGCCAACTTGGCGACGTTTTTTATTGTTGTCAAATTAACCAAAATCTCGCCAAATTGATAAAAATGACGCTAAATCAATGAAAATGACGACTAATTGAAGAAAATTCAATATCTTGGAAAGAATATAAGTATCTACTATAAAAATAACATTTTTTTAACTGTAAAAGTAGTAAATTCATTGCATTATATAAGGAAAGTCATATGTTGCCCACATCAGATTTTGTATGCTTCAATCCGTAGTAAAGTCAATCGACCTCCTGCAATTGCTCAACACAATTGGCAAAAACATTTTTTAAGTTTTAAATTACTCAATTCTATTTACAACATATCACATTTTAAAGAATCTTATGTGGCAACCCAGAACTGATGATTTAATGCAATGATTACAATGATTTAATGCAATGATTATACTTGCAATATTTATATTTGCCTGATTTTATGCAAGATAGTAGCAATGATTATTAATTTTTTTCCAAAGAATAAACATTTATGCAAGATTCACGAAACATCGATTTTGGTGTCGAACCATAAATTGAAATCTGGCGCTTTTACATAGTGGCGTCATGCAAAATGATTTTGAATTGTTTAAATTAAACAATATTTTACACAGATTTAAATTATCAATAAAGAGTTTCAAGAAGAATTGCTCAAGTTGTAAAAACTTTTATTAATTAGATACAAAAAAAATGTTAACAACTCAGTATAAAACTAGTGGTTTTAATTCCAATCCCACACTTTCTAAATTAAAAATTAAAAATTTCACTTTTGATTTTCATATATCAATAGAAATAATATATTTAATTTCTTACAATAATACCAAATATGAATCTTATACTATAGTATAGCAGCCTAGAAAATATTCATACATTGCTATCAAACAGATCATAATTAAAATAACATTGATCTAGTAAATCCACAAATAATATTTATCCCTAGGGGTGGGGCCTTATTTCAGGGATTCCTAAAACTCCAAAATTTTCTGATGAATCACAGATTTAAAATAATTTTGTTTCTTCTACCAGAGTATTATGCTAATTTAAAACTTTTTTTAATTTTGGTGTACCGATATTGATGAACCCCGAGTCCCTTAATCCAAGGTTTTCAACTTTAAAGAACCGCTGATATGCATTTATAAATATACATACAGTTTTATCAATAAGTGCACATAACTGACTGTTTCTTCATGTTTTTAACCCGAAGAAAGTGGCTCAGAATGTCCTGGAAGCAATTGTAGACACCTAATTTTTCCGAACCTGCTTCCTTCATGGAAGTATTAAAATTTGTATTTACATTTTTGAATTCATACTTTCGGTTAAATACGAAGACAAGGTCTTTGGAATTGAAACTGAAATTCATCTATACGTGGCAGTATTGAAAGAAAATATCTTAAATAAATTCTTCGATCTCATCGAGATAAGAGCTCACATTCTAATTCTTTTATAAATATTCATGAAGCTTGTATTATTTAAAATGATTTAATTGCTCCTAAATGGCGTGCCATCTCGCAGGTTATTTTAATGAATGGGAGAAATTCTTACAGAGAGGTACTTATTTTTCATTGTTGTGAGCTATTCTGTAGGATTTGTTTAAAAGGATTTATTGAGCAGGATTTGCTTAAAAATTTCTTTATATTCTATGTATCACTTGTTGCATTTATTAGCCCTTTCCGATCTGCCCTTGAATATAACTATAATACAAATGTAGAGAGTCCTTGTTCAATTTCAACATATCCTATATGAGTGTCAATTGGCTAAGATATTTTTTGTACATTTAAAGGAAATACATTCGACAGAAGGTAGTAAAAGAGTGTATTTTATAGTGGCCTTGGAGTCTGGGCCGCATAAGTTGTTCATGAGAAAAGTCAATTTATAATATTAGGAGCTCCGCGCAATGGTGCATAGGCGCCCTCCAAAATTCTGTCGGCGGCACTGTTTTAGAGTCATACAACACCTTTGAATCAATAAACTAGCTACTTATGACCTGTCATGGCCTACTCGAATGGCATTAACCCCTCAAAGGAAATCCGGCTCTGCCCAAACTCTCCCCATGTTCATGCGGAGTACGGGCACGTTATGCATACAAGGTAGGATCAAAAAGTTCGGAGACTATGCTGATATCTCTAATCTTGATTGGAGGAGAGGGGAACTAGTAATAGAGTCACATGTGAAAAGATGTGAAAAGGAAGAAGTAGGTGTTTTTCCAGATAATGCATGTCAGTGAACTGTAGTCGTTCGCGTTCGTCGAAAACGGAAATGGCGTTTGAAGAACAACGTACGAATATCAAATTATGCCAGCGTTTAGAGAAATCGCCGACGAAACATTGCACCTAGCCTCTACGCCACGGTAAAATAGTTCCCCTCACGTCCAATCAGGGTTGAAGATATTAGCACAGTCTCCGAATTTTTTGATCCTACCTTGCATATGTGAGTCCGTAAGTCCTTCCGAGAAGTTGATGGTAGAGGGAGGAGGGTACTGTAAACCATGAACCCACCTTTCCTAAAGGTAACATAAAATTCGAGAGTGATGCCTTGAATAAATCTTCGGTTTATCTGGACGAATTTCTCGCACTATGAGTCAGACTTTTCCAGGTGTTGGGGAAGGACTAGCAAAATTATAGTCTGAGGCTAAAATCGTTAGCTACTGGGTTTTTCACTTGGCGGGTATTTTTCTGAGCCCGCATGGTGAATGATTCTATCGACCATGCAATGGTGTGGCTTTGCTGGATGGTAGATTTCAACATGGGCCTCTCCAATCATTGGCATAAACCTCTAGTTACTGTAGAGGATACTTCCTCGAACCTGCTCACTTGGCATTGCGCAACTACCAATGAGCAAGGGCACGTCGCAAAGATGGGAACACTCGATTGCATTGGAAAGTAAAGGGCATTTTGACTGAATTATTTTATTTTGTTGCAGGACGCGAAATTGCCGGAAAATAACAGCTATTTCCGATTCTAAATGGTCCAATTTCAGCAATATTGTTGTCTTTCGTTAGCGGTGTGACTGCTAAAATAGTTACTGCTAAAAAAAATTATCGCTGGGTGCGTGAAACCGAAGCTAATAATTTTTCTAATCCCATAACTTATGGATTACAGTAAATGTTGCTTTCCAGTTAGGAAGCTTTCAAAACGAAGGATTTGAGAGATAATTTCAACACAACGCAAGGTCGTACTACATTGTCGTTTAACGAAAATGCACCTTCACTACAGTGAATTACAGTGAAATGGTTGCATAATAAGGTTGCTAAGAATCTGTATTCATCGACATCATTTGGCGAAGTATATTTAGAAAGATTTTATTTATGTTAAAAGATTTAAAATGTTCTTGTTTTCATTTAAATGTTGGAATTGTAATGTCAGAAATTATCTCATTTACTTTAAATGATTAAATAAATTAAATTTTTATTTTTAAACGTTTTGTTAAAACTTCTGAATCGAATATTTCAATTTTAAATATGCTTTTATTTTTTTCACTTTTCAGTAATTTAAAAGTTTTTATATAAATTTAAATCTAATTTTAACATTAAAAATGATAAACTGCATTTTAAATTTTAATTAAATTTCAATATTTATGCATTTTTAATTCGAAATAATAACATAAGCTTTTACATTGCGCCATATAGTATACAGAAATTCAGCGCTCTGATTGACTGCTATGAATATAAAGATGACCGTGAAAGTTCAGTTTCGTTATACACGGTGACATGAGGGAATGTCACACCGTCACACCTTCCTTGGAGTTCTAAATTCTTATATCTGGTTTAATAGAAAAATCAAGATCGGTTGCTTGAATTGAAATCGAAATTCACCCGAACTAATCAAAGAATGAAACCAGTGAGAATAAATCATTTAATCTCTGAGAAAATCCTGCACCTACCGATTCTTTCGTAAATATTCATGAACATGGGGATTTAAAACAGAGAGCGTTTAATTACTTTTCGGGACGCATGCGATATCGGTATTGCTAGAGAACGAACGATATCTGTATCGCTAGGGAACGAACGATATCTGTATCGCTAGAGAACGAACGATACCTGTATCGCTAGGAAACGCACGATTCTTACAGAGGGACATTTCACTGCACATTTCAACTGTCAAATGTTGACAACAAGGTCCCGATATTCTCTGTTCTGAAAATTATTTTGACATTTACGTAACCTACTCATCCAAAATTGCAGACAAGAAAATGCAAAATTTCAAATTATTCTGAATGTGTCATTGATTTGTAAATCTGCATTATGATCAATTCATTTGAATTGAGTGCTAGAAATGCATGCCATAATCACAGAACCCGCCTTACCAGGGGCCCTAATTCAAACTTGTCGCTTACAGTTCTGTGTCGATAGATATACGGCGCTCCTATAGAGGAGCGACAAACGATATTGCATTTTGAATAAATATATATTGTGATATATTGTGTGAAATATTGTGTTTTGTCGCTGCTCCACTATGGGAGCGCACTTTATTGATCGACGTAGAATTACGAACGACAAGCCTGAAATAAGGCCCCAGATAACAGCATCCATAGACCAATCTTACGATCGTCAGCATAAATCAGCTGATATATGCGTGGCAGCAAGAAAACTTGCTATGTGCCACAATTTTCAGAACCTCCATGGAGGTTGCCAAATTGAGTTCCAGTATGTAGCCTGCTTCAAATTTCTTTAAAATTGGGTCCAGACTATTGAAAACTGGGACGGCCAAGGTCATTATCAATAGTTGAAATAATTAATAGTTGATACCTGCAATGGCAGCAAGAAAATATGCAAAGTGCACAGTTTTGCGTGGCATAGTAGCCTGAACAGCCTTGTGTAGCCTGAGCAGCCTTCTGTAGCCTTAGCAACCTTCTGTAGCCTCAGCAGCCTTCTGTAGCCTCAGTAGCCTTCTGTAGCCTCAGCAGCCTTCTGTAGGCTGAGCAACTCTCTGTTGCCTACCATGTAGCCGGCTGCAATTTCAGTTACGCCTCATATAGCTTGAGCTCAATTAATTACAAAGAAATTATTCATAAGAATAAAAGATAGTAAATGAAAAAAGTATTTATTTTATATTTTTAATTCAGTAAGAAAGAATATTTGCGCGTTTAGTAATCGCATCCGGATGGCTGTAGAAATCAAAAGTATAAAAAAAAGAAATTAAATATTATAAATTCCTAGTCTATCTTAATATGAATTCGTATATAATAAAATATACAAATTCTGTACAACAGAATTAAATATAATAAATTCTTGCTCTCTTTAAAAGTGCATTTATCTCTCTATATTAAAAAAAAGTAGCTGCCTCTGCCGCCGCCGCTGTTTGAAAAATTTCTCTTTTCTCGAGATTCTTTGCTTCGTTCCGCAAAAACTATTGCATATAAAATATGAAATTTAGTACACTTGTAGAAAAAACTTTGGGAAATACGCTAAAATAAACCGTTTTTCTATATATATGGTAGTTTAAGAAATAGTTAATGTCAAAGTCAAAGACAAAATATTTGAGCTGCGAGTTGGCGTCCTGGACAGACTAACAGCAAGACCACGAATTTTTGCAAGCAGGTACCTACATGGGTGAATTTTTGCAGGACGGAGCCCGTTTTTTTAATTTCGATGTAGTTTTTGAGATATTTTACTTTTTATGCACGTCTGAAGTGAACTTCTTTTTTCGTATCGGCACGTCTACCGATTTCTCTGTCTCGTACCGTAAAAACTATAGCATACAAAAATATAAAATTCGGTACATTTATAGAGAAATAATAGCGTAACACGATGAAATAAATCATTTATCGATTTAAACTTTAGTTCAGCATGAAATAGCTCGCGAACGAGCTCAGGATCAAAGAATTCAGTTTTTGAATTCCCTGGATTAAGAAAAATCCCTGCTTTCACCTCCTGCGGAAAATAGGCAGGGATAGAAAAGATATTTTTGAAAGTAGAATTTTTAGGAAAGATAGATATGAAGCGAGCTCTACGAGCGCAGCGAGTAGGGGGCAAAGCCTCCCGAAGGGGATTGTGCGAGCAGAGGGCAGAACCCTCAAAAACACATTTTTAGGTACCTCTACAATATGCACGGAGCTAGCTGACTGAAGATTGGGTGGTATATTTAAAATATCGGTCACTTCCACTATCATCGGAATTTGGGTTTGGATCTCATTTGATCCGTCTCAACCTCCAGATTAATGGAAATATTTTGAAAATTCTAATTAGAAGGACGATACGAAGTGATATTAAAAAAATATCAAAATTTAAAATTCTAGCTCGTGTACTTTTACACGAGCTAGAATCTTGGTTCTTGGCTTTATTTGATCCACCTCATCTTCTGGATTAACGAAAAAATCTAATATATCAAAAGTTCAAATTAAGTGCTATGATGAAAAAGAATAATAAAAAGACTCAAAACCACTTTGCTTGATTATAAAGTATTTTTATATGTTAACAGAATTATAAATATGTTATTTATATGTAACAGAATTATGAATATGTTATTTATATGTAACAAAATTATAATAAGTATGCTATTTATATGTTAACAGAACCTTAAATATATTAATTATATGTAAACAAAATTATAAATATGCTATTTATATGTTAACAGAATGATAAATATGTTATTTATATGTTAACAGAATTATAAATATGTCATTTATATGTTAACAGAATTATAAATATGTTCTTCATATGTTAACAGAATTCTAAATATATTATTTATATGTTAACATAATTAAAAATATGTTATTTATATATTAACATAATTATAAATATGTTATGTATATGTTAACAAAATTATGTGCATCATTTTTATAGTTAAATCTGAAAGGATTTTTGAAATTCAGAAAAGTTATCAACAACTTTTATTAAGTGTGCAGTGTATCACATATAATGGTCACTTGCCATTTCTAACACGCCAGGCGCAGATGTAAATGGCCAGTTATAGAATGTGGATTTATACAATTGCACTCTTAGTCCGACAACTAATAATGATTAGTCAATTTTAATGCTTTTAAAACTAATGTGGATAAATGGATTAAAAACATATCAAACAAAAATATTTTATTTATACTATTATAAAAAATTTATACGACTTTGTTAAAGAAAATGAAAATAATTTTTCCTACAAAATGTAAGTTTTAATAGCAATTTTATTATCTACATATAAATATCATAGAACATTGTTAACATCTTTAATAAATATTATTTTGAATTTCAAAATGTGTCTTATATTGTTAAGTATTTAGAGTATATGGCAATATTGTTCTGAAAAACTTATTACGTATTGTATATGTTTTATGCATGTATATATATTTTGTATTGTATATGTGTTATGTATTGTATATGTTTGTCAATGTAAAATGTTTTGTCAAACTAAATCCACGCTTATGACTAGTAATTAGTGAATCTTATTTCGAGGTCTAATGATGATGGATTGTGTACATTGTGAATTGTGTGAATTGTGAATTGTGTGAATTGTGAATTGCTTTTAGAGCTCATAAAGAGCGATTTAGAAACCCTCAGCTTCACTTCCTGCAAGAAAACATGTTAGTCTCGCAATTCTGTTAAGCTCGTACCTAGCTATAAGTCAATTGTAGCATTGTCTTGAATTTATGAACATTCACACAGCAAATTCGAAGTAGTTTTAAATATGTATGCATGTGTTATTATATGTTATGTAACTCGAATTATTATTAAAAAAATAATAATAATAATTCCAGTGACGTCATTGTGTGTTTCTCATATCAATTTTTTCTCGAATTTTTATTTCACTATGATACGATAAAGAGATAAAATGATTATCGTATTAAATAGGTGATCTAACGTTTTCCAAACCCTCTATTTTTAAATTAAGAGGCATTGCAAGTCGAAATTAAAATCCGACGAGAAATACTAAATGAATTTAATGCAATAAGATTCCTATAATCGATATATTTTCAGAAGTGCTAGTTTAAATTCAACGTTTGAAAAAAAACGCGGAGGCTGAAGTATAATTAATTTTGCCCACTCAGCTACGATGATTAATCAGCAAATTTATCTAAATTAATCAGCAAATAATTACTGGAGATGTTTTCATAAGGTAAGAAAATCCATTTTTATACATTTGTGTTGGCCTACGAATTTTTCTGGTAGTACTAGTAATGTATGTATATATATATATATGTAATGTAGCTGTGCTAGCTATAGATTCTATTAAAAAAAATATTTTGCGTGATAAGAAATCGTGCAATACAAATTTATTGGTGGCAAAAATTTTACCATACTATTGTTTTACGAAAACGTTTACTGAAGCATATGTTTCTCAGGTTCTACTACAGATGGAGATTAGATGCTGACTGATATAGATTCAGCATCAAATTCCGAATGAAAGTTTACAAAGGATTTTCATTTGCACTTCTTTTTCCCATTTCCGATTCAAAATTTTTTATTTTCCTTGAAACATCTATCTTTCGAAATTGCTATAAATAGAGCTGCCATATTAGAACTATTTTAGAAATTTCTTGTTTGTAATGTAAAAGTTTTCCCAACTTCGAAACGCCCTTTTTTCACGAATACTTTGGGTATAAAATGTCTACAAGGTAGGATCAAAAAGTTCAGAGACGGTGCTGATAACTCCAACCCTAATTGGAGGAGAGTTGAACTATTTTACCGTGGCGTTGAGGCACATATGACGCGAGATGTGAAAAGGAAGAAGCTTTCCCAGACAATACATGTCAGTGAACTGTAGTCGTTATACAAATCGCCGAGACAGAAACATTGCACCTGCTGCAGCAGGTGCAATGTTCTGTCGGCGATTGTTTCTGTCGGCGATTTCCCCAAAACTCTGGAAGAATTTGATATTCGCACGTTGTTCTTTAAACGCCATTTCCATTTTCGACGGACGGGAACGACTACAGTTCACTGACACGTATTGTCTGGGAAAATCCTGCACGCTGACCTGCTACTTCCTTTTCACATGTCGCGTCACATGTGCCTCTACGCCACGGTAAAATACTTCCCCTCTCTTCCAATCAGGGTGAAGATATCAACACAGTCCCCGAACTTTTTGATCCTACCTTGTATTACACACACTTAGAACAGCTCAATATTTATAAAATTTGTGAAGCTAGCAGCAGCATGATAGGGCTATTTTTTATGGGGGGAGGGGGGGTGCTGCATAACGATTAGAAAAATTGTGGCACACTGAACTCTCATTTGCTCTAAAGTAAGTGGATCGAATGAACTTGATAATTTGCCATTAATTTGATATTGATGTAATTTTGTCAAAAAAATGCTAATCTCGGCTTTTTTATTTAAATTATAATTTGTTATCATTGGGAAAAAATTTTCTTGTTACAAACAACATATAAAAGAACTATTTCCATATTTATATTAAAAGAATAATCACTTGTGTACCGGTACTAATAATAAAATGAAATAATGAAGTTCTGTGGCATTAGTACTTAAACCTGGAAGCTGTTTATAGATTAGTTTAAAAGGGTATTTACATAATGGTGTATAGATCTCATTGATTCAACCGGATATCAAACCGCTGAACTCTGAACCTGGCCAGACGATGCTCTAACCAGTGACGTGCAATGGTTTTGAGCAAAGTAAGCCGTGCTTCAGTAACCAAAAATTATTTTCAAAAGACATAATTTAAAGCTTATTTTTTAGCAATTTTACATAATTTTCCACTTTGCCACTGAAAATTTTACTTCAGTACATCAACACCCATCTCTTCCTTAAAGTTGCTTATGCCTTGAACTTCCCAAGTGAAATTAACGGAGTCCTGCTTGGGTAACAGGCAATGTACAATATTGCTGGCAATGCGCCAAAAATTTGAGTAATTATTCGTTATAACAAACATACTCGCCATGTGAAGCGAGCTTCGTCTCGCAGTTATTAAAAGGTTTGTTCAGTGTTAATCTGGGATAGAAATATTTTAAAGGGTTCTTTCTGTGTTTATCAATGATGGAACTATTCTGTGCAAAGCTTGTTATTCAATTATT
Source organism: Amaurobius ferox (assembly GCA_951213105.1). Classification (NCBI taxonomy): domain Eukaryota; kingdom Metazoa; phylum Arthropoda; class Arachnida; order Araneae; family Amaurobiidae; genus Amaurobius; species Amaurobius ferox. The sequence goes on from OX578143.1 coordinate 86,174,209, forward strand.
TTGCAATTAATTTGTATTTTAATATAATTTTACTGTATTTTAATTTCATGTAATGGACTAAATTTTAATTTATTTCTATAGAATTGGAATATTTTACGCTATGTATATATTAAAATAACGTTATTCTTAGTGTTTTATATTTATATACGTAGGCTAGTATTTAAGTTTTTAGAAAATAATACACAAAATATAGCTGTGTGGAAATAAATCGTTTCATTGCTTTTCAAAATATTCGTCTATAGCATCAATACATTTTTTCATTCGAATAAACTAATTCTCAATACAGCTATGCCATTCAGAAACTGGTATAGCAGAAACATGTGATAAGCTTAAACTGCTTCTTCTTGGCTGTTAAATTGTTGACCACGCATTTTATATATGACTGTTGGGAACAAGAAAAAATCATCGGGTGCTAAATCAGGCGAATAAGGACAGTGGTCCATTAAATCAATTTTTTCATGCTTCAGATAATTGATAGTTTAAAATGCCGTGTATGAGCTTGCCTTGTCAAGATAAAGAATGGGGGCGACGTTTCGCATTTTTTCTGATTTCAGCAACTATCTCTGGCGAAGAAATTGTCGTATACCAATCAGCATTTACTGTTCCTGTTCTACGATCCTCCAAAACAACGGTTGCAACATGGCAGGATTTACCAAAAAAGGAATCAATCATTTTTACTTATATACATAATGTATAAGGAAAGTATTGTGACGGGGTCGAAAATTCGAATTCGAGTTTTCGACGGGAGAGCACGTTTCAAGCATCTCTGATCACGAATCAAACATTTTTGAAGTGATGTCTGTGTGTGTGTGTGTGTGTGTGTGTGTGTGTGTGTGTGTGTGTGTGTGAAAGTATGTATGTGTGTGTGTGTCAGTGGGTCTGTGGAGACGATAACTGACGAACGAATGGACCGATTTGAACCAAATTTGGTACAAAAATCACAATCCATAAACACTGGAAGCCAATTGTTTTTATACGCAATTGAATGTTCAGAACCCCCCTAAATTTTCGAATGAAATGTTGAAAAAATCGTCAAAAAATCAAAACCACTAATAAAGTTACGCAAATAGACATTTCTTATGTAATTTTTTATTAGAAAACGATTGACATAACTTTTAGAACGCTAACACGAACCGTTCTCCAGATATTGTACATTTTTAAAAAAAATATCAAAAAGTCATATAAAATAAAATAAAAATATTTCCTATTGATAAACATGTTCACTTTTCATATGTAACACCATGCGATACATTGGGTGACATCATTCTCGTGGATCTAGCTCGTTCCATTCATGAAAAAAGATACTCTGAGTAATACTTTTGTATTTGAACGCGAATAGTCATTTATCTGCTGTAAGAATAACTTATTTCTTAGTGCATAACGCTTGACGAGATTTTGGCGACGAATTTGGCGGAATGTCGCCAACTTGACGACTTTTTGAAATGTTGCCAAATTAACGAAAATCTCGCCAAAGGGATAAAAATGACGCTAAATCAATGAAAATGACGACTAATTGTCGAAAATTCAATGTCTTGTAAAGAATATTAGTATCTATTATAAGAAAAACCTATTTTTTTACTGTAAAAGTAGTAAATTCATTACATTATATAAGGAAAGTCATGTGTTGCCCACATCAGATTTTTTTTAAACACTTCGCGCAAAAGCAACTTTTGTAGGATTTGGTTCATTTTGAAACTCTAAAACAGTACATTGCTGTTTTTTTTAATATTCATAGGAATAAATCCACGTTTCGTCACCTGTTACAATGTCAAAGACATATTTTGAGGCATCAAACTTGAATCTTCTCAGATTTTCCCTGCACCATTTGACACGGGCATCCTTTTGAGGCTCAGTTACATTAAGTAGAATCCAACACCCACATACAGTTTTGACTTTTAATTAATTATGTAAAATTGAATACACTCTGGTCCTTGAAATGTTCAAAAATGCCGCAATTTCTTCCTATGTGACATAACAATCTAAAGTGTTCATTTGTTGCACAGCATCATTGTTTTCTAGCGTTAAGCACTTAGTTCTTGGTCAACCTTCACGAAATTCGTCACTGAGAATCCTACGTTCAAAATGGAATTTTTTTAAACTAATTGTAAATTGTTATTTTGAATGGTGCTTCATCACCAAAACTCAAATTCATTCGAAGGGCAGACTATTGCTGTGTCAACCCTTGTCGAAAGTCATAATAAATGATAGCTCGAAAATTCCTTCGACTTAAATCCATGTTTTGTCAATACCTTGTTAACTTCAAGACGGCATCGTGAAAAGAAATTTATAGCATTTCTCGTTCTTTAACAGCCAATGTTCACGTAAAAGTTCTAATATTAAGCAATCGCCTTCACTGAAAGCTGTTATTTTTGGTATTGAGACATTCTAAAAACTTAAGTACTGACCTTCATATGTAGATTTGTAGATATATATTTTGTAACTATTTTTTTTTTGTTTTAAGATATCTAACTGCATAATTGATGATCTGCTTGAAAAGGCATTTTACACGCTATTATTCCCAGGGGAAATGGAAATATTGGAGCGTGGTTGACCGCCACCTGAACATCCTAATTTGGTGCAACACAACATACAATAATGACAAGTTCTACGATTTAATGTCGATAACAAAGAGAAAGTCGCTCCACGCTAGTAAGACTATTGTTACGAACGTATCTTCTAGAATCGCGGGTGTACACTCAAGATAAACTCTTTTGCAAAAAAACGAAGCACCATGAAGAAAGTGACTGTTTTTATTAAAATTAAATATGCGTACAGCTCATACATAGGTAATGAAATGATTACAAAATCAAGGCCGCAAGACCCACCAATGGTTAGAAATTGCACATTGAATTTTCAAATTAGTAATTGGTGAAACCCCCCTTGGTGGTAATGTATGCTTATATACGTCTAGATAAGGACTGATAAAGTTTCCGAATGTCATCCTGCGATACATTCTGCCAGGCATTCCTCAATTGTTGCTCCAAATCTGCTACATTTCAGGGTGCCCGAATCTGGCGGCCTAGCATGTTCCATACATGCTCGATTGGCGAAAGGTCTAGTGACCTTGCTGACCAGGGAACAGTATCAACAGCACGGAGACAGTCCAAATATATACAAGTCGTATGTGGCGTGGCATTATCTTGTTATAAAATGGCCCCAGAATGACGTGCCATGAAGGGTAACGCAAACGGCCGCAGGATTTCATCAACATATTATTGAACTGTTACAGTTGTATGCAGGAGGACTAGGGGTGACCTGCTGTCGTAAGATATAGCACCCCACGCCATCACACCAGGGGTAATGGCTGTGTACCTGCATAAAACAATGACTGATTGGTACCGCTGGCCCTGGCGCCTCCACACATGCACCCGATGGTCATTTGCTAAAAGACTTAAGCGCGGTTTATCGCTAAACACTATACGATGCCAGTCTGCTGGCAACCATGATACTCAACTACGACACCACTCCAAATGACTCTGTCGATGTTGTGGGGTTATGGGCAGACGTCTTAAAGGCCGCCGTGAGCGTAACCTTACCTCAGCCAAGCACCGTGAGATGGTGGAAGGTACCACGGATGGTATGGAAGAGGCTGTAGCACGTTGGATGGAGGACAATGATGCCAATGGTCCAATTCGGGCCTGTGGCGCAATCATCCGATCTTGCCTCGTATTCGTGCACCTTGGTCTTCCAGAACCTTCATTCCGCTGATGAGTTCCTTGCAGCAACCATGAGTTGCTTCCAGCACCTTTGCACAGCAGTATCCGTTCGGTACAGGTGGCGGCCTATTGCTCGATATGACCAGCCATCTTTACACATCTTGAGTATATGACCACGTTCGAACTCGTCTAATTGCTTATAAGGTCTTCGGCAACGTTGTAACGACATGATTGGTTGTATCTCCACAGAACTGCAACGCCAATAACGAGCAAAGATAAACCGTTCACATTTTTAACCTGTTTTATAGGATGCTAGTTACGCAGTAGAAACGCGCGCTACGACCGAAATTAACACTCATAGGCCTTTCAAATTTAATCATTTGCATACTTGGTATAAAGAAAATTGCATGCGAAATTTGGAGGTGATCGGATTATTTTTTAGGGGTGCTTCTTTTTTTTTAAAAGAGTGCATAAGAACGAGACCAAGTTTATGGATAACTGACATTTATTCACAAGCACAAAGTAAACAGTAACAGTATACAATCAAACAGCGCTTAAATGCTTCACTAATTTTACAAAATAACTGATATTATTCACAGAAAGTTGACGAAAGTAATTTCACAAAACAGCAGCTGTTCTCTATTCGACAACAGTCTAATTTAACTCGTGTCACGTCACGAAGAGATGAATTCTTTTATAGCCTCTATAAAAACTTCTGGAAATCTCTATATCTCAAAGAATAATCGTTCTTTGAGATATAGAGATTAGCTCCCCCTTTAAGACGTTCTCTATACCTCAAAGAATATCGAGAAGTTTCTCAAAATTTCCGGAAGTAGCCAAAAGTCGCCAAATTGGCGATAAATCGCCTTATCTGGTAACCCTTCTTCTAACTGGGAAAACCTGAAAACCCTGGGCTCACGTCATCCTCGTGTCATGCTGACGTCATGGGCTGTGTTCTTTTCGGCTGGCTTTCGAGACAGACGAAAGAGGGAGAGCCAAAGTGGGAATATTGCGCGTTCGGAACACTATGCAAGCCATTTTTGCACAATAAATGTTTCTTTATGTTCTGGAAAATTTATCATGTCTTATTTACTACCTAATCAGTCTAGTCCAGACGTTTCAGTGCAAACCATTCTGAGTGCTGAAATTTCAATTTCACCGACTGTATTTGGAACCTATCATGCTGAACTTACTATTAAAACAGTTTTTTTTTAATTATTTTGTTGTAAATCTGAACACTTAAATCTAAAAAGGAACAAAAAATATTTTTTATAAATCAAATTTTCTTTTATCAAGAAATATTTATTTAGTAGATTTGCAAGGGGATCATTGTAAATAGGACCAAAGCATGAAATACCTAAAAACTAACTCGAAATTAAAAAAAATAGCCGAGGTACAACTATTCGGGTCCTGAGGTACCTATGTACCAAATTTCATGGCCGTACAACGCTTAGATTTCTCGCAACAGACTACACAGTAAGACACTCATATATCTTCCTTTATTATGTAAGATGTATGTATAAGAAAGTCAAGTGGGGCCATATCTTCCAGATATTTGTTATTGATTTACCACAAAATCTAACCTTGGTAGAATATAGGGAAAGTCATCTAAAGGATACGGCTGATCTTTTTCAGTTTAATGGCATTACTGTTTGAAATTTAAATTCGAAACACAGCATTGCTAAATGAATTCTAGTTAATAAGACTTCCTGTAATCGATGATTATTCAACAGCGACCCTCGAATTCAACGTTCGTAAAAAATCGCACAGACTGCAGTTTAATTAATTCTGCCTTTTCATACGAACTGATTAATCAGCGAAATTGGAATTTGTCGCAATTAATCAGTGAATAAATGTCTAAGGTGTTTCTAGAAGGTGAGCAAATACCCTTTTATGTTTATGTAATCACAAGAGTAACTTTTTTTAAAAAGATAGTGATAAATAGATATTAGTGGTGGATATGTGCTGTGATTTTTAATTAACCAAATATTTTTATTATATGAAATGACGAATTTATTTATTTATTGAACCTGAAAATGGAGTAATCATCTCTAGTTTGATTACGAATCCCATTGTTTAAAGATTTGTGATTTCCAAGAAAAATGCGGTTTTTTTTTTTTTCATACTCTCGGCTGATTGACAGATTTGGAACCAATCGCTAAAATATAAATTTCAGTCATATAAGATGTTTTGATCAAATAACTTTTCATCAATCATTTTCTGGACGTCCTAAATTTGATTATTAAGCTATTTTCCCTTTACGAGCATCTAATGCCAGTATTTCTCTTTTTAAAAACCCCATTAACATCGTTGTGCTCAAAGTTCTTTAATACATAAGGTTGGGCCATCAGCTCTGCAACGAATCAAAAAGCAGTCAGCATTACGTCAGTGGAGTACAATTTCATCAGTCAGTACGTTACGGTCTCGGAGGGACTTTGGGAGGAGTTGCAAAAGCACAGTAAGATTTTGTATTTCCACATTATAAAAATTGGCTATAACTTTGTTTTCCCGTCTTGTGTCTTTCTTCGTTCTTTCCTGCATCACTGGTCCTGAATCGACTCCACCGAAACAGGAGGTCATCGGTAACAACAACAACAACAAAAATTTGCTGTTAATTTTGAAGTGGCAATATCCAGGCTTTAATAATTTACTCAGAGATATTGAATTGTGCTGTTCACATCTTACTCAGTGATGTCCAACGAAATTTAGAGACGTCAATAGAGTAGAAATCTATAAACCTTGGAGTAGAATGACAGTCGCAGTTAACAAATTAAGTCCCTCCTAAGAGCTCCAGAACAAAATGCACACCTAATCTCTTTCACTCGTATATACGCAGACCGAAGATAAAAAGAAATGAAGTCAATCATATCTGGGACGAGAATCCAATAGCTGTGCTGTAATGCTAAGATGAATTCTTTAAATTATAGTAGAAAAATATATTTTAATTTTATTGGTAAAAGTTTTTTTCTAATTTTATGGTGAATATGGCTACCAATTACACATACTTAACAAGTTGGGCGCGGTAGCCCATTGGTTAGCGCGCTGGAGTTGCACTCGGTAGGCCCGGGTTCGATTCCAGCCACTGCCAAAACTGCCGCCGTGTTCACGCGGAGTACGATCACGTTAAACATGTGGGTCCGTAAGTCCTTCCGAGAGGTTGGTGGTAGGGGAAGGAGGGTACGGTCCCTGTGGATGCCTCCCCAACTGGGTTCCGGTCTAAATTGGGTGGCACTTCCCGGCCGTCCAAACAGTTGCCTTACACCTTTCTGGTAGGTCGGAAGGTCTGGGTCTCAACAACAACATACTTAACAAGAAAGATCAGTCATGCTTAAAGCATTGATTATGAAACACTTTCCAACTTCAATGCAATTTTATTTAAACATGTCTAAAATGCAGTACATTCCTCTGTAATATTTTAAAACTTATCACAATACTACATTAATTTATTATATTTGAAAACTTAAATCTTCATTGAAAAAAATGAACTTCATTAAAATAACGTCATTGAATTATAAATTGCCTGTTTTAAACATCTCTAAAATGCGATACATTCCTCGGAAATATTTTTAAAACTATCATAATACTACGATAATTTATTATATTTGAAAACTTCATCGAAAACAACTGAAATTCATTCAAATGACGTCATAGAAAAAATAACACGCCTGGATCTCTCTATAAAAACAGCATTTCATTCATAACATGTTCCCATTCATGTCATGCATCAGAATACTATAATAATTTATTTTATTTAAAAATTAAGACCATGAAGCTACACGTAATTAAACTCTATGCTGAAGGCCCAGACCACACGACCAACCCAGGGGTTTATGGTAACAAATTGTGTGGCCGGGGTTAAACTCTATGCGTAAAACTTCATCGAAAAAAAAAAAAAAACGTCCTTCTGTTTGTAAAATCAATGAATATTTGATTCATATCAGCTATGCAGACTCCATGAACTAAATGATTTTGTGTTAAAGAAATGCAGCAATTCTAATACAACTCATTCTACATATTTTGATGTTTACATTTTACATAGGTAAAGAATAGGCTTCGTTGTAGAAATAATCAAATTTGGATGAGCATTTAAACTCAAATTTATACAGAAAACATTATTAATTTCTGAAATTATGTAGATACGGCTTTGAAATTTCACCTACATATATAGAAATGCTACAATTGTAATTTGAGACAATAAAACAGCAAAACTATATTTTGACCACGTTTAGGATATGCTGTGCTAATATTTAAATTTTTATATTTTATATTAAAGGTGCTTAATTAATAAAAATGACACTTTAATATTTTAATTGTCACATATACATAAATTCTCATTCTGTATAAATTTTAAGACTCTCATCTGTTAAATACTGTTCAATTTGCATGCAATTGCTTCAACTTTCATACTTATAAACAGAAATTACCGATCTAAATATCAAAGGGACCACTAAAAAATATACTCGTAATAGTCGAAACACAATTCAATACTTTATTAAATTTGATACAGTGAAACCTCGTTATTATATTTTGAACACGTCGGCTTTTGCTGGGCCCGTCATAATGGGGGCCCTAGGCCTGTTCTTTGTGAGCACTTACCTTAATCTGTCCATTTAATTGATATCTGTCCTAATTTCACAGTCCTACACTACAAATTTTTAAAGTATCGTTTGCATAAATGTCACTATATTTCCTAATCAAAAGGACTTCTAATCCGAGATTTCTTGGTATTAAATCATTCTATCTTTACATTCGCTCCTCGGCAAAAGCAGTCATTTGATCTCTCTCCCTTCAAACTTGGTCCTTTTATTCCACATATATTGAGGCACGTATAAGACGGAAGAGGTGATTTTCCTCTTTAAAGATACGGGAGCCGCGAATTCTTGCATGGAAATATTCCACATATTTCTCATCTGAATATCATCGCCATGCCACACAATGTAATGCGAGTGATTGATTCTGGAGATGCAATCAATCACATAAATCTCATTGCCATTGTGAATGCACTCACAAAAAAAATCCTCACACAGGCAGCACAAGACTTTCCAAGCAGCCTCAAATTATTTTTCTTTATTGTGTTATTTATGTTAAATAAAATGTGTTTTATCTCAAATAATATATAAGAAATTTATGAGTGAGTCATCGTATGTTGGCAAACACTTAATTTTCGATGGAAGTATTTTTATACAATTTGACACATCCATTTTGAACAGTTATGCAAATTTCCTGGAAAACCGGAAGTGACATCTTCAGAACTAGAAATGGAAATCCTTAGTGAATATCTAACTCCCACTGGAATTCAATGCTGATTCCATGTCAGTCGTCATCCAAGCTCTGCCTATAGTCAATTTTGAACTAGAGGTTGCAAGGAAAATGTAAGTTTATGATAAGAAAGTGACATTTCTAGAACCGGAAGTATAAATCCCGAATGAGAACATAGCCCTCACCAATATATGATCTTGAATCCATATCAATTATCATCTAAGCCTTATCTATAGCCGATTCTTATAACCGTTATGTGTTTCAAAGTACATTTTCGACCTTGAAAAAGGAAAAAAAACGAAAGTTGAAAAACCTTAGTAAATCCCTCTGTGATGCACAGTTAAATATAAAGCGCATGATTTGAAAAAAAAACCGCAACAACACACCATTATTTCTTTTCACGAGTTTCTAAAATATAATCATTAATTAAAACACTACTCATTAAATTCCACATTTTTAACTTTTAAAATAAATATTATTTATTCACACATATTATTGTTAAGATTAAAATTACATTAACTTAATAAACGCCTAAAGAGGAGAAAATGCAAGTGTGAGACCAGGTCTTAATATTATTCTAAAATCAACAATTGACTAATTATATACGCAGACTGGCACATACCTCTATTTGTCGGTCTGTTGTTCATCATGCTTGTAATATTGGCCATTTCTTTTTTTGATATTTTTGAGGTCAGCTTTCTCTTTTCTAACTTACTCTCAAATTTTAACATAACCACTACGCTGCTTAAAAACGCGACTCTCTGAACTTTTTGATAATCATAATTGCTATTGAGCATCGCCGCTTCCGCACCATCAATTTTAATCACCACTCTCTTGGACAGTCATTGCCTGAATATAAAAACGCCACTGTACAGTCACTGGTTTAATATTTAACGCTCTTGGGCCATTATTGACGGAATATATATTGATCTCCTTGTTGCCACATCATTTTGCCTGAGGTCCATATACGCCCTCAGTATCTCTCATTGGTTACTCTTCAGTGCGATGTAGCAACATTTCTTCAATAGCTACTTGATTATCCAATGATGATTGGTTTAAGCCTTGGCCCCTAGGAGATCTTTACCCCAACCACACCTTCAATTTATGTGAAGTGAATTTATTGGGGTCATGACCCTCCAAGCCAAATCTGATGTAAAACGACGCCTAAAAGTCTGTGCTTTGTTTCGTTGTGCATAGTCGTAAATTTCAAAGCTTAAAAATTCCTCCTGGTTTCACCCTCTATCCTTAAGCAACTTGGTGCTAACTTCATATCAATCATCATCTAAGCATTAACTATAACTTCTTCTGTGAAATGGGTATTTCAAGGAAAATGAAAATTTTTGAACCAGAATTGAGAAAAGAACCGTAAGTAAAAATCTTGATAGACCAATTCTGCCCTCTTCGGAATTTGATGCTAAATTCTCAGGGCTCGAATAAGTTTTCCCGGGACAAACACACATTCAGGGATTCTACTCATAGTAAAAAAATTAATATTTTCTACACTTCCCACCCAATTGAAACAAAATTAATACCGGTCAATTATCTAAATTTTTATATTTTATATTAACGGTGTATATTAGTAAAAATAACACTTTAATATTTTTGTTGTCAAATATATATAAATTCTCACTCTGCATATATTTTAAGACTCTCATCTGTTAAATACTGGTCAAATTGCATGCAATTGCATCCTCTTCCATACTTATAAACAGAAGTTACCGACCTAAATATCAAAGGGACCACTAAAAAATATACTCATGATAGTCTAAGTACAATTCAATACTTTATTCAATTTGATACAGTGAAACCTGGTTATTATATTTTGAACACGTCGGCTTCGAGTGGGCCCGTCATAATGGGGGTCCTAGGCTTGTGCTCTATGATAATTTGCCTTAATCTGTCCATGTAATTCCTATCTGTCCTAATTTCAGCCCTATCTATAGTCAATCCTGAAAAATGGACGTTTAAAGAAAAAATTTTTATCGTAAGTGAAAAAAAAAGATTGAGAAAATCCCTTAGCTCCTTCAAAATTTGATGATGAATCCATATCACCCGTCATCTAAGCTCTATCTACAGCCGATCCTGAAAAATTAGATGCTGCACGGAAAATGAATTTGTGAATCCGAGGTAAAATCTCCATAACTGCAAGTAAAATACTTTGTAAATCCTCCAACTTCCTTCGAAATTTAATGCTGAATCCATAACAATAATCATCTAAAAGTTATCTATAACTTCTTATAGATAACTTTCGGTTATAGTAGATCCTGAGAAATAGATGTTTTAATGAAATATTTTAAAGTTGAGAAAAATATGTCCACCAATGAATACTTATTTGATATCGAATTTGCAGTTTTGGGTGGTAATTAAATTTACCACCTATGTTTTAACTATAAAAAACGTGAAGCATCTTTTTTAGGGTCTATTACAGATCTTAGATAATGACTGTTATAAATTCGGCACTGAATTCTGAAGGGGGTTTACTAAGAATTTCTACTTCCGGTTCTTTTCTTTAATTTGAGATTTAAAAATTTTTATTTTCCTTGAACCATCTAATTTTCAAGATAAGCGACAAATAGAACTTAGATGATAGCATATGTGGTTTCAGCATTAAATTCTGAAGTAAGTAGGGTTGTTCAAATATAATTTTCACTTCCAGTTCATTTTCCACTTCCGCTTTAAAAAAAATTTTTTAGCATATTTTTTTCAGGTCGGTTATATATAGAGCTTAGGTAATGACTGATATGGATTCAGCATTATATTTTGGAGGAGTTGGATGACTGGCTAGGGATTTCTCTTCCGGTTCTTGCGATGTCATTTTCGATTCAGAAATATGCAATTCCCGTTCAACATCTAATTTTCAAGATCAGCTATAGAAAGAGTTTAGATGACAACTGATATGGATTCAGTATCAAATTCCAGAAGGAGATGGGGTTAACTAAGGATTTCCACCTCCGGTATTTACGCAGTTCCGGTTCAAAATATTTCATTTTCCTTGAAACATCTATTTCTTATAATCGGTTATACTTAGAACTTAGATGATAACTTATATATATATATATTCAGCATCAAATTTCTGAAGAGGGTAAGGGAATTCACTAAACATTTGAACTTCAGGGGTTTTTTTATTTCCCCCTTCAATTTCCGAATTAAAAAGTGTCATTTTACTTGAAACATATATTTCTCAAAATTAGCGATAGATAGAGCTTAAATGCTATGATATATAGATTCAGCTTCAAATTCTAATGGGAGTAATTGGGGTCTCACTAAGTATTTCCCCTTCCGATTCCAGATGTATCACTTTCTATTAAAAATTTACATTTTCTTCGCAACATCTATTTTTTAGTACTAGCTATAGAAAGAGTTTAGATGCTTACTGATATGGATTCAGCATTAAATTCGGAAATTTTTGAGGGTTCACAAAGAATTTCCACTTCCGATTCTGTAGCTGTCACTTCCGGGTTTTACGAAAATTCACATGACTGTACGAAATAAATGTACTAAACAGAGTAAAAATTCTTGATAACTTCGACGAAAATGAAGTGCACATGCCACTTCTCCCATATAAAGACACTTTGGTAATTTTTTTATTTAATACCCTTCTTTATTTGGTGTATTTTCAAATGGCGCCAACTCGCCCAAACTCGAAATATTTAACATATTTTTCGAACGTAAGAAATTCCATCAACTATTTCTTCATATCCTATCGATCCTTCCCGAGAAAAAGCATACAATTGAGCTCTACCGTTTCATGCCTGAACATTCTATTCCACAGATATTAAAGCACATATGGGAAGGAAGAGGTGATTTACCCCTTTAAGGGGAGACTTAGGGATTGTGTATGTGCGCGCGAAAATATTTTATCGTTTTCTCATCGAAATATCATCTCCACTATGCAATGCGGTTGATAAATATTGCAGATACCACAAACGTATGGTATCACGCCAAACATGTGGATATAAATTTAAAATCTGATGTGGGCAGCACATCACTTTCCCTGCAGATTTGTATTCCCGTTCTCTTTATTTTAATTCAACTTAATTCACTTTCAATTCAATTTTCGTTCTCATTTGGTAACTGGACTTATTTTCAAAGGTGGCGTAGCAAAAATACGAAAAAACGAAAATATCTCGAGAACGGCTAGTTCAAGTGTAATGGGGTTGATTTTATTCTTTTTATCGTTAAAAATTACTCATAAAACAAGCATTTAATTGATATATTTGAGAATACGGAGTTTCTTATTTTAGATTTTGCCGATTTTTGAGGAACATTTCGCAATAAAGGCAGGATATTTTTTTCCGGGTTGTACCAAAATCTAATCAGCAGCAGGGTAATCCACAAGTGACTTATCTGCCAAATTTTTATTAGTTTTTCAGCTAAAGTTGATATAGGCAATTTTTGCAGGCTATTTCGCAAAAAAAGACAGATTCTTTTATCTGGAATCGTTCCAAAAACTAATCAACACCAGGGTCACCCACAAGTGGCTTACCTATCCAATTTTATGAAATTTGATCCATTAGTTTTTGAGTTAAAGTGAATGCATACATTGCACAGATAGACACCCACACAGACGTCAAGCTAAAAATAGTTTTTTTGTATTCTAGAAGTCCCAAAACGTGGAAATCCGTCGAAACCTCGAGTTGTTATTTTCGGCATGATTCCAATACTTTCCCGATACATTACCATGTATTGCAGGGAAAGTAAAAATCTGAAGCCGGTGGTACGTGACTTTCACTACCTTCATTATACAGCACATGACTTCAACTGCTAAATGCTTTACTTCATTCTCAGCTAAATTGGGATGTACAAGACTCACAACACAATATTTTGGCATTAAATTTACATCACCTAAATTGAAATTAGGCGCTTTTAGCAAATTATTTGTTCAAACAGAATGACTTCAAATCCAAAATCCTCATCAAAATGCAAATTAAATTTAATTAATATCCCGGTAAATAAATGATTATTAGCTAATTCTTTGGCTTCGAAATATGAAACTATTAGAAAACGTATCTTCTCGTGTAAATGGAATAAACTAGATCAACGAGAATGATATTGACACAGATTTGGTTGCAAAATATTGCATTTGGAACATTGCATTAGATATTGCAAGTGGATGATATTATTAGAAATCTTCAGACATGGATGATAAACCAATAGTACAATCTACGCCTGAGGACATAATATCCATCTACTTGACTAATTTACAGCTAAAAAATAAGTTTTTTAAAAAGTTTCATGAAATATTTTATAGTAACTAAAATTTTAAAAAATATTCATTTGATTCTTTGGGCTGCTAATTTTGGTACAAATGCATCTAAACAATATGATAAATGATTTATGATCCTCATAAGGAACTTTGAATTTTATTTACTTTTGCTTATCTGCTTATCAAGTTCATTTTCCCTGCATTTTTTATTGTTTTCTATTTGATTATTTTTCTTCACACTAGGTGACGCTACGTTCTGTCGTTTAGCCATTTTCCGTTTGGATGACATTGTTTACCACTTACCCAGGCTATTACTTCAGGTTCAGGTTCTTGAGGCGCGACAGCCTGATGGTTAGCGGTGGTTTATTAAAATTGTCATTATATCTAAAGATCTTAACGTTGTAATATGGATTAAATTCTTGTGATATTTATGCACACTTCACTTGCGTTTTGAAAACGATTTTTATTGATACTTATTAAAAATTAAAGCAGAGATCTTCAATAATTTATGAGCTAAGGACCACATTTGGGTCAGATGCTCGCTATCCGCACATAATAACAAGCACGCATATTCATACATGTACGCAGGAGCATGCACTCAAACATACATGCCAATATTGGCTCAATATTGTAGGCCAGTATAGCCCCGATAATATAAAAATGTGGATAATGTGACAATTATCGGCTAATATTGACTTCCAATACTGCCCAGTACTATCTATCCATTTATAACCGATACTCGCATGGGGCGCGACAGCCCAGTGGTTAGCGCGCGGGGATTGCACTCAGACGACCAGAGTTCGATTCGCACCGCTTCCCAAACTGTCGCCGGATCACGCAGAGTACGATCACTTTAAACATGTGGGTCCGTAAATCCTTCGGAGATGTTGGTAGTAGGGGAAGGAAGGTACGGTTCCCGGAGATGCCACCCCAACTGGGTTTCAGTCTAAATTGGGTGGCACTTCCCGGCCGTCCAAACAGGCACCTTACACCTTTGCGTAGGTCGGACCGTTTAGGTTCAGGTCCTTGTTAATTATTGACATGGTATATGGATGTATGAAAAATACTCAAGATATTTTGAAACCTTTTTATCAACATTAACCTCATCAATAAAAGTATTTGTAATATTTATAGCAAAAATGGGAACCTAAGATTCTTAATATATTATTCCTTACTTTTCTGAAATTCCTCAGCAAAAGCTGTCATTTGAGAACTCTCCGCTTCAAACACGCACCTCTCATATATTAAAGCACGTCTGCAAAGGAGTTTTCCCCTTTATCAAAGATGGTTTGGGAGTTGTAAATGTGGGCATGAAAATATTTCATCGTTTTCTCATCTAAATATCATAGTAAATTCCCATCCATATAGAAAGGGGGGTTCCTGAAGATATTGCTTATGTACAGTCCATGCAGGGTTTCTGGGAAAGTCCAGGCTTAAAATCATGAAAAAAAACATTTTTCTTTTAATGTCTCATTGTAAATTCTGGTCATTTCTGGACAATCTGGCACCATTGGTATTTCTAAATGTTAATTATTTCCGGAAGCATTAAGAAAATACAATACATCAACAATGCAATTCCAGGCATAAATGCATACCTTGAACAATTTTTTCTCAAAACGCAGATTTTTAACACTTTCCGACATAGTTGAAAAGTGTTTATGACTTTGTTCATTCTGTCTGTTCGTCCGTTCGCGCGATAACTTCAGAAAAAATAACTTTATCAAAATGAAATTTTAGTATGTTGTTGAGACGGTTTGTGGGACATATGGGAATGTAGAGGAATAATATCACCCGATTAGTTTTGAATTGAACGCGGGTTGAAGAAATGAAATACATTGAACCCTGTGGGACCTAATTTTTCAAGCATTTTTAAGCGAAGTTAAAATTCAGAAATTGCTCAGAAAATTTTAGGAAACATTCAAATTACCCCATAAAATATATAAAAAAAATCAGCAAAATACGTTCGGTAGTTTTTAAAATAAAAATTAAAATAATAATTACACCCATATTATGTGAAGAGATCACGTGAACCACTTCAAAATAATATATGGAATCCACCTTATTTTTATCCATTGTAAAACTCGTGATGTTTAATGTTCTTTTACATTTATATTTAGTGTTGCATCCGTCTTAAAACCGCTTTATTTTTGCGTATTTACTGTATATCTATATTATGTGGCAGCGCAATTACAAAGCAGTTACTTTACAAACTCCAGGTGATGTCAGTGAAGTTGTTTCACATGATGACAACTTTGATGCAGACAGCATTTCCAGTATGCAATTTCTTATGGACTAAATAAATTCGGGTGATGGGATAATAAATGCTAAAATTTTTCAGAATGTCGATAATGATGTTCCATCGTGTAAACGTTTTAGTAGTCTTAAAAACTTAAAAATGCCATTCTTATAAATAATGAAAGTTAATCTGATGTTAATACTCCTTCCTATGCTGAAATGTTGCATATGCGTAAGAAAATGTAATTGTGTGTTTTAATTAACTGTTCGGTAATACTCAGTTCGTTAAGAAAAATTGAAAAAATGATTGAAGGTGTAATTCTGCAGAAAAGACATTTTGAACAAAAAAATCGCAGTTTTTTTAATAAAAGTGGCACTTCATAGGGAAATTTTGCAATGTAAAATTGTTATTAACATAAGAAAAATTTGAGCAAAGTATAAAAGAACAAATAATACAATAATAATAATAATATAATAACAATAATACAAGTAATAAATATCGTTAAATATGTGCACTTTCCATATACAACGCAACACCTATTCCATATCCAACATCATTGTTGTGAATCTAGATTGTTCTATTCACGAGAGAAGATACTTTTTGCAGTAGTTTTGTATTCTAAGCCCGAAAATTCGTCCCTAGTCATTTATTTCATACAATTGGTTGTCAATGCATTTTGAGGAGAATTTTTCACGTGAATATCAATAAGTCATTCTTTGTTAACTAGTAAGTTGCCAAAAGCAACCGATTTCATTTTTCGTGGTGTTAATTCAGTGCCAAAAACATTGTTCTGTAAATTCTGTACAGCATTTCTTCTCTGTGAAAGAGAGACTATTACTTTGTTATGATATAATGTGTATGAAGTCATTGCTATATGTAAGGAAAGTTATGTGCTGCCCACATCAAATTTTTCGAAATAGCGTTTGGAACGTGAGTTCAAATTGAAAATTACACTTTAATGAGATTTTCTTGCATTATTATTCCGCGATTAATGACATAAAACATAAACCATCAGGTTTATGTTTTTACTACAGAATATATATAAAAAATTAATATAAAAAATAAATATACAGAAATATAAAAATATACAGAATATAATATACAGAATATAATACGCAAAATATAATATACAGAATATAATATACAGAATTAATATAAAAAATAAATCAAAATTAGCAACCGTTCTGAACATAAGCTTTATCCATTTCAATTTTTTAAATACATTTTTAATCTCAATTCTTAAATTATCTATTTATGATTATTTATTTATCTATTTATTACTCTTAGACGACAGCGTTGAAAGAAATATAGGCAGTACAATAAGATATTTGAATCATAGATGAAGGATTTGTTTTTGCTTTCTATAAAAAAAAATGTACACAGAATAATTCCTACATATTAAAAAAAAAATCTCTCATTACGATTTTTTTATAATTTTCCGATCCGGAGGAGAAATCTAATTTAAGTTCTTGAATCTTTTGCAAATATAATTCGTTTTTTAATGAGGCTTAGCAAAAAAAAAGGAACTAATGCTATCGATTTCCACATTGCATCGTGTAGTTTTCATTTCCTCTCTTAAAGTTCATCTAATGAAAAGTGAAAATATGTTTAGATAGCAATAAAAGTAATTATTTTTAGCATATTTTATTAAAGTAATAAAATTATTACGAGTAAAATAGCATAACTAGATGTTAATCTAGTCACGTTACAGATTGCATAAAGTTAGATAATATATTCCTTCCCACTCTGTAGTACTTCCAAAATATTCCAAAATATAAAATGGAAACTAAATATTTTTAAATGTATTAATTAAATGTTCATGTTATATGTCATTTTTAATGTTATATGTAATTTTCATGTTATATCGTAAAAATTAGAAAAATAATGTTAATGTTATATGTAAAATGTTATCTGCAAAATGTTATATGTAAAATGTTATATGTAAGATGTTAATGTTACATGTAAAATGTTCTATGTAAAATGTTAATGTTATATGCAAAATGTTATATGTAAAATGGTAATGTTATATGTTAAATGATCGATGTAGGATGTGGCGGAAAGGATGTTGCCAGGCCCGAAACAGGGACCTGGTGCTTACAAGACCGACATTATAATCATAGAGCAAAAGCTAGCTTCAGCTCCTTTCTTATAATTCAAGTACAGGTTCCAAGTATCTTTGATCAGTTGTCTTTGCTTCCGCACACTCCCCCACCTGATGAGGAGTCTGGGTCGAATTTCAGCGAGGAGGGGGGCCGCCTCGAAAACCCCCGCGTGTCCCCGTCCAAATTTCAGTTGAGAGCTGAAAGCCGAAGGGCGTGTCGCCTCGGGCGTGACGTCAGTCATTGTCAACCAGGAAGGGAGTGGCAAGGCCTCTGACTCCGTGTGATTCTGCCATCTCATGTTGAGAGGTGAAATCGTTGGCGTGAGAAGGTTGCGTGTTTCAAACGTCCAGTCATCGTCTGTTGGGTAGCAGGGTAGCACTATTTGCGTCTGCGAGCATGCTTGTCTCTGAGAGCAGTCTTATATGGCCGGTAATTTATTGCTGTTGGCTATTGGAGTATTGCTCCATTGTTGGCATCCGTAGAGAATTGTTCCATATACTCGGACGTTCAAGTCCTGAGGGTCACCATTGCGGCGGAAAGGATGTTGCCAGGCCCGAACCAGGGACCTGGTGCTTACAAGAACGACATTATAATCATAGGGCAAAAGCTAGCTTCTGCTCCTTTTTTATAATTCGGGTACAGGTTCCAAGCATCTTTGATCAGTTGTCTTTGCTGCCGCAATGTTATATGTAAAATGTTAATGTTATAGGTAAAATGCTAATGTTATATGTAAAATGTTAATGTTATAGGTAAAATGCTAATGTTATATGTAAGATGTTAATGTTATATGTAAAATGTTCATGCTCTATGTAATTTATCATGTTATATGTAAAATACTCATGTTATATGTAAAATACTCATGTTACATGTAATTTCTCATGTTATATATAAAATGTTCATGTTATATGTAATTTCTCATGTTATACCTAAAATGTTCATGTTACAGGTAACTTCTGATGTTATATGGAATTTCTCATGTTATATGTGATTTCTTATGTTATATATAAAATGTTCATGTTATATGTAATTTCTCATGTTATATGTAAAATGTTCATGTTATATGTAATTTCTCATGTTATATGTAATTTATCATGTTATATGTAAAATGTTCATGTTATATATAATTTCTCATGTTACATGTAAAATGTTTATGTTATATGTATTTTCTCATGTTATATGTAAAACGTTCATGTTATATATATAATTTCTCATGTTGTATGAAAAATGTTCATGTTATAAGTAATTTCTCATGTTATATCGTAAAAATTCCAGAATTTCAAAAACTTCCCGGATACTCACGAGGAGAAGTGCCTACCACGAATATCTCCCGACCAATAATATTATTTACTATACGAACTCTAACAAAACATAATTGCCACTAGTATTAAAGCCTGTCAAAGATGTTGAAACTAACACTCTTAAAGAAATAAGCTGAGCCTTTTTTTTTAATACGCCTTATTTTATTCAGCAACCTATGGCTTGCCGTCGAAAATATCCAACTTCATCGCAAATCAACCCAGTCAGGTTTCGTTACGAGGTCCAAACTTTAAGTATGCAAGGTTTCTGCCTTCTTGTTCACCGTGAGGTTTCTGTGCGCTCTGAGAAGGCTTTTCGGCACCCCTATTTTGCCCACCCCCAGGAGAAGGAAATCGAAAATCAAACGCCATTAAGTTCTATTTCGTAAACAAATATTTAGCCGTTTAGGTCAACCGCGACTTCTAGGGGGCCTTGAATGCATGTTCGTAAAAACATTCATTTGTTTAAAATGTTCCTTAATACGTTCAAGATTCTATTGCATGTTTATTTTTTTAAAGACACTAGTAATTAGTTTGATAAAACAATAAGTAAAATACACAATGTGCAAAAGATAAAGAAAATAAAACCAACGTACTTAAGCACAAATGAAATAATAATGCAGCATACAACTGTTTCGAGGATACGTTGTAACCCCTTCCTCAGTGCAAGATAACCAACAAATCCTAAGTCAAAAGGACGAAATGGGCTCAAATAGAAGAAACAGTCGAGTTTATATACCCAACACATGTATTAAGAGTCCACATGAGAGAGCCAATCAGAAAGTAGAATGAAGAACAGTCGAGCCAATCCGAAACGAGAAGCAACACATAAAATTGGACTGCACTGAAAAACAAACAATATATCCCGACAAAACGAATCAAGTCGGAACAAGAATAAATGAGACCCAACAAGACAAAAAATAAGTCAAAACGACACATAAAAGCTCCGAAGAATAAAGAATTGGAAAAAGTTATACGGCACTTGGCCAGACCGAAGACAAAAATGAAATTACTGAACATTAACTAAATTACTTAAATTTTTCTAGATATGGAACACTTCAAAGAAGTCAAGATCTTAGATCAGGGCGCATTTCTGTATGAACTTAATTGAAGAAAACTCGAAACGGTGTTCAAAATTGTATCAATGTTGAGCAATCATTTTTATGAATTGAAGAGTTTAAGTAATTTAATAGATAGCTACTTCGAAAATATAAAACATACAAGAATAGTTACTGATAATTTAAGAGTTTTATCGCATTTTTAAAGACTATCATTTATATAATCATAATAATTCCTATCATCATAAAGTGAAAGCTAAGTAGAATTTCTATTACAAACTAATTTTCTTTTATTTCTCTCTCTCTCTCTCTCTCTCTGTATATATATATATACACACATACAAATATATATACATATATATATATATATATATATATATATATATATATATATATTTATACACTCTATAACAAAACATCGACGCACCAAGGAGTTGTCCGATTGTGATAAAAATTGGTGGGTGTGAAGAACATACATAGAAATAGAAACGATTAAAATTTCAGAACAATTTAATGATTTAGGGTTTCACCGTATACAAAGGGAGGAAGTCAATAAGGCGTTGGTCCACCTCTGGCCTGGATGCAAGATGTCACCCGGCGTGGCATAGACTGATAAAGTTCACGGATGGTGTCCTGCGGAATGTCTTGCCAAATTGTCTCAAACTGTCGGGCTAAATCGTCAACATTCCGTTATGGTTGCAATCGCCTTCCCGTAACGTCCCAAATGTGCTCTATGGGAAAGAGATTAGGAGACCTAGCTGGCCAAGGAAGTGTTCGGCAAGCTTGAAGACAATTCATAGCAACATGTGCCGTGTGCGGCCGGGTATTATCTTGTTGAAAAGTAAGTCGGGGGTGTCGCAAAAGGAACGGTAACACAACCGGTCGTAGAATGTTGTCTACGTACCGCTGTGCTGTCAGTGTACCAGAAATGACTACGTTAGATATCCGCAGTCGAAATGCAACAGAAATTGTGACCACAGATTCAGAATCGCTCCTTATATACACCTACTGAATGCGCAGTTCCGATGCGCTGGAGTTCCCACAGTTTATTCATTGGGCACCAAATGTTATTCATTTCCATGTTCGCTCAAAATGTCTTTGCATACAAAATTTCATTACAGTCGGACAACTCCTTCTTGGTGGTCGATTATTATGTTTATATATATATATATATATATATATATATATATATATATATATATATATATATAATATTGAAGAATTTTTTTTTACTTGTATTATAAATACTTGAGTTAGATCATTAATTGAAAATGTTCTGTATAGCAAAAGTGAACGGAAAATGCACTGAAATGTGAATGTGATATCAAAAAGACTATACGACAAGAATATTTTTAAAATAACATGATAAGTAAACATTATAAGTAAACATAATAAATATACCTTATAAAACATAATATATACATTATACAATATATATACAGGGTGTCCCAAAAACATTGATCTCCGCTTTTATTACTTAAATATTGATCATAGACATATATAATAAATTACAAAGTTGCGTAAAAAAGATACAGAATTTTATGAAATCGATTAAAATTTTCAAGGGAATTAAATTTTAAGAAATACAAAATTTAAATTTTTATACGGCCCCCGTACAAAAACTTTTCCCAATGAGTAAAATGTGCCCCATACACTAATAAGGTGATGTACAAAATTTCAGCATTTTATCATAAAAAGTCCGAGAGATAAGCCAAAATTGCTGACTTAAACCACTTTAATCACCACCACCGACCACCACCGACGTGGGTTCTTAGGGGGGAAAAATCATGTCGGCAGATCGCGTTTCAGGAGTCATACACAAATTGCGAAAGAAAACAATGATTACATAAATAAATAATAAGTTTGCTATTTATTGGTACAAAAGTATCTACACTGTATAAATAATAACTTTACACAAATATTACAAAGCCTGTTCAAAATGTTTTCCATTCATGCCAATGCAGAGTTGCATTCGCCTGATAACAAGCCTATTATGCATTTCTGCTTTGCGTCATTTGCACTCTTGCTGTAAACATTTACATTTCAGTTTGTGATTATCCCTCCCTCACCAAATTTGTTTAAACATATCTCTGGGACTTTTAATAATAAAATGCTGAAATTTTGTACATCACCTTATTAGTATATGGGGCTCATTTTACTTATTGGAAATTTTTTTGTACGGGGGCCGTATAAAAATTTTAATTTTGTATTTCTTCAAATTTAAACCCCTGAAATTTGAAATTTTTGATCAATTTCATAAAATTCTGTACCTTTATTTACGCAACTTTGTAATTTATTGTATATGTCTAATGTAAGATCCATATTTAAGGAATAAATGCCGAGGTCAATGTTCTTGGGACTTCCTCTCTCTCTCTCTCTCTCTCTATATATATATATATATATATATATATATATATATATATATATATATATATATATATATATGTATACATACATATATATATGCATATAAATACATACATATATATACATATATATATATATATATATAAATATATATATATACATATACATATATATATATATATATGTATATATATATATATATATATATATATATATATATATATATATATAATATTAGTTTGAAAATCCAATGATAGAAAAGCGAGAAGCTGCAACTCAAAAAACCTAACACTTTACAAACCCACAAAATAAAAATATTAAGCAGCAAATCTTCAATCAATTAGAAAAAAATACAAATTTCGAGTCATCAAGTTAAAGAAAATAAACAAATTTCAATCGTATGGAAAAGATAATAGAAAAACATAAAAAATCCAAGCATTAATGTTATACACGTGGACAAGGGCTAGGCCTAAGAAATGAAAATGTTCACTGCGCCAAAACTCTTCATCGGGTCTAAGTATTTTGTCGAAGCAAACACAAATTATGTATGTTTCTGAAGAAATAGATAGATTATATCTATAAACTATTTCTACTTGGAAAACATACATAAAGAAGAAAAATTAAAGAAAACAAGAGTACCTGGGAAAAATACTGCATATGCCCGAACCAGTGGAACCCTGGAACCCAGAATGAAGAGACCAATGTTGCCATTCGCAAAGGAAAAATAAGTGATCTACTGTTGCCATTCGTAAGAATTAAAATACAGTAATGCGAAAAGGCAAGAAAAAATAATAATATACAATAACAGCAACAAAAAGTGTAGCATATATATAGTAAAGCTTATATTTAAGTGGAAGTAAAAATAAAAGTATTATTAATACAAGAGAAAGGTGATGTCTGGCTAATATAAGATACTATGAATGGAATTCATGAAAATCCAACTAATCAAAACTAACTATACCATTTACTAAATAAGAGGGATATTTTTATAAATTGCTGGTAATTTTTAGATTATGTATATATATATATATATATATATATATATATATATATATATATATATATATATATATATATATATATATATATATATATATATATATATATATATATATTGTAAATAACAAAGTACTAAACGTACCCGATTGTAAACTAATACAAATTGCCAAGTAATATAGGCGGAATGCTGCTCTATTAATGTCTTGTATATAAGAAAATCAAAAAAGATCGAGAGGTGATATAAGTGCCAACAGGGAAATAACAAATGGCCAAGGGGGATTGTGACCCCTTGTTCCCGTTTATAGCCAGCTATTACTCCTGAGGAAACACTCACGGAACCGTTACGTGTCTGTGGCCATATTTCCTTGGAACGTCAAAGCAAAAGACGTATATATATATATAACTAATTCCTAATGAAACCTCTATTCGTAATAACATTAATTTTTTGGACTTAAATCTTATTATTGAACCTACTAATAGGATAATTACCAATTTATGATAAAAAAGACTATTTTAACTTTAACATTAATAAAATATTACCTTTTAATTCCTGTAACTCGATTCAAATGTTTAGAAATATTATACTTAATCAGCTTTTTAGAATTTATAGATTATCTGATAAAAAATTTCATGCTATGCAGAGTAATAAACTTAAAATTACTAGCAAATTATAAAAATATCCAGCTTATTTAGTACATAGTATAGTTAAAAAGTTTAGAATGGTATATTATACTTAAATTCTCTCCTTAGTACCTTATTTTAGCCAGACATCCACTTTCTCTTGAATAAGCATTTCCATGTATTTACATGTTCTTACTGTTGCATATCACCTTTTATCGTCTTATCGCATTACTGTTATTTCTTTCTCATGATTGGCAACAGCAGTTCTCATCTTTTTATTTTTAAGATTGGTAACATTGGTCTCTTTATTCAAGGCTCCAATGGATCAGACGTATGCAGTGTTTTTTCAGATATTCTTGTTTCCTATTATTTTTCAATCTTTATGCATGTTGTCCAAGTTTCAGTGTTTATAGATATAATCTATCACTGATATCAGACACGTGCATTTTGTGTTCATTTTTTTAAATACTTGGACTTGATAAAGAGTTTTATCGAAATGAACAATTCATTATTCGACCTAGGGCTTGTCCGCGTGTAAAGCTTTCATACAAAGATTTTATTTTATTTTATTTTGTCGATTCTATAACATCGATTTTTGTAGATTTTCTTTAAGTTGATGATTCGAATTTTGTATTTTCATCCATATGATTGAATATTTGCTGATTTATACTTATATTTTGTAAGCTTGTTAGAATGTTGACGTTTTTTGATGTTTTTTGTTTGTCTTCAGCTTGATGACTAGAGTTTTGCATTTTATTTTCCACTCGATTGTTGATTCTCTGTTTAAAACTTTTATTTGTAAGGCATTTTTTAATGTTGGGGTTTTTTGAGTTAGAACTTCTCTCAATTCTTTCATTGAATTTTCAAACTTTTATTATATATATATATATATATATAACTTCTACTTACATTTTTGTTATATTTGATTACTGCTTATTAAAAGTACTTTTGAACACATTTACCACCTTTTATGCAATTAAATTTTTGTGATGATTCAACTTTTCTTCAAAGTAAGCAACATCTCCATGTTGCTTACTTTGACTATCACCATTTCAGGAAACATTTGCTGAATCGATATTTTCTTTATTAATGCCGAAAAAAATTCAAATGTGGGGGCAGTATATGACCTTCCCTAGATAAGGCAGTGGTTTCCCCTCTTTCATAGCAAAATTATGATTTTTGACATTGAATTAATATCACATAAATTAAAATTGGGCAGCTTAGGCAAATTATTAGTCCAAGCAAAGGGACTTATTTATACATATGTGCAAAATCCCCATCAAAATGCCGTTGACATATTATTTTTATTTTCATATTCTGTGAAATAAATGACTATATATATATATATATAGATATATATATATATATATATATATATATATATATATATATATATATATATATATATATATATATATATATACATATATATATATATATATATATATATAGACATATATATATCGAGAGAGATATATATATATATAGATATATATATATATAGATAGATAGATAGATAGATAAATATATATAGCTAAATATATATATATATATATGTATAAATCCCCATCAAAATGTCGTTGACATATTATTTTTATTTTCATATTCTGTGAAATAAATGACTATAAATATATATATATATATATATATATATATATATATATATATATATATATATATATATATATAGATAGATATAGATATATATATATAGATATATATATATATATATATATATATATCTATATATAGATAGATAGATAGATAGATAGATAGATAGATAAATATATATAGATATATATATATAGATAGATAGATAGATAGATAGATAGATAGATAGATAAATATATATAGCTAAATATATATATATATATATATATATGTATAAATCCCCATCAAAATGTCGTTGACATATTATTTTTATTTTCATATTCTGTGAAATAAATGACTATAAATATATATATATATATATATATATATATTCATTCACATGTATTCATTCCGGTGCCCACTCGCATTGACGAAGTGAAGTGAAATGCTCAGTCGCTTGTTCAACTTACACGTGGTAACAATGCTTGTGAGTTCATATTTCTGTTCAAGGAGATAATATCTTTCTGATTTGTAATTCAATTGATTTATTTTTCTCCTTCCACTAGCCAGTAGACAGTTCCAATGGTGTCTATAGTTAAATACTATCGCCATTGTCAGAAACTGGCTATTCTATCGGTTTTAATTCGAATTGTATGGCTGTCCTGATGAGAATGCAATTTCGAACTAACCGCCATTTTTTGGATAGTTTCAATTGATTGTTCTCTATGTCTTAATCTTTTATCTTGAGCTAATTATTATTGCCTTTTCTCATTTTTGTCATGTTCTCTTTTTATTTTTATTTATATTTATATACTTTTAATTGTGAATTTTGTATCCTAATATTCTTCTCATCCCCCTTTCCATTGTAGTGATATGTTAGCTTCTATTTTTATCCTTAGTCTTGGTCTATAGTTACTCATTTGTAACAGATATGCTAGATATGGGTTTTTTTTGTACATACAGCTGTTTATGCATAATTTTCGATTAAAATATTTCAATTTATATATATATATATATATATATATATATATATATATATATGTATGTATATACATATATATGTATATATAAACTTTAATTCGAGAAATGCATGGGAGATGTAGTAATCTGAGTATTGGTGTATTGGTGTTACGAAATTGTTCACAAAGCAAAAATTTAATTTAAAGCGATTCACAAACTCCAAAATATTGAGAAGAAAAATGCTATGATATTTAAAATCTATCAGAAGTAATATTTTTTGATAATTTTTAATGGGTAGGGGTATTCAAAACAGCATTAAAATAAGCATTATTATTATAAAAAAAACATTATTATTAAAAGGCTATATTCACGAAAAAAGGGCCGGGATGTCCTAATAGTTATGGTAGGAGTCTCGTACGCAGAAGATCCATGATCGGCCCTCCCCGCCTTGCAAAATTTTCCCCGTATTTATGAAAAATATGGGCATAATAAATATGTAGGTTTGAAAGTTCATCCGAGATGTAATAGGTTATAGGGAAGAAAGGACGGAGTCTGTGTTTCTACCACTGGGTTCCTGTCAAAATCAGACGGTTTAAAGGTATAACATAATCCACCACTTTTGGCGCACCGGGATTACGTGTTTTCACGACAAAATAGTTCATGCAACGGCCGGTATATAAGCGAATGATTGAATAATAAAGCACCTGGCCAAAAAATAAAATTCAGGACAGAATTATTATTTATATTATAAATTATTTATATTATTGGTATTAATATTTATATTTAAAATTATTTATATTATCGGTGTTAAATATCAGGAAATAAGCTAGAAATTGATATATTGTTACATATGTGATAATAAAATTTCATATTATAATATCATATATATGTCAGCTAAACACTTGAAAATTAATATCGCAGTATTAATCAGTAGAAACACTTTGCTCAAATGATAAAGAAAAACTCAAACAACGTAATTAAGCGCAAATTAAAACAAATCAGCATACAGTTGTTTCGAATATACTCTGTATCCCCTTCTTTAGTGCAAAATAGACCAAAGAACCCGACTTCAAAAACAGGAAATGGACACAAATGAAGAAACAGGGGGATATATACATACTCATTACTCATATATGTTGTTCATTCTCTCTTTCAGATTGGCTGGGCTGTTCATCATTCTGCTTTGTGATTGGCTCTCTTAAATGGACAATTAATCCATGACTTGAGTATATAATGTATCCCTCTGCTTCTTTATTTGTGCACGGTTTGTTGGTCTGTCTTGCACTGCAGAAGAGGACCCAGAATATCCTCGAAACAGCTGTCTGCTGCTTTGTTTCATTAATTTGTACTTATAATTATGTTGTTTATTTTTTTAATATCCCAGTATTTCAAAAAATCATTATGTAAAGATAGTAAAAATACTTGTAAAAGGCATCCTGGAATATTATGTGAAGACAAAAATGTTTAACGTCATGGAGGATGGAGACAGGAATTTTCAGATGAATTTTCATATATGTAAAAATGTGATTAAATATATCTTAAAGCTCCATATTTATTCACGTTTTTTTTTAAACTCTGATATTGCCATTTATCGATTCTATTTAGGTTATGCATCTACCCAATATTAATGAAAACAAATTAATAATTCTCATTTATAAATTATATTCTCATTTTGTTCGAACAACTGTCTAAATCATACTGAAAAAAAGAACTTCATTAGTGTATACTTTTAGAAAATTAACTTTTTAAAACTTACTAATGAAGTTATTTTATTTCAAATTAAATTTTATTTTAATACATTAAAAATAGTTTTTACCTATATTATTGGGTATGTAATAAAAGAAAACATAACACAACTTAAATAATATTAAATAGAAATCAAACATGTTGAGTTCAATACTTAACATACTTTTAATAACAAAGAGTACACTTGACTACATATTAGATTGTTACTAAAAAAAATTGTCAATCAATTCTGAACTTCATTTTAAACATAAGTTTTCATTCAAATTGATAGAATAAGTGGGAATTATGATTTAAATAAAGGAGGTACGGTCTTAAAAACATTATCTATATATATATATTTTTAATCTAGATGGACAAATAAATGTTTTAAAACAGAAGTTTTTATACCTCTGTTTTAAAGCATTTATGTTTTAGTTATTCATTATCGTTAAAATATTAGTGATTCTACAATACAATTGATTGATTTAACAAAATAATATATTTATAGAATAGTTTTTAATAAAGCATTCAACAAATTTCAAGAGAATTGCACCGTGTTCAATTTATATAAAATATGCTTTATATAAAATATATATATATACATGTATGTGTGTGTGTTTGTGCATATATATTTATTTACTTATTTACATACTTAACGATTTATAAAAAGTTTATATCTTGAAATTTTTACTTTTCATATTAAGTATCATATGCAATAATACCTCTGAAATAAACATAATACATTCAATATTTAAAATCATAAGTAAATACATATATGAATATATAAGTTCACTTATGCATTCATGGATACAGTTACGATGTTTATGCTTAGTTTATTTCTTCGTTTCACAAAACAATCATATTAATGTTTTAACAAAATCGGGTGTAATATGAAAATTTATTATTTATTATAGAATAAACATTAAATGCTTCCTCTTTTTATTAATTTAAAACTTTTAAAAAGTTGTTCAGCTTGCTATGAAAACATTCTAATTACTACCCATTAAAATTTAATGAGGTTAAGCATTTTCTCTTTTATTGCATAATTAACCGTTACAAATTATTTTTCAAATACATTTATCTGACTGCATAATTAAATGAATAACTAAAATACGGATTCTGCCAAAACAAACATTTATTGTAATATTTTTTGAGGATTTTATTCCTGAATTAAAATAATTATCCACTTTTAAAATTTTTTAACAGATTATTTACTAACATTTTAAAACAAAATTCATAAGTAGATGCAATAATACTCTTCTCGGTTCATTCCTGCTCTAAGAATAAACGATAAATGACTTTTATTTCAACAAAAAATAGACATTTTATCCAAAAATATGAACGACCACTAAAGTCTCAAAAGGAGATAATTCGAAAAATACTCACATAAACCCTTCGAAAACATTTGGAACTTGTAGAGTATGAAACAAACAATGAGAAAAATCCAATTTGTGATTATTAATTCCATATTTTCTTCGAAATAAATCCAAAAATCAAAGAACTCAACGAACTTGGAACAAAATGCGGACAACCTGTTGCATTCGACTCCTCCCTAGAGCAACAGTTGGCTGTTGCTTCAAGTTTCTCTAGAAATAGTACCGCCATCTATCGAAAATGTTTGATACTATTTCTCCTCAAAATGCATTTTGAGATAAATCTAAGTTGAATTCCACATTAAATTAATTGTTTTCTATTATATCTGAGGGAAAGTAATTATCTTCAACACATCTTTGTAGTGTTTAAAAATATCTAACCTATGCATTTAATTTGTAGACATCTAAATATTCAAAATATAAAGAAAGACATAAATAAAAAGCAAAATAAAACACTCCCAAATAAGCAAAATAAGACATTACAGATAACAATATTCATGACCTGGTTATTATGTGCTTATCAGAATGAAATAACCGCTAGCTGAAATGGTAGCGAGAAAACTTGCTATTTGTCGCTATTTTACAAACTTGCGACTGCAACTTATCTCCTATCTTCAGCCACACTTTACCTAGGATGCTGCTTTACTGCTTTACCTAGTGCTGCTTTACCTAGGATGCCGATCTTGCTTGAATAAGTGAGGCTGTGCTTCTTGTTTGTCCAGAAGAAGAAGTCTGTTTTACGCTCCCAAAAGTTTGACCTCTGAAATTTTGTGTTTACTGTATTCTGAAGAAGATTTTATATAATGGAATTTATTACAGCAGTTCCTGAACATTTTTAGTTGAGAGTTTAAATCCCTGACATTACCTCAGATCAATGGCGATTATCGTCGTTCACTAGAAAGCCACAAGGAATGAGGCAACTTAATGTTCAAAATATTTAGTTATTCTAGAGCCGACCTACATTTTAGGGATTTCATTGGAAATTCTTTTAGAACAAACAGTACAAGGGATTATTCAGAAATCCTTTACATTTTATAATGCACTTTTTAAAATACAATTACTCTTACACACACTTTCGCATCTAGAGTTATGTTTCTTAGATAATGCGCGACCAATACATGCTAACTTGGATAAGAAAATAACCTAAAATTTTGAGCAAAAAAAACTTTCTCCTGTACAACATTTTAAAAATCCTCATTTGTGCAAAAATAAAAATTTTGTACAGAGAAACAATTCATTTGCATTATCAATGCTGATGAAAAAAAATAACGACAAAGGCTAGCAATAAAATAGCTATGTTTTCAGATCTGTGGAAACGCTCATCTTAGGCCAGAATTATTCTTTCGTTATATTTTACTTATAAAAAAAAATTCTGTGTTTTGATACACATGCCTTTCAAATTAGGACAGAAGAACGTTTTAAAAAAAATTTGATGTGGGCAACACATGACTTTCCTTATATAATACAATAAATTTACTACTTTTACAGTTAAAAAAATGTTATTCTTATAGTAGATACTTCTATTCTTTCCAAGATATTGAATTTTCTTCAATTAGTCGTCATTTTCATTGATTTAGCGTCATTTTTATCTATTTGGCGAGATTTTCGTTAATTTGACAACATTTAAAAAGTCGCCTAAATTGGCGACATTCCGCCAAATTTGTCGCCAAAATCTCGCCAAACGTTATGGATTAGATATGGATAAGATATTCTTATACCAGATAAATGACTATTGGTGTTCAAATACAAAAGTATTACTCAAAGTATCTTTTCTCATGAATGGAACAAGCTAGATCCATGAGAATGATATCACCAAATTTATCGCAGGATATCACATATGAAAAGTGAATATGTTTCTCAACAGTTAATATATTTTTTTAATTTATGGGATTTTTTGATAAATTTATTTGAAAAATGTTCAATATCCCTAGAACAGTTCATGCTACCGTTCTAAAGTTTATGTCAATCGTTTTCTAAGGAAAAATTACATAAGAAATGTCTATTTGCGTAACTTTATTAAAGGTTTTGATTCTTTGATGATTTTTTCAAAATTTCACTCGAAAATTTAGGAGGGTTCTGAACATTCGATTGCGTTTAAAAACAATAGGCTTCCAGTATTCACGGATTGTGATTTTTGTACCAAATTTGATTCGAATCGCTCCATTCGTGCGTAAGATATCGTCTCCACAGACTCACTGACACACACACACACACACACATACATTCACACACACACAGACCTCACCTCAAAAATGTTTGATTCGTGATCAGGGATGCTTGAAACATGCTCTCCCGTCGAAAACTCGAATTCGAATTTTCGACCCCGTCACAATACTTTCCTTATACATTATGTATATAAGGAAAGTAAAAATATTAAAACAATAGCATCGAAACGCTCCATTTATTCGTTAAGTTTCATTTCCACATACTCACGGACAGACCCACACACATGCATAAAAGCATCACCTCAAGAAGATCGATTTCAGTTCAGGGATACTTAAAGCATGCTCTTTTGTCGAAAACTCGAATTCAAATTTTTTACCCCGTCACAATATACATCCTATACATTATATAATGTATACAGGGAAAGTAATAGGGTAACATTCCGTTAACTAAATGGTGACTTTTCATATTATTAATATTCCTGATATGTTTATATCTTACATACTATATCTGAAATGGCATTTAAGAAGCTAAGGAACATTATTTCAAGAACCTGTGAAATGATAGGAAGTAACTCCCATTTAATGGAGTTTCCGAGATTTTATTGTTTTGAAAATATTAAATTAAACACATTGCAAAAATAGTGAGAACTGCTGAATTTCTTCAAAGATTTGCTAATAATTTTCCAAACGTTGAAATATTCCAGGGATTCTCTTAAAACACATTAATCATGGTTTCAGTATATTAGCCACGCCCACCGAATCTCAGCAAGATTTGCATTTTCAGACAAAAATATAATTAAAATAGTGATTATTTTAAACATTTGTCGAGAAAATAAAAATAGCACTTTGCAATTTTAGAAGAAATTAAATAAATCTATTAATATTTTAGAAATTTGTCAAACAAATTGAAAGTGAACTTTAGCAGGAGTGTGGTTCGTTTTTTATTCAAAAATTAAATTATTGATATTTTTAGCTTTGAAAATGTAAAATAAACTTCATAAATAAGATGCGAGATTTTTTTACTTTAAAGAGGCATTTCAGTGTGGTTTCAGGATATAAACAATGCCCCCCCTTCCCCCCCCCCCCCCCCACACACACACACAATTCTGTAAGATTTACACCTGAAAATTTTTAAATAAATTTGTTTATTTTTCAAAAATTTGTCCGAAAAATGAAAAGTGAACTTCAGCAGGGATTATTTAAATTTGCATCACCGGGGGAAAAATAATATATATATATATATATATATATATATGTGTGTGTGTGTGTGTGTGTGTGTGTGTGTGTGTGTGTTATGTATCTTGAAAAGAACTCATTAATGGTGAACTTCAGTATTGGTGTTTGAATTTTTGAAAAGTATTTTTTCTAAATGTTTTATGAAAATAAAAAGGAGACCTCAATAAGAATGAACACCCTCCCCCAATCATTACTTTGGCACATAACTGACTATTAAAGCTTGAATATTTTTGGAGAAACATTTAGGATTTGAAACAACGTGCAGCGATTTTCATCCCCATTTGAAGTCTTGCGGACTCAACAACGTAACCAATTTAACTTCTTGCAAGCAGCCATTATTCAGAACAGCTTATTCACTAGATGTAAAATATAATTTCGTCTGTAAACAACAATTAAATGAAATTTTATTATTTTTATATACTTTAAAAAATTATTTATGGTAGATAAAAGTACAATTTTAAACGTACCGACTACTAGCCACAGTTGATTTTGTTCAATATCCATATACAGATTTGCATACCTAATTTTGAAAGCATCCGCTAGATGGCAGATAAATTAAGCCGATCTAGGTTTCTTTACAATGTATTAAACCTCAAGTTTTTGTTGTCAGCTTTCATGTATTAACCATTTTACTACATCATTTGTTTTCACAACACAGACCATTTTAAACGGTCCCCAACCCAAACCATAAACAACATTTTTATTACATGCTAGAAAATGTATTCGGCGTTGCACGGAATTTTAACACTAGAACGACGAGAGCGGTCATTTTGACCACATAACTATTTTGAGAAACGATTCCTCCAAAACGAATAATCCCAGCCCAATGAAATATTATGACTTTTCTTATTTTCTTAAAGTTATTGAAAACACAGAAGAAAATTATTCTAGGTTTTATAATAAGAGAGCAAATCAACCATCTTCCTAGAAGGCGTCCAACGGCAGCGGTCAAAATGACCGCTGTCGTCGTTCTAGGAAGTCGCTGTTCGCTGCCATCGTTCTATGCATCTTGAGTAACCTGTATAGACACTTTGAAATTGCCGATAACGCAAAAAAACTTCCAGAATCTGTAAAATTTTGCAATTCCTCAAAGTGAGACGTGGATGTTCTAGCTAGACCAAATGGGCTGCCTGTATACGACGCGATCGGCATCAAGAAGATGGCCTATGTACATTTTCTACAATGCTCTGGATTTCGCGGCCATAAATGCCTGGATTTTTCTTCGCGCATGCAATTCTTCGCAAATTGCTGGACGGTGCAATATTTTGAATCTTGTGAACGAACTGCGATCCGCGTACTGTGCGACCAAGAAACGTCCAGCAGTCCTCCCTTGCGGAAAGTTAGCAAAAAGTAACAAAGGTCGTCAGTGTTCGTTCTGCCGTAATAAAACACAAGATTTGTGTTCATCATGCGATAAGTCCACCTGTGGAAAATGCCAAGAACGGTGCATCAAGAACACTTATTGCAAAAAATATGTCGAAAAAACATCCTAAATGGTTTCAACTATGATGTTTTGGTTTTGTGATTAAAGGTATGTTGAATTTTTTCTATGTCGGTCAAATTGACCGCCGTACGCCGTTCTAGGTAGTTCAAAATATCCGTCGTTCTAGTGTTAAGCAGGGATTAAATGAATTAATTCATCCAATCCCTGTTCTAATTTTCAAAA
This sequence comes from Amaurobius ferox, assembly GCA_951213105.1. Lineage (NCBI taxonomy): Eukaryota > Metazoa > Arthropoda > Arachnida > Araneae > Amaurobiidae > Amaurobius > Amaurobius ferox. The sequence continues at coordinate 86,209,723 of OX578143.1, forward strand.
AGTGTAGTCGCGCCTCGCTTACTTTTTAAATTCAGACACAAAATAACTACTGTGCTAATCTCAGATAAAAAAAGCCTTTAGTTTCAACGCATGTGCAGTCACGAGGAAAAACTTGCCGCACATGCGTACAAACGTCCAAAGAATGGAATAGAAAATTCCGATTTTTATGCTTTTGATTAAAAATTAAAAGAAAATCAGAAAAATGAAGGAATTCAAAAATTATTTTTACTTTCCCTGCAATATATAGTAATTCTGGGGAAAGTATTGAAATCATGCCGAAAATCGCAATAGAGTTTTCGACAGATTTGCACGTTTTGGAACCTCTAGAATATGAAAAACTATTTTTAGCATGACGTCTGTGCGTGTGTGTGTCTGTCTGTGTGCCTGCCTGTCTGTCTGTCTGTCTGTCTGTCTGTCTGTATGTCTGTATGTCTGTCTGCCTGTGCGTCTGTGTGTCTGTCTGTGCAATGTATGTATTCACACTAACTCAAAAACTAATGGACCAAATTTCATAAAATTTTGTAGGTAAGTCACTTGTGTGTGACCCTAATGCTGATTAGTTTTTAGTACGATTCGGAATAATAAAACCCGCCTTTTTTGTGAAATGGCCCGCAAAAATCGTCTGTATCCACTCTAACTGAAAAACTAATAGATCTAATTTTACAACATTTGGTATTTAACTTATTTTAATTTTATTAATTTTACACCTTTGAAAATAAGTCCAGTTACCAAATGAGAACGAAAATTGAATTAAAAGCGTAAATTCAGTGTAATTTTAAATAATTATGGGTGTTATTTTGTGCAATTAAACTCAACATAATGAATTATTGAAAAAATTAAGAGAACGTGAATATGAGTCTTCAGGTAAAGTCATGTGCTGCCCACATCAGATTTTTTTTCTGTTAGAATGCAAAGATATACATCCATATTTTTTGCCAAACTATAGAATCCTGTTTATCTTCCTTTTTTCGGATGCGGCAAAGTTTGAAAATAATAAATGAAACATACATATTACGGTAAATTTAAAAATAAATAAATAAATATGGAAGCAATAGGGTTACGGATTTGTTTCAAAGATCGTTAGCAAATATAATCACCTCCACCCCCACCCGAAGGTATGCAGCGATGACAATTCATTGCTGCAACAACAAACGCACACCCGACACAAGCACCCGGCTCAACGGTAACAGAAGATAACCCCACCTACAGGGCCCAACTTCAAAGATCATTAAAAAGAACGTTCTTCGATCTTTCGAATGATACCAAAATGGAAACTCTATGATAATATATATGTTAGATCGCTAAGAGACAAATTTTGTGAAAATAGTTCACAATCGTTCTTCGTCATAAAACAACTAACAAACAAATTTAGATTTTAAAACAAAATCTCGTTTTACTTTGTCATACCGGGAGTTCAACTACTTTAGTACTAAATTTCGCAGGTGTCCGAAGCTTATATTTTCCGCTGCAGACAACACAAACAGACAGGCAAGCAGACATATTTTATTATATAATATTATATGAAGAAATTCATAAAATCCGGCTTGTGTGTGTTAATTTCATGCTGAAAGCATATAAGATATCCTTGCCTGATTAATTTTTGTAACGCCCAGGTTTGATTGCTTTCATTCTGTTTGCGCCGCTAGTAGTCTGCCAATATTGTATATCTTGTCGTTTCTTTGAAAATATATCTCCAATGAAATGCACATATTAGGGATTCATTAGCAGTCAAAATTGGCTAGATATTGGCAATACAATATGACACCAATATCGGTGCTACATTGGAAATATTTTTATAATTTAGAACATATTGGCAACTAATACCAGCTAAATACTGAGCATGTATTGGCTGGCATGCTAATATTTTTCCTTCTTCTTTGACCCAGACCGTCCGACCTACCTGAAGATATAAGGTATCTATTTAGACGGCCGGGGAAGTGCCAGCCAATTTAGATCGGAACCCTGTGGGGAAGGCATTCACAGTGACTGTACCCTCCGTCCCCTACTACCAACCTCTCGGAAGAACTTACGAACCCACATGTTTTAAGTAATCGTACTCCGCGTGAACACGGGGACTGCTTAGGCAGAAGCGGGAATCGAACTCGCTTTAACCACTGGGAAGTCCCACCCCTAACATGATTATTATTATTATTATTAGTATTATTATTATTATTATTATTTTTATTATTAATGGCTAGACAATACTGAACCAATACTGGAAGTTAATACTAGCCGATTATTGTCACAGTATCCACATTTTCTACTGACCTAGTATCAGGTCTTTCTTGGCCTCCAATATTGGGCCAATATTGGCATGTATGTTTGAGTACGTGCGCATGCGTACATGATTGAATATGAGTGCCTGTTATTATGTGCGGATCGCCAGTCTCTGACCCAAATGTGGTCCTTGGTTCATAAACAATTGAAGATGACTGCTTTAATTTTTAATAAGTATCAATAAAAATCAATGTCAAAATGCAATTGATTTGTGTATAAATATTACAAGGATTTAATCCATACTACAACGTTAAGATCTTTAGAAGTAATGGAAATTTTAATAAAAAAATAAAGCATTTTTATAAAAAAAAAAAAATGATTTGCATTTATGATGAACCCTGATCATACTAAGAACATTGAATAATTGTGAACTGCCTGAAAAAATATACCTTAAATTAAGCAATAAAAATATTTATGAAAAAATTTTGCCATTTCATATTAAACACACATGCCCAATACTTTAATATATTTTCCAGGAAATGTAGCTGGCTAATATTTAACAAATTGCATATAAAAGTATTTAGAAGCACACTACTCAAGATAGAAAATGTAATAAAATTTGGTCATTACATTCCCTGTAATACATAATATGTAAAAGTTATTTTGATGATGTCAAAAAATAGGCTCTGGAACTTTTATATATTAACCCGTTTCGAGCCTCTGTGAAGACCAATCAACGATTTTTCCAATAATGTGTGAGACTGCGACTATAATATCTTTAATAACTAATCGACTATAATAACTAATTCAATAATATCGACTATAATAATTAATTCAATAATATTGACTATAATAACTAATTCAACAAAGTAAATTTAATTTGCTATCATTTTTGAACATCAAGTCCTGTTGGTTTTTAAGGTGAACTGACAAAGAAAACAGCTTCAGTTGTTTTTAACACTTTACAACAAAGTTGAAAAATGTTTATGACTTTGTTCATTCTGTCTGTCCGTCTGTCTGTCCGTTAGCACGATAACTGCCGTAAAAATGACTTAATCAAAATGAAATTTTAGTATGTTGTTCAGACGGTCTGTAGGACCTATGGGAATATAAATGAATAATATCACCCAATTAGTTTTGGATTGAACCCGGGTTGAAAAAATGAAATACATTGAGCCCTATGGGAACTAATTTTTCAAACATTTTTTAAGCGGATTTAAAATTCACAAATTGCTTCGAAAATTTTAGGTAATATTCAAATTGTTCCATAAAATATATAAAAAAAAAATTCAGCGAAATATATTCAGTAGTTTTTTAAATAAAAATTAAAATAATAATTACACCTCTTATATGAAACGATCACGTGACCATGATATGAAACGATCACATGACCCACTTCAAAATGATATATGGCATCCATCATGTTTCAAAATCGTGATTTTTTTTAAGTTCTTTTTAATTCATATTGAGTGTTGTATCCGTCCTAAAACTACTTTATTTTTGCTTAAATTCTGTGCATCTACATACTAAAACAACGCAATGACAATATATTTGAGTTTAAATGCTCATCTAAATTTGATTATTTCTACAACTAAGCCTATTTTTCACCTATGTAAAATGTAAACAGCAAAATATGTAGAATGAGTTGTATTAGAATTCCTGTATTTTTTTAACACAAAATAATTTAGTCCATGGAGTCTGCATGGCTGATATGAATGAAATATTAATTGATTTTATAAAGAGAAGGACGATTTTTTTCGATGAAGTTTTAAGCATAGAGTTTAATTATTTGTAGCTCCATGGTCTTAAATAAAATGTTTAAATAAAATAAATTATTATAGTATTGTGCAGAATGAAATGAATGGGAGAAAGTTATGAATGAAATCCTGTTTTTATAGAGAGATCCAGGCGTGTTATTTTTTCCATGACGTCATTTGAATTAATTTCAGTTGTTTTCGATGAAGTTTTCAAATATAATAAATTATCGTAGTATTATGATAATTCTAAAACTATTACCGAGGAATGTATAACATTTTAGAGATGTTTAAACCAGGCAATTTATATTTCAATGCCGTCATTTGAATGAAGTTCATTTTTTTCGATGAAGGTTTAAGTTTTCAAATATAATAAATTAATGCAGTATAGTGATAAATTTCAAAATATTACCGAGGAATGTATTGCATTTTAGACTTGTTTAAATAAAATTACATTGAAGTTGGAAAGTGTTTCATAATCAATGCTTTAAGCATGATTGATCTTTCTTGTTGTTTCTTTCTTTTCAGAAATCAGAAAAACATTACAAAAACATAATTATATTTAAAAATATTACTAAAATATATACTTTGTATATACATTTTTTAGTTTAAAAGCTAATGATAACATTCATTGGATGCTAACAATCATCCTTATGACACCATGAACACGCATCCTTATGAACTTATGAAAACAAATCCTTGTGGACAAATCCATCCATCCTTTTCCTCGGGTGAAAAACTTGTGCTTTCAACAAACACTAAGCTACAACTGCAAATACTATCCTATCAATACGTAAAAACACTTTGTGCAGGGGATAAGGAAAGCTCAAACTAAGTAATTAAGTACACATTAATAAAATAAAACAGAATACAGCTGTTTCGAGAGTACGTTAGATCCCCATGTCCCCCATTCCATGTTTTCGCACAATCCAGTTGAGTGCCTTATAACATCACCCTTTTGTTCTATCTGTGGTCTATTTTTTATCTTTGGGGACTGTTGTGTGTCGATTTATCTTAATTTTGTCTTATCGGCATTCATGTAATCTTGTTTCTACTTGTCTCATCTTGTTGGAACATTTCTCTTGTATTTAGGGACAGTCCAATCGTGTGTTAGTTGTCTATTGAGGATTGGCTGGGCTGATCTTCATTCTGATTTCTAATTGGCTCTCTCAGGTGGACTATTAATCTATGTCTTATGTATCTATGAAACCCAGCTGTTAGAAAAAACGGTTGAAAAAAGGCAAAAAACTACTGAGGTTCAAAAGGATACTCACAAAAATGACCAAACCGCGGTTGAGGCTGAGGATATGGAAGCTGAGACTGAACCTGCTGGTAAAACCAATGATGAAAAGATGGATGAAATCCTCAACCTCATCAGAGGGTTTATCAGCATGTTCGACCTAGATGCAATAAAACACCTGTTGATGCAGTTCGCAGAGCTAATACAAAAAAAGAGTGATCCAATGCAAATGGTCTTTGAGGCTTTTAAATTAATCGCGGACTTTAAAAATAACAGTGAGAATCAAACCCGCCATGGCTAGGTCCCAAAAAGAAAGCTTTAAAATAATATTTTGGAATGCGAACGGCATATCTCCAAGAATAAATGAACTTAGGAGCTACGTAAATGAAAATGATGTAGATGCCCTGTTAATTCAGGAAACTAAAGTTAGAGAAAATAAAAAACTAAATATAGCAAACTATATTGGCTATCACAACCTAAGCTCAAATACAACTGCTAGAAACCCCCATGGAGGAACAGCAATATATATCAAAAGAAATATTCCCCACGAGGAAATAAACAACATAAATCTTCAAGGAGTAGAAAATACTAGCATAAAAATTAAAATAAATAATGTAAACCCATTTATCCTAACTTCAATATATGTCAAAAACATGAGTGGTATAAATGTAGCTGCGCAGCTGGAACTGCTTTTCTCGCGATATCCAAACACAATACTCGCGGGCGACTTCAATGCACACCACCGAGCGTGGGGCAGCAGGAGATCCAACATACGCGGTACACAGATACACAGATTACTGAACACAACAAACACCAACATCATTGCACCGTCGAGACCAACCTGCTTCTCAGGTGCCAACGGCTCATTCATAGACTTTGTCCTAACGAGAAACATAGAATACGCTCACACTATCGATACCCTAGATGAATTCGACTCGGATCATTTACCGGTATTGGTGACATTCGATCTGAACACTCCCCTTCCAGCCTCTCTGGGACAAGAGAGGGTGAACTGGAACGTTTTCAAAAGAGCACTTTTTGAGCCGCACTTGGCAGTACCCAACATTATGAGCACGGCGGATATTGACTCTGCCACACACACACTCACAACAGAAATCAAGAGAGCTATTGCCTCTGCCACAACACATCGTGAGTCACCAAAAATGCCCACACTTTCCCACCATGTCAAACAATTAGTTAGGCAAAGGAACAGAATGCGTAAGACATGGCAGGCTAATAGAGACCCTACCCTCAAAAGGGAGCTTAACAGACTCACGTGGAAAGTCAGGGATAAAATTGTCGCAGAAAAGCAGCAACAGTATAAAGAGTTAATTGAATCCCTCAGCCCAGAAGACGTATCGCTCTGGCAATTCGCTAAAAGACTCAGAAAACCTCAAATTAATCTCCCGCCACTAATAGATGGCGTTAAAATCGCGTACTCAGACGAAGAAAAAGCAGAGGCGCTTGCTAGGCATTACGAAAAGCAATTTGAAGCGAACCACGATCTAATGTGTCAGGACACCCTAAGAATGGTTAGGCAAACTCTAAACAACTTCAGGAACTCCCCAGTCACGGCTGAGATTAACCCAGCCACCCCGCAAGAGATAATTGATATCATCAAAAACCTTAAAAACCGTAAAAGCCCAGGGCACGACAAAATCAGGAATATTGCGGTCAAAAACCTACCCTTAAATATAATATTTTACTTGACCACCCTAATAAACAAAATACTAAAACTAAATTATTTCCCCAAAGAATGGAAGGAAGCGATAATTATAGCGATCCATAAGCCTGGTGAGGATGCCACAATTCCAACCAACTACAGACCAATCAGCTTACTACCGACACTTAGTAAAATTACTGAGAAAATAATTCTTAATAGACTGAACACGCACCTTAGTGAGAATGATATTATCATTCCGGAGCAGTTTGGATTTCGGCCAAAACACTCCACCACTCATCAATTGCTGAGAGTGGTAGAGTACATATCTTCTGGACTTAATAGTAAGACACCCACAGCTGCGATTTTTCTTGACATACAAAAAGCATTTGATAAAGTGTGGCACTGTGGATTAGCATACAAATTGATCACTCTAAAAGTCCCTGACGCACTTGTCAAACTTTTAATCTCATACCTAAATAACAGACACTTCCAAGTTAGAGTAAAAGATAACTTGTCTACACCCAAGCTCATTAAAAGTAGTGTACCGCAAGGATCCATCCTGGGCCCGACACTCTTTAACATATATCTAAATGACATCCCCAGGACCCTAGACACGGAGCTGGCACTCTATGCAGACGACAGTGCGATACTTGCAAAACATCCTTACGTCTCAGTAATGCACAGACAGCTACAACAACACTTAGACATACTCCAAACATGGCTGGAAAAATGGCGAATAAAATTAAACCCCAATAAATGTCATTGGATTTATTTCTCTAGAAAACGTAAACCTCCGCCGCCTCTGTACATAAACAACCATGCCCTAAAAGCGGAAAAATCTACTAAATACCTAGGTGTAACGATAGATTCCCACCTAACCTGGAAACAGCACGTAACGAACTTAATCAAAAAAGCGTATATGGCCACAGGAGCCTTATACCCAATGATAGGAAACGGAAATCTAAGTTATCAAAATAAACTCCTAATTTATAAATCGGTCATCCGCCCGGGAATGCTGTATGCAGCACCCGTATGGGGATATGCCTGTAAAACTACTATAGACTTACTAGAGACAAAACAAAATAAAACCCTAAGGATTATAAGGAAAGCTCTTAGATACTTAAGAAACTCGGTAATTAGGAAAGACTTCAAAATAAAAACTGTTAGAGCCCAAATTAAAAAGCTAGCGCTTAAATTCTATAAAAATCTGCCATCTGTTCCAAATGAACTACTATTCAATCTGCATGACTATGATCATCGCAAAGCCAAATCACGTAAGAGACCCCGCGCGGTACTTAATATTGAAAATCGGAATTAGGTAAGTCCCAACTTAAATAGATGATATTAAATTAAAACTCGATCAATGTTTTCTAAAAAATGTTCTTAAACCTTAAACTGCCAAATTGATAGGAAATCCTTAGAACTGCATCAACTCCCCAAAATTACTCAAACTCTAAATGTGCAACAAACTGCCACACTAGGAGCTAAGTCAAATAATAAAAACAGTAAATCAAAAACCTCGAACCTCCAACTATGGGCAAATGAAATAATGTCACAGTATGAAGATAAGAACCACACCTAGAGATTGGAGATTAAAGGCGCTTTGCGCCTGGTGCTCTTTTCTGGACGAAACCCATTCCTCCTCCGCGTGAGCTTTACTCCTAATTTATAAATCGGTCATCCGCCCGGGAATGCTGTATGCAGCACCCGTATGGGGATATGCCTGTAAAACTACTATAGACTTACTAGAGACAAAACAAAATAAAACCCTAAGGATTATAAGGAAAGCTCCTAGATACTTAAGAAACTCGGTAATTAGGAAAGACTTCAAAATAAAAACTGTTAGAGCCCAAATTAAAAAGCTAGCGCTTAAATTCTATAAAAATCTGCCATCTGTTCCAAATGAACTACTATTCAATCTGCATGACTATGATCATCGCAAAGCCAAATCACGTAAGAGACCCCGCGCGGTACTTAATATTGAAAATCGGAATTAGGTAAGTCAAAACTTAAATAGTTGATATTAAATTAAAACTCGATCAATGTTTTCTAAAAAATGTTCTTAAACCTTAAACTGCCAATTTGATAGGAAATCCTTAGAACTGCATCAACTCCCCAAAATTACTCAAACTCTAAATGTGCAACAAACTGCCACACTAGGAGCTAAGTCAAATAATAAAAACAGTAAATCAAAAACCTCGAACCTCCAACTATGGGCAAATGAAATAATGTCACAGTATGAAGATAAGAACCACACCTAGAGATTGGAGATTAAAGGCGCTTCGCGCCTGGTGCTCTTTTCTGGACGAAACCCATTCAGTTCCGCGTGAGCCCATATCGTCCAAAGTTCTTTAATATGTGGTTGGACAGTCAGCCCGGCAATGAATCAAAAAGTTATCAGCTTGACATCAGTGGAGCAGCAATTTCGTCCTTCGTAATATCACAGTCCAGGGAGGACTTTAAGAGGAGTTGCCAAACCACAGTATGTTTTTTAATTGTTATAGTTAAAAAATTATTTGTTAATTGTTTGTTAATATTAAAAAATTGTTTGTTATATTGGCAATATCCAGACCTAAACATCTTGCGCAAAGATTGTAAAATTTACTGTGCATACATAAAATCCAATGACGTGACGTACAAGAAGATTTAGTGACGTCGGTAGGTTAGAATGGCAGTCGCAGTTAACAATTTCGGTTCCTTCTGATAGCCCGGAAACAAAATGCGCTCGTTTTCTATTCCATTGAGATCATAAGCACAGAATCAGGTAAAAAAAAATAAAATCAGCCTCGGAACGAGACCCCACCCCCCTTAATATCGTATTTTTGACGTTAAGTTTGTCGGTCTAGCTTGTACTGAAGAAGGGGATTAAACGTATCCTCGAAACGAATGTATGCTGCTCTGTTTAATTAATTTGTGCTTAATTACGTTGTTCGCGTTTTTCTTATTATCTTAGAAGTTTGTAATGTCCACTTTGACGATAAGAACTTGCAATTTTGTCCCATAGCTCAATTGGGAAGGCGCTGGCTGCCAAATGCAAAGATCAGTGATTTGAGCCCCAGTTGCAACAGAAAGGATTTTTACCAGTTACGTTTTTAAGTGAACTCTGTTTCTAAGAGGAATTCTGAGAAAGAGGAATTATAACGTCCTCGAAATATTGTAGTCACCTAATTTGCTTATAATTCGACAATGACCACTTATCATCCGAAATCAGCCTCACCTATTTACGTACTTTTTAGAATGATTTCTTAAGCGTAATAAGGAGCACTTTTACGGTGAAAATATTTTACATTTTCTACCGCCTTAGCTTTATGCCAGTATTGATTCGAGCAATGTCGGATATATTTCGGCTAATACCCAATATTGTAGGAAATTTAAAATATAAAAGCTAAAACTATATTTAGCAATTTGTTTATTCCTTCTTTTTCAGATACGGATCGAAATTTTATTTATTTATTTATTTTTGTCTCAAATAGATGAGTAAAAACAAACAACAACAATTTTCAAAGTTAGAAAAAGAGAAGAAGAAACGGGGTTATTAACAGATGCTTGTTTCTGACAAAGCGTTTTTTTTTTTTTATTTATTTATTTACAATCGATTCGATAATTCTATATAAGACAGAAAATTCAAAAGACAAATAAATAAAGAATATGATGTGGGCCAGCAAATGACTTTCCTCACAAACTAAAATCACATCCTTTCTTAGCTTACATTCCTTAGACTGGGTTTTGCATTGAAACGATTACACATTTCTGCTACAGTGAATTTGCAGTAATAATAATTTCTATTTACTTCCCCTGTAATACATGGTAATGTATAGAGAAAGTATTGGAATTATGTAGAAAGTCGCAATTTTTTGCATGACGTATGTGTGTGTGTGTGTGTGTGTGTCTGTCTGTGCAATGTATGTATCCACTCTAATTCAAAAACTAATGGACCAAATTTCATAAAATTTAGTAGGTAAGTCACTTGTAGATAACCCTGGTGCTGATTAGACTTTGGTACTGTTCGGTATGAAAGAACCTGCCTTCTTTTGCGAAATAGCCCGCAAAAATCGATGCATCCACTCTAGCTAAAAAACTAAATGGCTAAATTTCATAAAATTTGGTATATAAGTCACTTGTGGGATACTCTGGTGTTGAGTAGCTTTTGGTACGATTTGGAAAAGCAGAACCTGCCTTTTTTTACGAAATGACCCACAAAAATCGTCAAAATCTAAAATAAAAGACTGCGTGTGCTCACATGTATCAATTAACTGCTTGTTTTATACGTAATTTTTGGGGAGGAAAAAAATAAGACCAACCTCATTACTCTAGGACGGACTAAAACCGTTCACGAGATACTTTAGTTTTTTTCGTATTTTTGTTATACAGCCTTTGAAAAAATGTCCAGTTACTAAATAAAAACAAAAATTGAATTAAAATAGCAAATTCAGTGTTATTTTATGCAATTAAACTCAATTTAATGAATTATTAAAGAAATATAGAGAAAATGAATTTGAGTCTGCAGGGAAAGTCATGTACTGCCCACAACAGATTTTTCATTTGGGCTGCTGGGTGTATTTTAAATGAGGCAAATCTGCCTTGTTCTTAAAGAACTGAAATATCTGTAGAACGATTTATCTTTGCACATTGGGTAGAAATTATACACTGGCTTCCAAAAATTAAGCACGGACGGTTAATTCAACAAAAATGGAAAAGTAAAACTTTGATTAACTCAAAATTGTACATGAAGGTAGCAAATGTGTTTATGCATTAAAGAAAATAAGCATTATGTGCAAAGATGAAAAAAATATTTACTTTTCGTAAGTTATATGATGACGTCACATTTGGGTCATTAACAAAATGATGTATAAAGGCAAACAAACCAAACAAAACTTACATTAATATGGTATGTGACACCCCGGACCTTCACACAAACTTTACAACGATTTTCCATGTTTTCAATAAGGTAATCAACAATCACAGATGCGAGCAATGGCCATTCCTCCAATAGGGGAGTTTTCAACTCTCTGAGACTTGCTGGAGGAGGTAAACGTGCAGAGATAGCACACCCGAGGGTATCCCAAAGGTTTTCAAGGGGATTAAGGTCGGAGGAATACGCCGGTGACTCTATACAAGAAATACTCTCCCTTTCCAGGCATTCGTCAACGATGTTAGCTAGATGGGGACGGGCATTATCGTCCATAAAGGGAAAATCGGGACCAACTGCTACAGCGTAGAGTCTCGCAATGGGGTTTAGGACTTCATCCCGATACCGCTCATTCGTCACAGAACCGCCTTTAAAGATGTACAGTTCTGTGCGATATCTCATTGAAATTCCAGCCCACACCATGACTCTGCCACCTCTGAATGCGTGATGTTCGATGATGTTCTTGGACTGATTGCGTGTGACTCGTTCTCTCCAGACCCTTATACGCTTATCATCTGATTCCAGAGCAGATCTGGACTCGTCCGCGAACAGGACATTGCACCAATCTCAGACAGTCCAATTGACATGTTGACGACAGCACTTTAATCTTGCCCCTCTGGCTTGGACGGTTAGTGGAACAGAAAAACGTGGTACTCGGACGCACAGTCCCTTCACGTGGAGCCTTCAACGCACAGTATTGGCAGATACTGATTACCAAGTGCCGCTGCAACCATGGATGTAGCAGTTGTGGAGGTCGCTCGTCGATTCCACTTGGCTACTATAGCAATATACCGATCATCAAAGAGGGTGGTAACCCTCGGACGACAGGGAACAGGTCTCCGGACAACTGCTTGACGTGTTTGGAATTGTTTCCATAATCGAGAAATTGCCAAAGAAAATAGCGACATCTTTGATTGACTGTCTTGCTTCAATGCGTCCGACAGCACGACAGCGCTCACTATCTGTCATTCGTTCAGCCATAGAAACACGAATATCATCAAAAATAATCTTGCAAAAGTTATAAACACTTCGTATCAGGGCGCGGTAGCCCATTGGTTAGCGCGCTGGAGTTGCACTCGGTAGGCCCGGGTTCGATTCCAGCCGCTGCCAAAACTGCCGCCGTGTTCATGCGGAGTACGATCACGTTAAACATGTGGGTCCGTAAGTCCTTCCGAGAGGTTGGTGGTAGGGGAAGGAGGGTACGGTCCCTGTGGATGCCTCCCCCACTGGGTTCCGGTCTAAATTGGGTGGCACTTCCCGACCGTCCAAACAGTTACCTTACACCTTTCTGGTAGGTCGGACGGTCTGGGTTTCAACAACAACAACACTTCGTATCATCATTTAAATGCACCTCCTTAAACCCTTCAGAATGCTGGAATCTTCAACGAATGCCTAATTAGCATATATCCGGACAGTCAATCGTGATTGCCAGTAATATACGATATTTGCATACGGCCATCTATATCCATAGCGATTTTCAGCCACTCAAATTCAAATACGCTTTCGAAAAATGAAAATTTGCATTACGTGCTTAACTTTTGGAAGTCAGTGTATAAATTTTGTTACCAGAATTACATATAAAACAAATATTTATTCCTTATATCACACTAGAAAATGAACTAGCGTTGTCCGAAATTTAAGAGGAGCGGTCCTGGAGTAGCCATGTGTGCATTCCAGCTACAGTTTATTTTATTTTATTTTTGTTATACGCGAGCATATTATTTAAAACGTTGCGAGAGTATTATTGAAACGTTCTTTGGTTTTCAGGAATTCTCTGTGAGTTCCATTGCAGTTTTCATCAGAGATTTGCATCTTAAATCCCGGAATTTTCTAGATAATGTACCCAGCATTGCCGGGAATTTAGGATGCAAACCTTTGTTTAAAATCACACAGGAACTCACGGCGAATTCTCGGAAACCAAAGAACGCTTTAACAATACTCCCACTTATAATGACAAAAAAAAAAAAAATAAAAACCGCTGCGCTGGAAACTTTGCTAGAATACCCCGGTCATATCTTGGCTATATTGTCATATCTTGGCTATGCGTCATATCTCTTCACCCATTTGTAAATCTTTTAAAAATTCTCGAAAATTCGACTATTTATAGTATGGATTTCGTTTAAAATATGTTTGAAAGAGAATTTTTAGATCTTTCCCATGGTATCAAAATGGAAACTGTGAGATAATATTTTCGGTAGCTAAGCTTGCTTGAAAATCGTGCTAAAACATAAAATAACTAAAAAACTAATTCGAATTTAAAAAAATAACGCCGAGGTGCGCCTTCTCGAATCCTGGGGTACTTGTGTACAGAATTTCATGGCCGTAAGTAGCTTAGATTTTCCGCTACAGACAAATAAACACACAAACGAACGAACGAACAGACATCTTCCTTTATTATTATAGATTTATTTATTTTATTCTTTACCAGTATTTAAGCCTGTTAAAAACAAGGATACTAATAATTCAAACAGAACAGATTTGCAACTTTTTTTAATAAGTTTTATATTTGTTGAACATTATACGGAGCTTAGAGTCGAAAATGGTTGACTTAAATAAACTTTCGGCTCCATTAGATTATGCCTCGTGCTCGATACCATACGTGTTCAAATTCAGACTTCTAAGTCACCAAATCCTTGAGGGGGCTGCTAGACTTTTCAAAAGTCACCTTTTTCTCCACCACCCGGGTAAATTGAAAATCCGGCTCAGTTAGGTTTTGTACCGTGGACCATATTGTAAATGTGCAAAGATCTAGTCTTCTAGGTCACCGGCAGCTTTTGGAGGTTGTGAAACATTTTTAGAAGCCTTCTTCCCCCAATTCCTCTTCCCCTTCGGGGGAGGGGGTCGAAATTCGTAATGCGTTTGCTTCTGTTCCATGGTCAATACTACAATAAGTATACAAATATTCAACATTAATGGATCATCGCGGAATTATAGTGTATTGAAAGACTTTTAGAAAACACCGATTTATTTCGGCCAAGAGGAAAAATCGAAAGTTCTGCTCCGTTAGGTTCTGTCTCGTGTTCGATATGTACTATATAAGGTGTGTCAAAATAAAAAGGAGACTACTTTTATATCTAAAGAATATTTTAATTATAGAATATTTTAATTACAGAATATTGACATGACACCTACACATAATTGACATTGATGCACTGATCCCAGCGCGTAGAAAGAGTGGGAATTGCTTCACTGTAGAAACTCCTGGGTTGCTGACGGATCCGGCTTCATCCTGCGATAAATTTCTGAAGCATGCTCGCCTTCTGTGAGAAGAAATTGGATAACAGCTCTTTGGGCTGATCTGGAGAAATCCATAATGCATCCAACCCCGTAAAAACAATTTTCCCCAACTGAGGAGACGTTCGTTCACTGCAAATGCACTATGGGGAAAATGTCGCGCCATCTATCGCCAAACACATTAACCCACTGGCATTAGATACCGCGACAGCAAAAGTCTCCTTTCAATTGGGCACCAATACAGCAAAAGTCTCTTTTCCAATTGGGCACACCTTATACTTGTGCAAAGTATGCAAAGTATCAGTTCTCTAGGTGACCCGGGGGTAGGGGGGTCTGAAAGGTCTCGAAAGACAAACACGTCAGACAATTATTATATAGATTTTTCAGCTTTCTACGAGTCATTTTGAAAATAACCTACCATTTTTTATCAATTTACGCCAAAATTTAAAGCTATATATATTTCCATGTGTTTGCCTGTGTATGCAGTGTATGTGTCTATTCTATTTTTAAAACTATCCGTCTAATTTTTATGAAATTTTGCAGTCAGGTGTCTTATGAGATTCAAATGAGAAGATTATACGGTAGTTCACCCAACTATCTATCGCCAAACACATTAACCCACTGGCATTAGATACCGCTACAGCAAAAGTCTCCTTTTCAATTGGGCACACCTTATACTTGTGCAAAGTATCAGTTCTCTAGGTGACCCGGGGGTAGGGGGGTCTGAAAGGTCTCGAAAGACAAACACGTCAGACAATTATTATATAGATTTTTCAGCTTTCTACGAGTCATTTTGAAAATAACCTACCATTTTTTATCAATTTACGCCAAAATTTAAAGCTATATATATTTCCATGTGTTTGCCTGTGTATGCAGTGTATGTGTCTATTCTATTTTTAAAACTATACGTCTAATTTTTATGAAATTTTGCAGTCAGGTGTCTTATGAGATTCAAATGAGAAGATTATACGGTAGTTCACCCAACTATCTATCGCCAAACACATTAACCCACTGGCATTAGATACCGCTACAGCAAAAGTCTCCTTTTCAATTGGGCACACCTTATACTTGTGCAAAGTACCTGTGACCCGGGGGGAAGGGGGGTCTGAAGGGTCTCGAAAGACAAACACGTTAGACAATTATTATATAGATTTTTCATCTTTCTTCGAATCATTTTGAAATAACCTACCTTTTTTTTTATCGATTTGAGCGAAGATTTAAAGCCATGTATATTAACATGTGTTTGCCTGTGTATGCAGTGTATGTGTCTATTCTATTTTTAAAACTATCCGTCTAATTTGTATGAAATTTTGCAGTCAGGTGGCTTATGAGATTCAAATAAGATTATACGGTAATTCAAGGAAATATCCTTGCACAAACAGAGTAGTGTAGCTGATAGCATAACTGATCCCAATAAAGAAGATCCAGGTGATTTTCTGTTCCAATTAAATAAGGTTTTTGAAGTAAAAATAAGTCAAAAAGAAACAAATTAAAATATTAATACTAAAATTATAAATTTAAAAATTGTCCTATTTTATTGATGCATAGTTTGAAATACTTTCAGGTTAAACTTTAGTACATTGCGAAAATGTAAAAACTTGAAAAAAGCACAAATTAAAATATTAATATAAAAATTATAAATATAAAAATTGTCCTATTTTATATATGTACAGTCTAAAATACTCCCAGGTTAAACATTAGTACATTACAATAATGTAAAACTTAAAAAAAAGAACAAATTACAATATTAATATAAAAATTATAAATTTAAAAATTGTCCTATTTTATTGATGTATATTTTAAAATACTTCCAAGTTAAACATTAGAACGTTGCAAAAATGTGAAACTTGAAAAAAGAACAAATTACAATATTAATATAAAAATTATAAATTTAAAAATTGTCCTATTTTATTGATGCATTGTTCAAAATACTGCCAGGTTTAAACTTTAGTATTTTGCAAAAATGAACGTGTTTCACATTTATTCTGACTCCGAATTTTGAGCCATCTAATAAACATTGAAAAGGCAAAATATGAATTTTTAAAACCATACTTCTTTCAGAAATTTATATTCTGAAATAAGAATAAAATGCATTAGCTTTTTAAAGAACAAATCATTATTTTCGGCCCAGGTAATTTACCCACTTTCTTTGAAGTTTCTAAGGAAAGAGAAAGAAAGTAAAAAAGAAAACCTGAAAAGCAACTTAAAATATTCCCTATCGGTTATTTCAAGTTTCTTAACTTTCCTGACGAGTCCAATCCTTGTACTTTATCGGGAAACGCAATTCTTTAGACACACAAGGAAACTCTGCTAGTTTTAACGTAAAGTCGAGAGCAAACATTCTAACGTTATTTATCGTCTGCCTTTCCGAAACTTATTTTCTCATTCTGGCAACAAGTTTAAGAAATGAAAAATGAAACAAAATGGTTAGAAGTATGCTTCGAATAGACTTTTAGCAGATCGATACGGTAATTGAAATATCAGGCTTCGAATATATGGATGGAAACAGACAGAGAAGCTGCTTTGTGATGCGATATTTTGTTTCTTTGGAATTTTAAACTTGCAGTAAGGAGATTTTAAAACTTCGCTTCTTGGTTTATAAAGAATAATAGTTTTAATATTCTGGAAATGTATGCTTTTTACTGTAATGTATAAAAGAAGAGACCGGGGTAAGTTGATAAGTAAAATTCGTACATGCGTTTTCGTAATATTATCTTTCTGGAAAGGGGGGCACTTTTCATTACCAGTGGTGCTCAACCTTTGGGAACATCGAGATCCACCTTTGATATGCAATTAAGCTAAAGATCGACTTCTATTATATTTAACATACTTGTATATATATTTTTATTTGTAGCACTTTGTATATGTAATAACTATTTTGAAAACAGTATTATATAAGCCGTTGCTCCCCATTTGAAACAGTTTTGCATATAAGTGTTTATACATGGGAGCTATTTGTATATTTAAACTGTATTTAGTATTGGCAAACATTTCTGTACATAACTGTTCATCATTTATATCTTGGCATTATGTTTTGTTTTCTGGTTTTTGACTGAGTGCGTATTATTCCTCCACCATAGCTGGTAAATAATGTAAACTTTCGGATCGATGCCTATAGGTGGTTAGTCTGTTAATTTGTAGGTAACATAACATATCGGCAGGGACGTATTTAAAGGGGATGAGTAGGTCTCAATTTAAAAAAAATGTATGAATAGAAGAAAACGTCCTCGAAAACTCTGTTACATGTCTTTTTAAAATACGACTTTAATATTTGATAATTTAAAGAAAGAGAGAGTTAGACATAGTGCCGTTTTTTAACTTGCAATGTTACACTGATAGAGAGTGGGGAATTTCACAGAAATTTTAAAATTCTACTTTAAATATCCAGTCATCTTTTAATGAAATAAATTTACTTAATTTGATTTCTGCTGAAATTATTTCATGTTTACAAATAGTGACACATACCGGAGATTGGAGCTTTAAAAGCTAAGAACTCCTCAAGTCCAATCGCCACCTTTCATGCATTATTTTTTTTCTCTTTTTATTATGAACTACAACACTGAACATAAAACGATAATCTGAAGATAAACCTCACTTGTCTATTTTTGTGATATTTACAGTAAAATTTAAATTTTGTTCCTGTCAAGAAAAATGCAAAACTCCTCATTTTCCACAAAAATCTTCCAAAGATCAAATTGACAATCCATGGTGATCGACTGGTAGATCCCGATCGACAAGTTTATCACCACTGGAATAAATTCTATATGCACGTGTTACGCAACTTCACTTAAAATAAGCAAAACTTATCCAAACAAAACTGGCCCAAAGTAAATTTTTTCTGTTGATCTTTGTTGTCTTCTGACACAATTTGAGTGAACTTTTATTTCAACATTCTTTCTAATTAAAGACTTATTTGGGTATTAATTAATATAACTCAGTTGTTGCGTACTGTATTTGGTTACACTTCATTTACCTATCCTAATTAAACTGTAACACCTCCGTTTGGGGCAAATTAATGCATTTAAAATGGGGCAAGTTCATACTATGCATTAACTTACCTTGATAGCATCTAATCAATTATTTTCGCTTATTCTCAAAACAATGGTTCGTAAATGACCTCACCTAGAATTACAGTCAGTGCAAAGGAGAACATATTGTAATTGAAATGTTGAAAATTAAAATTCTAAAAAGACGAAATATTTATAAATCTGGCTAATCTTACATAATAAAAGAAGATGTCTGTTGTTGTTGTTGAAACCCAGATCGTCCGACCTACCAGAAAAGTGTAAGGTAACTGCTTGGACGGCCGGGAAGTGCCACCCAATTTAGACAGGAACCCAGTGGGGGAGGCATCCACAGGGACCGTACCCTCCTTCCCCTACCACCAACCTCTCGGAAGGACTTACGGACCCACATGTTTAACGTGATCGTACTCCGCATGAACACGGCGGCAGTTGTGGCAGCGTGCAAATCCAGCGGGCTACCGTGCCCGAAATGTGCCAACAGCACGCGGTGTTCCCAGGTGGTCACCCACCCAAGTACTAACCGCGCCCGATGCTGCTTGACTTTGGTAATCTAACGAGAACCGGAGTTATCAGCACGGCAGGACCGTTAGCTTTAAGAAGATGTCTGTGTGTGAATATTTTTGTCGTTTTGTCTGTAGCAGAAAATCGAATCTTCTTACAGCTGGGGAGGACAAAGGTACTCTTCGGTACAGAGGTACTTCAGGTCTCCAAATAATGCAGTTAGGCGAGATTTCACACATTCGAATTAATTTAGAAGTAATGAACATTTAAAGACGAAAATCCGTCAAAATTAATTGCAAAATCAATTTTATTCCAGGCAGATAATAAATCGCAGCTGCGAACGCGTTTCAGAAGTAGGTGGCCTGCGAACGATATCTCAGACTTTTGCCTAGAGGAATTTTGTATTATTTAAGTAGCGGGCGCTTATTGAGGAACTGCGCAAAGCCGGGTAATTAATTCTAGTATATTACATAGTTATTTTTTTTTATTCTTAATATTATTAACACCGAAATTAATAATTTGCATTCCATAAAACACCGTTTCTTTACGTTTTTTTCTCTAATCACGCTCTAATAATTTTTTGATCTAATCATTTTTTAACGTTTTCCTTATGAGTGTCACTTTGCCCCAAGGTGGGATAAATTGATATGTTTCCACTTCGTTAACTAAATAGTCTTTTATGGGTTTCTGATTCGAGTCTCGTAAATTTTTAATTGGCGCTGTTCCGTGGAGTTCATCAATGTTCACGTGGAGTTCGGGCACGTTAAATATGTGGGTTCATAAGTTCTTCCGTTATTGTTCCTGTTTCTTATATTATTCCTGTTTAAGCTCATTAGTGATTTTAAATAAAAGTGTTAGTTATCCAAAAATTTTGACTCGTTCTTTAATCCTGGGAGAACACGTACACGATTCCAGAGGATACGTTGTAACAATATGTAAGAAAAGTTATGTGTTGGACACATCATATATATATATATATATACCTCAATCTTCATGTTTTTCTATGTAGAACAATTGGAATTGCTGTAAAAGAAAATTAAATGGTCAGATGACTTTTGTAGTGAGAATAAATATGATTAACCACCAATGAAATCTTAATACAATTCCTTCTTTAAATACCAATCGATATATTCTAACTAAAACGTACTGACAACAGGTATTTTCACTTACTTTTCAGTGCTTCGAACTCAGCAGAAAATACTTTACCGACACACACAAAACAGCTTTGTTTGCTTTTCTGGTTGAAAGAAAGCATTTTTTTTTCCTTTTTCATGTGTGCTTAAGCAATTATACCGAAACCAATTGTTCAATAAAATTTAGCAATTCCTTGTGGTAACAAAGGGTAAAAACACTGCCAGAAAAATGTACCAAAATAGTGCTTTTCTGGTCTCTTTCTTTTTCTTTCTTTTTTTTTTTTTTTTTTTGTGTGTGTGTGTTTTATTACAATTCCATTGACTACACGTACCAAATTGAAGCATACTTTCTGAATTTAAATTCGGTATGTAATGTGAGATAACTTTAAATTTAAAAGTTGGATATAGTATTATTTTATAACATTTCTATAAAATAATAAGCCTCTCAAAGGCTGAAAAATACGACTCTTAAAAAAATGAAGTTGTAACTGTTTAATAAGGTTAATTTTGTTTAAAAATGGATGGCGATTATAATTTCAAATCGTCATTTTAATCGAAAATTGGCTCAGGGTCGACCCCGTAGTCGATATTATAATCGCTCAAAATTTCGTCCCTCTAGGTCACTGAAGGGATTTTGTTGGTTCTGGAAAGACATTTTGACCCCCTTCCTCTCTTTTTGTCCCTCATCAGAGGAAAAATCGAGGATAAGTCTCTTAAATTCTCCCCGTAGTCTATTATATGAGTGTGCAACGATTCTGGTTTATAAGTCACCAGCAAGTCCTTAGTAAGACTTTTTGAAAAAAAAAAACATTTTCTGGGAATTATTAAGTTTTCTGTGTCACAGGGGCTTCTGAGAAGGTCTAGACACACAAAATTACCATAAACATTTATTATATGGATGAAAATAGTATTACTTAAATTATTGAAAATTAACGAATTTAAAATTAATAATTAAAGTTAACTTTCGCTAACGAAAGTTAACTTTCTGTTAACGAAAATACGCTTTTTAGCATTATACATTAGAACACTTTTCGAATAAATGTTGTCGGCGTGTATATTTGTGCAGTCCGGAGAGGCGACTATAACTAGATAAATGAATATTTTGTTATAAATATTTATATTCAGAAGGATCGTGTACAAAACTAGAGCTCAATAAACGTTTTGTAATTTAACAAGAAGTTTTATAATTTAAGATTATGATATAATTGTATTTCATATTTTTGAGGAGAATTATTAATGTACTATTGTAAATTATGCTATTGTAAATTAAAATGTAATAGTTTATGAAAGAAAATGACAGTTGTAAATAATGCTATTGTAAATTAAAATGTAGTAGTTTATAAAAGAAAATGACAATTGTAAATTATGCTATTGTAAATTAAAATGTAATAGTTTATAAAAGAAAATGACAATTGTAAATTAAAATGTAATAGTTTATAAAAGAAAATGACAATTGTAAATTATGCTATTGTAAATTAAAATAGTTTATAAAAGAAAATGACAATTGTAAATTATGCTATTGTAAATTAAAATGTAATAGTTTATAAAAGAAAATGACAAATGTAAATTATGGTATTGTAAATTAAAATGTAATAGTTTATAAAAGAAAATGGCAACTCTGTTCTGTATGATAAAAAATTTTCTATACGAAAGGAAACTATATTGTACTTTAGAACATTTTTCAATAGATTGTATGGTTGAGAATTAAACAAAATCTTATTTTAAAAATATTGCGATAATTATAAAAGAATCTTGCTTAAAAAAAATAGTTTCAGAACATTCTTTTGTGTAACTAACAAATTATTTTCCTATACAGAATTCCTGTCCACACCAAAGCTTTATAAGAAAAGGTCCACAAGTGTACACATTAGATCAATCTAACATAATAAAGGAAGATATCTGTGTGTGTGTGTAAGTGTGTTATGTATGTATACGTGTATATGTGTAAATATGTATACGTATGTGTGTGTGTGTGTAAGTATGTATACGTGTGTTATGTATGTATATGTGTATGTATACATATGTGTGTGTGTAAGTATGTATACGTGTGTTATGTATGTATACGTGTATATATGTAAGTATATATACCTATGTGTGTGTGTGTGAAACCGCTTTATTTTTGCGTAATTTCTGCGCATCTATATATTGCGCCAACGCAATTACATTATTTTTCAGTTTAAATGATCTTCAAATTTTGATTATTTCTACAACGAAGCCGAATGCGAATGTAAACAAGTGATTGTAAGATGAGTTATATAAGAACTGCTGAATTTTTTTCACGAAAAATTATTGGAGTCTGGAATAAAAGTGATATGAATGAAATATTCATTGTTTTTACATAGAGAGCTAGACGATTTATATTTCAATGACGTCATTTGAATAAATTTCATTTTTTTCGATGAAATTTTGAAATGATCTTCAAACTTTGATTATTTCAACAACGAAGCCGAATGCAAAATGTAAAAAAATCTGATGTGGGAAGCACATGACTTTCCTTATATAATGCAATGAATTTACTACTGTTACAGCAAAGAAAATAGCTTATTCTTATAGTAGATACTTATATTCTTTCTAAAATATTAAATTTTCGTTAATTAGTCATCATTTCCATCGATTTAGCGGCATTTTTATCAATTTGGCAAGATTTTCGTTAATTTGGCAACATTTAAAAAGTCGCCAAGTTGGCGACATTCCACCAAATTCGTCGCCAAAATCTCCCCAAGCGTTATGGATGGAGAAATAAGTTATTCTCATAGCAGATAAATGACTATTGGCGTTCAAATACAAATGTATTACTCATAGTATATTTTCTTATGAATGGAACGAGCTAGATCCACGAGAATGATGTCACCAAATTTCTCGCATGATATTACATATGAAAAGTGAACATGTTTCTCAAGAGTTAATATATCTTTTTTTAAGTTTTGGGATTTTTTAATAAATTTATTTGAAAAATATGCAGTATCTCGAGAACGGTACGTGCTAGCGTTCTAAAGTTTATGTCAATAGGTTTCTAAGGAAAAATTACATGAGAAATGTATATTTGCGTAACTTTATTAAAGGTTTTGATTTTTGATGAATTTTTCAAAATTTCACTCGAAAATTTAGGGGGGTTCCGAACATTCGTTTGCGTTTAAAAACAATAGGCTTCCAGTATTCCCGGATTATGATTTTTGTACCAAATTTGATTCGAATCACTCCATTCGTTCGGAAGATATCGTCTCCACAAACTCACTGACAGACACACACACACACACACACAGACATCACCTCAAAAATGCTTGATTCGTGATCAGAGATGCCTGAAACGTGCTCTCCCGTCGAAAACTCGAATTCGAATGTTCGACCCCGTCACAATACTTTCCTTATACATTATGTATATAAGGAAAGTAACAAGTGATTGTAAGATGAATTATATAGGAATTGCTGAATCTTTTTCACGCAAAATTATTGGAGTCTGGAATAAAAGTGATATGAATGAAATATTCGTTGCTTTTACATAGAGAGCCAGACGATTTATATTTCGATGACGTCATTTGAATAAATTTAATTTTTTTAGATGATGTTTTAAGTTTTCAAGTAAAATAAATTATTGTAGTTCTGCGATAATTAAAAAAATATCACCGCTGAATGTATCGCATTTTAGAGATGTTTAAATTGCATTTCAGTTGGAAAGTGTTTCATAATCTTCATACATGATTGATCTTTCTTGTCTCTTACTTTCGACCTAGACCGCCCGACCTACCTAATATAAGTATGTATTTGAACGGGAGGAATAATGCCACTTAATTTAGACCGCAATCCGGGAGAGCGGTACCGTACCTTCCTTTCCCTATCACAAATCTCTCAGGGCTTTCGGACCCACAGATTTAACATTCCACAACCCAGCCTGGGCCGCTCGTCCTACGGCTTAGAGCTACTATTTGTTCAACCGGAGTACTCTGCGCTAACGCGGGGATGGTATAAACAGAGACAGGAATTGAACACGAGTCCTCCGGGTGCAATCCCTGTAATCCCACCCACTCTCCGGTTGTCTGTACCGCTTGGCGATAAATTTGGCAAACTTGGCGACTTATTTAGCTAATATCGTCATTACATTATATAGGAAAAGTCATGTGCTGCCCACATCAGATTTTTTTTCATATCTTGAATTTACGTAGCTTTCATAATTTTAGAGATAGAACCATTAAACCACGAAAGGGTCGTGTTACCGTTTTTAACACTTTACAACAAAGTTGAAAAGTGTTTATGACTTTTTTCATTCTGTCTGTCTGTCTGTCTGTCCGTTAGCACGATAACTGCCGTAAAAATGACTTAGTCAAAATGAAATTTTAGTATGTTGTTCAGACGGTCTGTAGAACCTATGGGAATATAAATGAATAATATCACCCAATTAGTTTTGGATTGAACCCGGGTTGAAAAAATGAAATACATTGAGACCTATGGGACCTAATTTTTCAAACATTTTTTAAGCGGATTTAAAATTCACAAATTGCTTCGAAAACTTTAGGTAATATTCAAATTGTTCCATAAAATTTATAAAAAAAAAATTCAGCAAAATATATTCAGTAGATTTTTAAATAAAAGTTAAAATAATAATTACACCTCTTATGTATGAAGCGATCACTTGACCATGATATGAAAAGATCACGTGACCCATTTCAAAATGAAATATGGCATCCATCTTGTCTTAAAATCGTGATTTTTAAAGTTCTTTTTAATTCATATTGAGTGTTGTATCCGTTTCAAAACCGCTTTATTTTTGCTTAAATTCTGTGAATCTACATACTGAAACAACGCAATTACAATATATTTGAGTTTAAATGAGCATCCAAATTTGATTATTTCTACAACGAAGCCTATTTCTCACTTATGTAAAATGTAAACAGCAAAATATGTAGAATGAGTTGCATAAGAATTGCTGTATTTCTTTAACGCAAAATTGTTTAGCTCATGGAGTCTGCATAACTGATATGAATGAAATATTCATTGCTTTTACAGAGAGAAGGACGATTTTTTTCGATGAAGTTTTAAGTATAGAGTTTAATTACTTGTAGCTCCATGGTCTTAATTTTGAAATAAAATAAATTATTATAGTATTGTGATGAATCAAATAAATAGGAAAATATTAATGAATGAAATGCTACTTTTATAGAAAGAGCCAGGCGTGTTATTTTTTCTATGACGTCATTTGAATGAATTTCAGTTGTTTTCGATGAAGTTTTCAAATATAATAAATTATCGTAGTATTATGATAATTCTAAAATTATTACGGAGGAATGTATCGCATTTTAGAGATGTTTAAACCAGGCAATTTATATTTCAATGCCGTCATTTGAATGAAGTTCATTTTTTTTCTATAAAGGTTTAAGTTTTCAAATATAATAAATTAATGTAGTATTGTGATAAGTTTTAAACTATTACCGAGGAATGTATTGCATTTTAAAGTTGTTTAAATAAAATTGCATTGAAGTTGGAAAGTGTTTCATAATCAATGCTTTAATCATGATTGATCTTTCTTGTTTGAATTGTATTTTTTGTAGAGAGGCTTCAAAAACAATTAGATCAAGTAGAATATGTAAACATACAGTAGGACATAATAATAATAAAATAAATATTAATTAAATATTGAGTGGAACCTATCAAGCTTACCCAATAAAATTTCATGGAATTTGGTACAGCCGTTTTCTCATGATGATGAGTCTTGCCGGCGGATTTTCAATTTTATTTGTGTAGATAAAATAAAATCAATTGAAACGGTCAGAGGATTAAAAAAAAGTTTAGAATGAATAAATATAATTAAACGCTAATGAAATCTTTATCCCACTACTTTCACCGCAAACCAATGTCAATATACTGTAACTAAAACATGCCGACAACAAGTATTTTTATTTAAGCTTCGACTGCTTCGAACTCGGCAGAAAATATTTTAAGAATAGCGAAACGCAAAAGAACTTTGTGTTTACATTTCTCGTTAACTTAAAGGAATGCAATTTTTTGGCCATGTGTGTTCAAGCAATTACATTGAATCCAAATATTCAATAAAATTTAGAAATTCCTTGTGGCAACAAAAGATAAAAACGCGAGTTGGAAATTGTTGCAAAGCGTTGCTTTTTTGCCATAATTTCAATTGGCTATTCGTGCCAATTAGGAAAGAAAATGATGTGGGCAGAATATGACTTTCGCTGCAGACTCATATTCATCTTCTCTTTGTTTCTTAAATAATTCATTAAATTGAATTTAATTGCACAAAATAACACTGAATTAATTTAATTCAATTTTTATTTTTATTTGGTGACTGGAAATTTTTCATAGTCGGCGTAACAAAAATACAAAAAAACTCAAGTATCTAGAGAACGGTTAGTCCTAGAGTAATGGAGCTGGTCTTATTTTCCTTGTCAAAAATTACTTATAGAACACGCATTTAATTAATATTTGAGCACATGTAGTCTTTTATTTTAGATTTTGGCAACTTTTGCTGGCCATTTCGTAAAAAAGAAAGTAGGTTCTACTTTTCTGAATTGTACCAAAAGCTAATCAGTACTAGGGTATCCTACATGTGAGTAATTGACCAAATTTTGTGACATTTGGTCGATTAGATATTCAGCTAGGGTGGATACATGAGATTTTTGTGGGTCATTTAGCAAAAAAAGGCGGGTTATTTTATCCCGAATTCGATCAAAAACTTATCAGTATCAGGGTCACACAGAAGTGACTTACCTACCAAATTTTATGAAATTTGGTCCTTTCGTTTTTGAGTGAGAGTGGATATGTACATTGCACACACAGACGTCACACTAAAATAGTTTTCTCGTATTCTAGAGGTCTCAAAACGTGTAGATCCGTCGAAAACTCGAGTTGCGATTTTCGACACGATTCCAATACTTTCTCTATACATTACCATGTATTGCAAGGAAAGTAAAAAGTTCGTATAAAACAAGCGTTTAATCAATACATTTAAACATATTTAGTCATTTATATTCAGATTTTGACGATTTTGGGAAGCCATTTCACAAAAGAAGGTTGGTACTATTTTTCCAAATCGTAGAAAGATCTAATAAGCACCAGGGTAACAGAGAAATGACCTGCGGGCGGCACAGCCTAGTGGTTAGCGCCCGAGGATTGCACTCGGACGACCCGAGTTCAATTCCCGTCTCTGCCCTAACTGTCCCCGCGTTCACGCGGAATACAAGCACGTTAAATATGTAGGTCCGTAAGTCATTCCGAGAGATCGGTAGTAGAAGAAAGAGGGTACAGTCCCTGTGAATGCCGCCCCCACTGGATTCTGGTCTAAATTGTGTGGTACTTCCCGGTTGTCCAAGCACATACCTTACACCTTCGTGTAGGTCTGACGGTCTGGGTCGAAGAAGACAAAGTGACTTCTCTACTAAATTTTGTGAAATTTCGTCGAATAGTTTTTGAGTTAGAGTGAATACACACATTGAACAGACAAACACATATTGCACAGATAAAGAGACAAAACCACATTGCACAGATAAACAAATAAACAACACCCAGACTAACGCACACAAAAACATCACACTAAAAATAGTGGATTCGTGTTCTACAGTGTTCGAAACATGTAGATCAGTCAAAATCTCAAGTTACAATTTTTGACATGATATCAGTACTGATAGGAAATAATATCATGTAGGACATGATATCATGTAGGAAAAGCAATACATTCGAAGTTTAATTTTGAAAAATATGAATTAATTTCAGATATGAATCCTTTCCTAAATTATTACTTTCCCATATTTTGTCACTTTATGCTGCCATACTATCACACTATCGTCATTCTCACAGAACCACCTACAATAGGATTTCCCAAATTTAAGATCGTACTACCATTGCAGATAACAACAACCATAGGTTCGTTTTTCCCGCTTATCAGCATAGTGGAATACCTAAACAGTTTTTACGGCCTTCTTACCTTCTCCCCAAGAAATAATGACGTTTACAAGCAATCATTATTATTTGAAGATCGAATCATTTGACCATGGCATTTCGTGGTCTTGGCTATAAATTTGGCGAAAAATAGCCGACGGCGACTTTTAGCGAATTCTGGAAACTTTTCGAATTTAATAATTTGGTTCAGAATTTCCCAAATTACGTCGATTTTTTTTTTCTCTTTTCCACTGAGTGTATATAAGTTGGCCATTACTCTGTTATAAGGAGTTGGCGTGATACGAGTAAATAATGTGATGTGGGCAGACACATGACTTTCCTTGCAGACTTATATACACGTTCTCTTTATTTTAATTAAATTTAATTCACTTTTTATTCAAATTTCGTTCTCATTTGGTAACTGGACTTACTTTCAAAGGTGGCGTAGAGAAAATTTGGAAAAAACGAAAATATCTCGAGAACGGCTAGGCCTAGTATAGTGGGGTTGGTCTTATTCTTTTCTTCGTTAAAAATTACGTATAAAACAAGCATTTAATGGATGTATTTCAGCATACGTAGTTTTTTATTTTAAATTTTGTCGATTTTTGCGGCCATTTTGCAAGAAAGGCAGGTTATTTTTTCCGAATCGTACCAAAATCTAATCAGCACCATAGTGACCCACAAGCGACTTATCTACCAAATTGTGTGAAATTCGGTCCATTAGATTTTCAGCTAGAGTGGATACAAGCTTTTGCGGGCCATTTCGCAAAAAAAGGCGGTTCTTTTATCCCGAATCGTACCCAAAACTAATCAGCACCAGATTCGCCCACACGTGACTTACCTACCAAATTTTATGAAATTCGGTCAATTAGTTTTTTAGTTAGAGTGGATACAATATCTGCACAGACAGACACACAGACTAAAAATAGTTTTTTCGTATTCTAGAGGTCTCGAAACGTGTAGATCCGTCGAAAACTCGAGTTGCGATTTTCGACATGATTCCAATACTTCCCCTATACATTACCATGTATTGCAGGGAAAGTAAAATGACTTACGTCAATGTCTTAGGAATATAATCATCTATTTTGTAAATTAGTTGAGTATTTTATTGCTCTTTTATTGTACCTGAGAGTTAATTTTTGATCTTGTAAGATAGCTATAGTATTATTAGAGGTATATTGTTCCTCATTATGCTTATCAGTGCTTTAAATAAAAGAGTTAGTTATCCAAAAATTCAGACCCATTGTTGTATCCTGAGAATACACATACGATTCCAGAGGATACGCCGTAAAATTATCGCCAACACCTGCAATGGCTGCAAGAAAACTTCCCTGTGCGCAACAATTTTGCGCACCTCTATGAAGACTGCCAAATAGAGTTAACCATTAGAATTCAAATTTATTAAAGATCGAACTCCGGTTGTACGAGGTTTCAACCACCACTCATAGAACCCTGTAAAAGACCTTACTGACCCAACCGGGAATCGAACCCTGGATCTTCGAACTGGCCAGCTCTACCGTAAGATATAAGCTACTGGACGAAATTGCAAGTTCTTATTTTCGAAGTGGACTCTGCATTCTCCACTCTCTAATGTCAGATTGGCATGCAACTAACAATCTGACTGATCCATCCTGTTACTTTTACCTCAGTTTAGTCTTCTGATACTATTTTTATCCTCCAGATTAGAGTCCTGCGTGGTCGTTAGCCTCTTGATTCGAAACCGGCGCTCTATGTCGCAGAGTCCATTGAATCCGTACTAGTCGTACTAAGGTCACTTTCAGACCTCCAACGTCCTTTTATTTTAAAAGTAAATTTTAAAAGTAAAATTTTACTTTTAAAATTTTATTATTTTCTTTAATTTAATCCATTTTATTTAATTTATGGCAAATACAGTTAGAGGTGGATTTAATTTTGAAAAAGTATAAGTAATCAAGAAAGGGGCCATGACCAGTAAGAAAGTAAATGAGATATTTATTAAAAATTTGTAAATTAGGATTCACGATAGGGAGGTAAGACAGGATTCTAGCCGGATCACCAGTCCTGGTGGAAATGTAATCATTAAGATAATTTTGACAAAGATTAAGAATATGGGATTTACAAAATTTTGAGAGGAGCGAGTAAGGAAAGGGAATAGTAAGAGGGGAACCAGAGATAGCAGCAATTTTGGCATGGTATTTTTCTTATTTTTCTTTTCTAAATTTTATTCTAAATTTCTGTTTTTGTTTTCATACGCCAATTTTTTCTTCCTTTTCATATATTTTCTTTTTATATATTTTCTAAATTTTACTTTTAAAACTTTATTATTTTGTTTCATTTTAATCTATATTTTATTTTGTTATTATACCTCACTCTAAATATTATTTTTCAATGATCTTTTTATCTATATTCGCAATAACCATTTTCCCATTTTTGTAAAATGGACGTACTTGTCAAGTTCAAATATAATGTAAAGCTGTCTGTTTAATCACAATATTTATTATAAATTGTAATATTTTTAGACCTAATTAAAAGTTCGTTTGGTGGGATGGTAGACCTTGGATGCCTCCTGAATGCAGGAGGTATCCTTTCCCGGCCGTGCAGATAGCTACTCTAAACCCAATATATGTGAGTCGCACGGTCTGGGGTCTTCAGACCTCCAACGTTTAATACGTTAATAATTAACGTAATTTTTCTTTTAAAAGAAAAAAGCTATGTTAACTGTTCTTATTTTCTTGGATCTTTCTTTTTCTTTTGACCCTTCTTATTTGT
This sequence comes from Amaurobius ferox, assembly GCA_951213105.1. Classification (NCBI taxonomy): domain Eukaryota; kingdom Metazoa; phylum Arthropoda; class Arachnida; order Araneae; family Amaurobiidae; genus Amaurobius; species Amaurobius ferox. The sequence continues at coordinate 86,241,034 of OX578143.1, forward strand.
ATTTTTTCTTATTTTTCTTCTCTAAATTTTATTCTTAATTTTTGTTTTTGTTTTTCATACATCTAATGTTTTTCCTTTTCATATATTTTCTTTTTATATATTTTCTAAATTTTACTTTTAAAATTTTATTATTTTCTTTAATTTAATCCATTTTTTAATATGTTATTATACCTCACTCTAAATTTTATTTTTCAATGATCTTTTTATCTATATTCGCGATAACCCTTTTCTCATTTTTGTAAAATGGACGTACTTGTCAAGTTCAAACAAAATGTAAAACTGTCTGTTTAATCACAATATTTTCCATCAATTGTTATATTTTTAGACCTAAATAAAAGTTCGTTTGGCGGAATGGTAGACCTTGGATGCCTCCTGAGTGCAGGAGGTATCCTTTCCCAGCAGCTAGCTACTCTATACCCGCTATGTGAGTCGCACGGTCTGGGGTCTTCAGACCTCTAACTTCTTTGCACTAACCTACAGGGTTGGTCCTTGTTCGGACACCATTGTAAAGAACCTTGCTGCCCCAACCTGGAATCGAACCGTGGATCTTCGAACTGGCCAGCCGTTGAGCCACTGGGACGAAATTGCAAGCTCTCATTTTCGAAGTGGAAGCAGCAACCCGTCTATAGAAGGCATACCCAGTTATTTATTTAAAGTCATGGATTTCTCTCCTATTGCAAATAACAGGCTCAATGGACCTGTTTCGCGCATTTTAAACGTTCATCCGAATTGTATATAGTCGATACGGGAACACGATATTGAAGAACATGATATAGAAGATTTTGTGAATATGACTTTGAACATTGCAGACTCATGCAACTTGAACTCAATCCTCGAGAAATTTGAAGACGATTGCATCAGGAGACTGAATTGGTCAGTCTGCATAAAGGTTCGTGTCATAAGGTAAAGTTGTCCTTATCAAAAATTACTATACTAGGACTTACCTTTGATGCCTTCACTAAGGGTGGAGCATGTAAACTCCCGGTTCTCAAGCCGGAGAGACAAATACACAAGATACAAATGAACACACTTATCTAAATTGACCAATTTATTTAATATTTAAGATCATAGATCTATTATGTCTGGATTATTAAGACTATTCATAAATCCATTATTATAATATATCTAGCACTAACAATATTTCATTAATAAGCATATTTACACACATAATATAATTGACATATATATTTAGACACTTTCTTTTAAGCTACCGAAACTCAAAATAGTTCTTTTAGTTTAAAATACAAGAACTCGTTATTACGACATAGACTCGTACGAACTAATTGTTCATTATTAGATAACCATTAAATGTGTGCCTTCCGTGATAATTAGTGACAAGTGAAATACATAAATACCTATGCTTTCTTGCCTTTCAACACTTATTCGCTCAAACACTATGCTGTAAGATTCTATTGCACATCACACTTCTGAACCACGTTTTTTTTTTTTTAGCGTGCTCACTGTAGATATTTTTTGCACAAAACCGAGATAACATGTTGTTAGTTCGTTCGAAAATTCAAATCTGCCGAACTCTCTGGAACAAACTTTGGGGCACTTTTTTTATTTCCCCCTTTGGTTTCATACCACTTCTCCCATTTGTCGTTGACGCAGAAGGGGATGACCGCTGTTTATCTATCATTGTGTTTCAATTGGTTTCCTCTGCTGCATTTAGATTGTTCATTATCTTTCTTGGCATTTGTAATTGCAAATGCAACATGTTGTACAAGTATTGTACTACAATTCGCAGATCTGTGGTAAGACACAGCATGTTCTCTTCGATACCGATCATTCTATGCTGACGAGGGCATAAACAGCACGAAACCGATCTATAGATGCTGTTATCGGAAATGAGAGCCCTATCCTAACTTAAAGAACGCCACGCCCCTATAGGTGCAAGGCCACCCATACAAATTGGGCCCACTAAAAACATTTATCGCGCACCCTTCAGATTTGATTTCAGCCTTTGACGTTTTCCGGACTTCCCCTCCCTAAAAGGAAAAATTTTAAGTGGGCAGTACAGTTTCAAATTTCATTTATGTTTCAAAGTTTCATTTCAAAGTTTAACGTTTCTTGCGGACCATTTTACAAAAAAAAAGCAAGTTCTCATTTTTGCGTATCGTACCAAAATTTAATCAGCGCCAGAGTAACCGGCGGCAAGTGACTTTCCTACCAAATTTTGTCAAAGACTGTTTCGAGATAGAGTGGATACACTAGTTGCACAAACACACACGCCTCACCCTAAAATTGGTAATTTCTTGTAGAGATTCCGAAACGTGTTGATCCGAAGATTTGTAGAACTCGAATTCCAATGTTCCACACGATTACAATTTCCCTTTACGTTGCCATGTATTGCCGGGAAAGTATAAAAATCCAACGTGGGCGAACCCCCCCCCCCCTTCCCCCAGGAAACCATTAAAGTTCAAATAAATGATATTTGGCGAAATGGAAAACAACATATTTGGTTGGTGACGCTACCTCTGTGAATAAAGATATCTTAATTATGGTCACCCTTCGCTTGGTTTGTCGACAACAGAAACACAGACATAACAACACAATGCAGTTGCCTTTTAATTTATTTATCCATTTTATTACATCCGAATTTCAGTTGTGAAATATAAAATAACTGTTTTCGAATACAAAAGTTCGTTTTCAAAGTCTTGACAAGAGAACGGTTTCTCCCGGGCCGATGAAGGAGGAAGGTCGCCTTCAGGATGTCATGGGTGCGTTGTTCATCAGCCGCTCCCTGTTCTCTCTCAGACAGCCAGACAAGCACAAGAAGTGGGAGTCTTTGCATCGCATGTACACGGCTTTGGAATCAGCCTGGCGCAGGCATTCTGCGAACATCAGCGTGCATCTTCCCATGAAGCAAACTAGGAGTTAAAAGCGAAACCCATAAATGAATTTATTTGAATGAATAGTATTATTCATAGAAAATATTTGCATACTTTAGAATGATTCCCTCACACTCGGTGGTGTAGTTGCAAAAGAAATAGTGATTTACAAAACTGCATCACAGTGACATAAAATACTAGCAGTAAATCGAAACTGCACAATAGGGTGGTATCATAGTTAAACATGATGTTTCTCTTCTTCTTGAACCCAGACCGTCCGACCTACCCGAAAGTGTAACGTCGAGGGACAGCCGGGAAATACCACCGAATTTAAACCGGAACCCAATGAGGTTCCGGTCGTACCCTCCTTCTCCTTCCCGTACTCCGCGTGAACACGGGGATAGTTTGGCAAAGCTGAGAATCGAACTCGGCTCGCCCGAGAGCAATCCTCGCGCGCTAAACATTGAGCTGTCCCATCCCTAACATTATTATTATTATTATTATTATTATTATTATTATTATTGAACTAGCTTAATAACTTCGAATCTAACGCAAGCAAAATTGTGAGCACAGCATACATAAAGCACAGAGTGTAGTACCCTTCGTGTTTTTTTTTTTTTTTCTTATTTTGTGCTTTATGTTGAAAAGTAGAAGGTGGTGCGGTAGAACAGTGTTTGTCAATAAAATAATTATTATTTTGTTGTTACACAGCAAATAAGTCCTTATACTACGTTAGGTTTTGTTTAGATAGACACATAACAAATCAACCTTAATAAATGAAGATGTTTGTGTGTGTGTGTGTGTGTGTGTGATCTGTAATGGAAAATCTAAGTATCGTACGATCATGAAATTTGATACACATGCACATTTCAGGACCAAATAGGTGTAACTCAGTCTTTTTTTTTTTATTTAGACGTAGTTTTACAGTTATTTTATATTTTAGCCCAATTCACAACGATTTCGGCCGATATTCGCACAAATCGATTCTTTAGACCTAATATATTATCACGAAAGTTTCCATCTTGACACCATTGGAAAGATTATAAAATTCTCTTTTAAACAAACTGTGAATGTAATCCATGCGATTATTAGACGAATTTTAGTGAATTTTTAAATATATATATATTGCGAGACCAAATTTGAGACAAGATTTAATGAGACAGTTTTATGTTTGTATATATGATGTTTGTAATGTTAAACAATAGCATCATATTTAAGGACGCAAGTTTTCCAGCAGCCTGACCCGAGAGGTCAAAGAGGCCATAAACCTAGGAGGATAATGTGGCCACGAGATTGGTTAAAAATGTTAACCAATTAAGGAAGATGTCTGGTCGCGTTGGCCTGAGGTCAACCAATAATAGCGTAAGAGACGTTACAGACCTCAGGCAAAAGAGGCGGCAACCGAAAGGTTCTAGAGATGATATACTATTTGACGAAAGATTTTATAGAAAGTATTCCACAGAAATGTCCTGACATATCTTCAACGCCCGATTCCTTATAGATGTGAACGAAATGTCCTGATATACAAGACTTCAACGGCAGATGCCAGATCGACTTCCGTATGAATAGGAGTACCACACCTTGAGTTGGCACCAGTATGATATACTCTGATGTAAGAGTTGTGATCAATGGCCAAAGACGAAATTGGAGGTATGTACTTACCAAATATTGTAGCAGGTCTTAGACCATTTGATAATAGAATTTACCTGGTCTCACATGTCCAAGCAAATAATATGATAATTGTTGTACTTAACCAAATGTTGTTAATAAATCATGTTATTTTTAAAGTTAATAAATGGTGCAATTAATTGAATAGCATTATGTTAATAAATATTCTATTCCAGGACTCGCACTAAAGATTATATGGTGGGTTAAAGCGGCATTCCATGTTACAACGTAATGGGTAGTTTAAGTGTGGTATTTCATTATTTAAATGGGTATTTCTATGAATATACCAGAGATTGATATATATATATATACTTTTCGAGCGTTTTATACCTCATCGATTTTTATATTAGGATATACAGAAATTGATTTGTCATCCATCGTTCCTTTTATTTCATCCCTGGTGTACAATATCACAGATTACTCTTGGGGAAAAAATTCTGTATTCGTTGCCAAGACTCGTCTTCAAGATGTAGAAACAGAGTTATATTTTACGGAGAAATAATTGTGGAACTTCAAATCTGTGAGCCCCCACCCCCGCTAGATTTTAACCTGGGACCCCCTATCAATTATAATGTCCTAAATATTTATTTCGCACTTTTTCTTTGCCTCCCCCCTCCCCCATGCATTTCGAGATCTCATAGTATGATAGGTCCGCATATGACTTTAACTATTACACTGTTTTCTCCAATATTGACGATTAAACACTATTGTGCACAGTAGAATAGGGTTCATTAAATCGACTCGGTAAATTTCAATTTTCACCGGCGCTATTTTAGATAACGGTCGTGTTCTATATATAAAAAATTGGCTTTTCAATCAATCCTCTATCAACCGAACTCAGTGGTTGTATCAGACGCTTTTATCAAGTACGGAGATTGCACTCAGAGGACCCGAGTTCAAGTCTCTGCTTTGTCCAAACTGCCCCCGTGTTCCCGCATAGTACGGGCACGTTAAATATGTGAGTCTGAAAGTCCTTCCGAGAGATTGGTAGTAGGGGGAAGGAGGTTATGCTCCCTGTGGATGTCGCCCCCATTGGGTTCTGGTCTAAATTGGGTGCCACTGTCCCGGCTATCCAAACAAATACCTTGCACTTTCGGCTACATCGGACAGTCTGGTTCGAAAGAAAGGAGAAAATGATGCTTCTATTATGGCTAATCTATTTATTCCCTTGTCCAGTTGATTTTGTCCATGATTTCCAAAATTTTTAAAGCGAACATTAGGTTTTATTTGTTGTTGTTGTTGTTGTCTGTTTGTTTTTTATGGTGGAAGACGGTGATTTGCCACAATTATTTTTATTTACGTCAGTTAATACGAGCAGTGCCGCCGATAGAATTTTTTGTGCCTTTATGCAGCAAATACGCCCTCTCCCTATTGCTCCCTAATTTAAACAAGTCATTGACTTTATTCTATGAACAGTTTACAGTTCCTCAGGCTTCCCGGACCCCTATGTATAAATGCATTATCCCTCGCCCCCTTCTATTGCGAGACACTTTTTGAACCCCGAATAATTTTGTTGTGGGATCCTTGAACCCCTAATGTTTCTGTGTTGTTGATGTTGTTGTTGAGACCCAGACCGTCCGACCTACCAGAAAGGTGTAAGGTAACTGTTTGGACGGCCGGGAAGTGCCACCCAATTTAGATCGGAACCCAGTGGGGGAGGCATCCACAGGGACCGTACCCTCCTTCCCCTACCACCAACCTCTCGGAAGGACTTACGGACCCACATGTTTAACGTGATCGTACTCCGCATGAACACGGCGGCAGTTCTGGCAGCGGCGAGAATCGCGCGCTAACCACTGGGCTGCCGCGCCCGAAAAGAGCCAACAACACGCGGTGTTCCCAGATGGTCACCCACCCAAGTACTAACCGCGCCGTGTGTATTTTAGTGCGGAAAAATATATTCATAAATTTTGTTTTGTTATCAACGCTTAAAGTTTTTCATTATTCATTTCCGATTTACCGTATATAAAGTGTGTTGAAGGCCCAGACCACACGACCAACCCAGGGGTTTATGGTAACAAATTGTGTGGCCGGGTATATAAAGTGTGTATATAAAGTGTGTATAGAAATTTACCCCTTAGACTGTTTATTGTATCCTGAAAACAAGATTTTAACTCAGAAATAATTTAAAGAGTTGAATTTTTTAACATTGGTAAAAAAAAAACAAGAATAAAATTTACATTTTTTTTCTTATTTTTATAAAGATAATTGAATGGGATATATAATAATGTTACGCCTACAAAAGCAAAATAAATAAAATAAATAATTATCTGGAGAAAAAAAAAATCAGCCCTCAAGGTATTTATTTAGTTGGTCAGCCCTGAATATAGGGTGCAGACATAGACATATTTTGTGTCATATAAAAATTTCAAAAGGAAATGTTTTTCACAAATCCTCAATAGATGGCAGCACTACAAATGGAAAAATAATCCTTTATCTATTCATGGAGAAAAGGCGTAAACAAATTGTGATAGTCTGTTTAAGATTACAGATTTGAATTTAATCTCCTAAGAGCAGAAATAAGATTTAAAAAAAAGAAGAAAAAAGATTACTGTTTTAAAAAATATTTATAAAATTACAATCATTTGACTTTTGAAAAGCAGGAAATGGGAAAAATAAAAACGAAAATTTGTGTTCTGCATTTGTTTTATGAAATAGAACAATTCATTTAATTTTCACTAATCTTGCTCGAAGATTTTTTGTTTTTTGTTTATAAAGCGTGGTGACTTTTCACTGTAGCTGACGTAAATAAATCTTGAATCCAAACTTACCTCCGGCAGCTTTCAGTGGAGCATAAACTTGATTCGTGTTCATCATATCTGTGAAAACAGAACAAAAATAAATTTAGTAATTATTAAAAAAAGACAATAATTTCTCTCGTTCTGAGTAACAATAGTGCATGCCTGCCTTTCTTTTCAAGTTTCAGCCCTTTTAGTCTGAAAAACAGAAATTTTGTAATTCCTTTGATAAGAACACAATTTATTCGAAATTAAGGATGTAAGATGTGTGCAGGATAATGTGGACACAAAACTTTATGTGTCGATACATTACGTAAAACTAGAACTAGATTAAAAAAATATTAATTAGTGTGATTAGAACAAAAATAGTTAGAAGTCCCCCCTCCCCCACTTTTGAAGCATAGGGGGAAGTTCCCCAAGTTTGCAGAATTTGTATTTATATTTTTAATTACAAAACTAATAAAAAAAATATTAAATTTATTTATGTGAAGTAAGACTCTGGATACCGAATCTAGAAATATGAAAAATACACAATTCTTTATTCTTATTATCTAATTTATAAAACTACACCTCATATATAGGTGTTTCAGTATAAGCCGTGCAAAATGTCATAAAAGGAATACAAAAAATTTCGGAAAGAGGGGGGACTTGAGCCTGGTAGCCCCCCCCCCCCTCCAAAAAAAAAAATATATATATATAGGAGTATGTATATGACTGACTCAGTCCCCCCCCCTCCCCCAACTGTTTTCTGCAAATCTAGGCTTATGCTCAGGACCGTATTTAGAAGGGGGCCCCAGGGCGGCAAATATTTGGAAACCTTTTTGGTGTGTATAGAAAAGAAAAACAAAAGAAAATGATATAGAGGACAGATTTCACGCCCGCATGGAGAATTTTGTCCAAAAATGGGTGGGGGAAAAACACAGTAATATGGTTTTCCCTCTCATCTCAACTTTTGAAACACACACAAACACATACTAAAAAGGAAAGACAGAGAACTATATTGTTTTGTATTATTTCGTACATTGTACCCTGTATTGTTGTAGGCAAGCGTAAAATGTTATCGAAATTAAATACAAGAAACATGTATATTTTTTATGTAGGATGGGCGGCAAAAGTATTTTTGCCCCTGCGTACACTACTAAACAATGTGAAAATTGACGCTTGAGAAAGAAGTGGAACTTCAGACACCATATATTTTTCGTATAAAAAATTTAAAGTTAAATTGATTATTGCATAATTAAAGAAATATACCTGTTCAACTTACCGTTTAAAAGCCGATCATCGTGAACAGATTTTTTTGTCCACCAGGCTAAATAAAACATGAAAATTAAATTCATGAATATAATATTTATTATATGATTGCTCTACGAATATAAAATTTACTATATAAGATTCATAAATATAAGATCATGAATATAAGACTACATTTTAAGAATACAAATTTTGGAAACACTTGAAAATATATTTGAAGTTTTTGAAAATACATACATTTAAATATCATTTAAATTGTATTTAAACATTTAGTATTGTCTCATTTTTCAGATTTCATTTCTAGCATTTAAATTGAAATATACATTTTAGTTGGCAATGTTTCATTTTTACAACAGCAAAATTTATTTTCTTTTAAAAATCTGATATAATCTGAAAGCCTCTGCGGTGTCTCCAGTCCGATGGAGCCGAAATCGGTTTGCGTGAATAACATTTTGTAAAATAAAGCTCCAATAAAGTTCAATAATTTTTTTCGATTTTTTTTAGACTCATTTGTTTCGTTTACTGGCTTTCAAAACGCTACAAATGACTCGCTAATTGTTTATAGCTAGCTATCTAGCACTTTTAGTTTTCGCCCCGATTTCACCAGGATACTCCAACAGATTCATGAATATAATATTTACTATATGATTGCTATACGAATATAAAATTTACTATATAAGATTCATAAATATAAGATCATGAATATAAGATTACACTTTAAGAATACAAATTTTGGAAACACTTGAATATATATATATATATATATATAGCAAATAAAATTATTAAGGAAAAAATGGGAATCAAGCCAACGGGAAAGCAGTAATGGCCGAGTGGGATTGTGACCCCTCGTTCCCGGTTATAGCATGCTATTACACCCAGGTAACACTCCCGATACCAAATACTTTGCCGAAACTTGACTTCCGAAATAGTGTCGAGCACAAGACACTGACCGTGGAAGTGAGTACAAAACTCAAGTATCGAAGAAAAATCCGAAGTACAAAGCCGAAGTAAAAAACCATAATGAAAAAGGCCAAGAGTCGTTTACAAAGGAGTGTGCAAACTATGTATAGCATTATACTACCTCTAGGGTGCGCTATCAGTTAGTTCCTTGTAGGTGAATCTCACAGTTATTATTTCCAAAATCGATAACATCACAGGTGTGTACAAGTTATATCCTTAAAATAAGCGTTTCCTTCATCGTTGTATACAATATTATAATAATGCCTAAGGAAATTTGCAGGATAATGTTTCTTGATCGCCTCCTGCACTATTCTTCTGTCACTTGTAGTTCGATCTTTTTTTAAAGTATGGATTCTTTTATTACATTTTAGATGATTTACAATAATATTTCGTAATATATTTTTACTTAAATTTGAGTGCCAATTGATAACGTGGTTGATGCTGGTCTTGAAAGTATTTCTCTTGTCGTATAAAATGGTATATAAACAATTGTTTTTATCGTAAAGGATGCTAATATCCAGGAAATCAACTTGATTGTTATTTTCCATGTGTGTTTCTATGAGATCCAAGTTATCTGGGTAGAAACTAAAGTCAAAGTCAGGCATTTGTTCGTATTGGCCCATAAGAATATCATCCACGAAGCGAAAATACGGTATTTCATTTAATATGTGAGTGCCTTCCTCGTAATTATTCAGGTATATGTCTGCAAGGAGTGAGGAACATCCTGGAGGCAAGGAGTGAGGCCCATTGGTTAGCGCGCTGGAGTTGCACTCGGTAGGCCCGGGTTCGATTCCAGCCACTGCCAAAACTGCCGCCGTGTTCATGCGGAGTACGATCACGTTAAACATGTGGGTCCGAAAGTCCTTCCGAGAGGTTGGTGGTAGGGGAAGGAGGGTACGGTCCCTGTGGATGCCTCCCCCACTGGGTTCCGGTCTAAATTGGGTGGCACTTCCCGACCGTCCAAACAGTTACCTTACACCTTTCTGGTAGGTCGGACGGTATGGGTTTCAACAACAACATCAACAACACCTGTGATGTTACCGATTTTGGAAATGATAACTGTGAGATTCACCTACACGGAACTAACTGATAACGCACCCTAGTGGTAGTATAATGCTATATATAGTTTGCACACTCCTTTATAAACGACTCTTGGCCTTTTTCATTATGGTTTTTTACTTCGGCTTTGCACTTCGGATTTTTCTTCGATACTTGAGTTTTGTACTCACTTCCACGGTCAGTGTCTTGTGCTCGACACCATTTCGGAAGTCAAGTTTCGGCAAAGTATTTGGTACCGGGAGTGTTACCTGGGTGTAATAGCATGCTATAACCGGGAACGAGGGGTCACAATCCCCCTCGGCCATTACTGCTTTCCCGTTGGCTTGATTCCCATTTTTTCCTTAATAATTTTATTTACTATAACTGCTTTACGTACTTGTGCAGCATTGCGCCATCTACTTTAAGCCTTTTTTCATACTTATGTATGCTTTCGTTTTCTTCATCTGATTACCTTTGTATTATATATATATATATATATATATAATACAATCTTATATATATATATATATATATATATATATATATATATAATACAATCTTATATATATATATATATATATATTACTTATTTTGTCTTTTATTAAAACACAATTTAAATTTAAATTCAAAACCTTGTTGCAATTACAGCAACATATTGACAAGTCAATATCAACCACTTTTGAATAATCAAAAAAATTTAAACAATTTATCATCAAAATGACCACAAAGAATCCAAAAAATTTACAAGTATAAATTCAATATCAGAATAGTTATCGATTGTTTGATTAATAATAAATAAATAATAAATAAATAATAACATTTTATAATCTTCATGTTTCATCTCCAACAGTTACACACTTAGTCTATAACCACATTGTAATCCAGTCTGTGTAACGTTTTAGGCAAATATCGCATTTATTGTTCATTATTGAGTTTTAAATTATTTTTTCCCATTTTATACCCCATTTTAGTTTGGCATTCGATAATCCGGTGCCACTGAAATCCTGAACTGACCGGATTATTGGAAATTTACTGCATATAGTTAAAAAAAAACGTGTCGATATTTCCTGAACGTAATAGGGGCTAGTAAGGGGGCTAGTAATAGGGAAAATAATACACGATAAAATACACAATAAAAAAACATGTAAATTTTTGCTTTTTACGAATTATGTGAAAATGTATTTAAATAGTATTTTAAATACAGCGTTTCACGTCTGTATAAGCATTTTGAAATATCCTGCATTGAATACAAATTTTAAGTTTTTCTGGCCCAGATTTAAATATGTAGTAATAATACTCATCTATATAATCATTTCAAAATATGTAGTAATTAGCATTAAATACAATTTTATTATTAGCATTAAATACAATTTTATAGTTTTTTCTGGCCCATATTTATATATGTGTGGTAATAATGCTCCTATTAGTTTGAAATGCACTGCATTAAATACAATTTTTAATATTTTTCTGGCCTAGATTTAAATGTGTGGTAATAATACTCATCTATATAACCATTTTTAAATATACTGGTACTGGCTATTCTGTGATGACGAGCGCATAATATAAGTACGAAACCAGTCCATGAATGTTATCTCTGCAATGAGAGCGTTGTCATAACAGTAGCAATCAATTAAAATTTTGTTGAGGCCAGAACTTAGACCGTTACAGTAAAAAATAATATTCCCAGTACTACTTGCGAAATTTATTTGGTACTGCATAACTGTTCATTTGCAGAACTTCAAAAAAATATTACACTTACTATTTCTTTTCTCTATATTCCCACCTTTCCAAGAGTTGGATGTTGGGGGTAAAGAATCCTCATTATATTCCTCTAAAACAAACAAAACAAAAAAAATTATCGTTCATAACTCAAAATATAGTGTCATATAGTCATATAAACCATTAACCAGTTTGGTTAATGGTTATAATTTTATCTTAGTTAATGTCCCACAAAATCACAGTTGCCATTTTTTGCCTTATGTTAAATTAACTTTTAACCAAAATCGTCTGTCCTTAAATTTTTCAAACACACACTGCAGGACGGAAATTGATTTTAAAACCCTTCTAAATGATTTCTGTGAATCATTTTGATTTGTGAACGGTCCCTGGATAATTTGCTGCGATTATACAAGCGTATGGAAAAACCATGATAAAAGGATGTAAGTCGAGAAGTTTGACAATTTATGTCGTCTTAAATTTTGTACTTTTAAGATCGCATTTTTTGCACATATTTTCAGTTTGATTAAATGGAGCATGGACAACATCTTGTAATTTAACTTTTTTTCAATAGGGGGCTGTATAAAAAATTAACTATTTTTATTTCTTTAAAAAAATATTACACATTATTTTAATTACTGTTGCATAATTTCCTACCTTACTTAAAGCATTTTTGCAATTGAAACTATGTGCCTACAACCAACGATTAAAAAAATCGTCCACTGCTCCCTTTTTTTAAACACCCTGTATAATAAAAATTCTTATATGCGTCCATGAAGGGCGGTTTACTTTAATGTGGCCTTCAAACACAAAAAGGTTCACCACCGCTGGTCTAGATAGTCATAAAGAAATTGTGACTACTTAGACCAGGGGTTTTATTAAGAGGTTGTATTATGATAGCGTTTTGTTTATAGGAGTTATATAGTAGTAATATTAATCAGAAAGGGGGCGTAGTCTGAATGCGCCCGGATACATTAGGAGCACAAGTGCTGCAGGCGGACGAATGTTAAGTAATATTTTACATAGCATTATGTACATCGCATCATGTGACTGACTTTTAACATCTGGTATGATATAATACAAAGTATTTCATTAGCTCTTGGGCCCTGATTTTCCTTTATAACTTTCAACCTGATGGACGCAATTCAATGAAATTTGACATCGGCATACCTTGGTATATGAGAAGCGTGGTAAGAAAGGACACGAGTGGCGGCACTACTCTCTAGCCCAAAAGGGAACAAGAAAGACCAATCATGCAATAAAGATGATTATGAAACTCTATCCAACTGAAATGCAATTTTATTTAAACATCTCTAAAATGCTATACACTCAGCGCTGATAAATTTTAAATTATCACAGTACTACAATCATTTATTATATTTGAAAACTTGAAACTTCATCGAACAAAATAAACTTTATTCAAATGACGTCATCGAACTATAAATCGTCTGACCCTCTATGTAAAAGCAATAAATATTTCATTCATATCACTTTTATTCCAGACTCCTGCGCTAAATAATTTCGCGTGAAAAAAATTCCGCAATTATACAACTCATTTTACAATCACTTGCTTAGCTCACAAGTTTGATGATCATTTAAACTCAAAATATTGCAATTGGATTGGCACAGAATATAGATTCACAGAACATACGCAAAAATAAAGCTGTTTTAGGACGGATGCAACACTAAATACAAAATTTAAAAGAACTTTAAAAATCACGAATTTTACACTGGAAAAAAAATGGATGCCATATTTTATTTTGAAGTGGGTCACGTGATCTCTTCATATAATATGGGTGTAATTGTTATTTTAATTTTTATTTAAAAAATCTACCAAGCATATTTTGTTGAAATTTTTTTATATACTTTTTCGGATATGTTGAATATTTTTTAAAATTTTCGAAGCAATTTGTGAATTTTAACTTCGCTTAAAATTTTTTTTTAAAATTGTGTCTCATAGGGTTCAATGTATTTCACTTTTTCAACCCGGGTTCAATCCAAAACTAATCGGGTGATATTATTAATTTACATTCCCATATGTCCCACAGACAGTCTCAACAACATACTAAAATTGCATTTTAATAAAATCATTTTTACGGCAGTAATCGTGCGAACGGACAGACAGAATGAATGAACAATGTCATAAACACTTTTCAACTATGTTGGAAAGTGTTAAAAACAGGTTACTGGCCTCTCCACGGAAGTCCTTTAGGAGATGGGGGTTTCCACAAGAGCATATCAACGAGCTACAAAAATGGCAAAGCTGCTTCTCACACAGGTATCAAGGTATATCCATATCCAATTTCACTGAATGACGTCCATTGGTTTGAAAGTCATAAGAGAAAATCAGGGGCAGAGAGCAAGTGAAACACCCTGTACAACTACATGTTATAAATAGCATTTAAAAGCATATATTACTGTTGCAAGCGCGCAATGTTACGTTTGGCGCCTCCTTTTACGCCTGTCTTGAAGGTCAGGCGAAGAAAATACAGTGCATGACGTCAGCATGACGTGCGCCCAGGGTTTCCAAGATTTCCTCGTTAAAAGTAGGGTTGCCAGATTTGGCGATTTATCGCCAACTTGACGACTACCTGAATGTTCCAGAAAATTCTCGATAGAACGATTATTGTTTGAGATATAGAGATTTCCAGAAATTTCTATGGAGAGACTATAAAAAATTCCTCCGTTGCAGTGAAGTGGATTTGACACGAGCTACATTGGACTGTAATTTTTGTCAATGTTTTGAGAACAGTAGCGGCTGTTTTGTTGTTGTTGAGACCCAGACCGTCCGACCTACCAGAAAGGTGTAAGGTAACTGTTTGGACGGCCGGGAAGTGCCACCCAATTTAGACCGGAACCCAGTGGGGGAGGCATCCACAGGGACCGTATCCTCCTTCCCCTACCACCAACCTCTCGGAAGGTCTTACGGACCCACATGTTTAACGTGATCGTACTCCGCGTGAACACGGCGGCAGTTTTTGGCAGTGGCTGGAATCGAACCCGGGCCTACCGAGTGCAACTCCAGCGCGCTAACCAATGGGCTACCGCGCCCCCAGCGGCTGTTTTGTGAAATTATTTTCGTCAGTATTTTGATAATCATACAGCTTATCCTCTGAAATTAGTGGAGCATTTAAGTGCTGTTTGATTGTATATTGTTCTTGTTCACTTTGTGCTTGTGAATAAACGTAAGTTATCCAGAAACTTTGGCTCATTCTTGTATTCTGCGTATACACCCACGATTCTAGAGGACACGTTCGTAACATCTTACCTGTTTCACTTTGTTGCCAACTCCATGCCAAAGAAATGAATGCCAGGCAAAAAATTAAAGAAATTATGGGATGCATATTGCTGTTGATTCTATACCTGAAAATTAAAAAAAAACTTACTTCATATAAGTGCATACATTTTGTTACAATTGAAATAACTATTGTCAAAGGAACAATCAGGATTCAAAATATTCTCTCAACGAACTTCAAGAACACCTGTGCTGTTAATCAGTGTTGAAACCTTTCTGACCACTTCTACATGCGTAACCTATAAGACCCGGAATCTATATAAATAAAATTGAAAATATGTCTGTCTGTCTGTCTGTCTGCCTGTCTGTCTGTTTGTCCCATCATCACGGGAGAACGGCTGAACTGAATTTGATGAAATTTTGTGAGTAGCCTAGAAATAGCCCCACTTACAATTTAGTCTGTGTTTTGAGTTTCTACGAGCAGTGGTTCTCGAGATATTAGTAAAAAACGAAATTTTCGTTTGTCTCATCATCACGGTAAAACGGCTGAATTGAATTTAATGAAATTTTGTGGATACCCTTGAAATAGCCCCCCATAAATTTAATCCAAGTTTCGAGTTTCTAAGACTAGGGGTTGTCGAGATATTAATGAAAAACGGAACTTTTTCCTAAGAGTTCTACTCTCCAACTCCATGGTTTATCCAAACGGAAAGGATGAAAATCGTTTGTTTAAAACGTCAAAATGAAATAAAACTTTATTTCCGAGTTTGGTGCAGGAGTTTTGCATTAATTAGTCACTATCGGAAAACATGAATTGCTTAAAACGTGAATTTAAATGGAAAGATCTACCTCCATGGGTTATCTTTCACAAGGTTTTACTCAACGATGAAAAGTATAAAGAAATCAAAATGGGTATTTAATTTCGCATTTTATGAGGAAGATTCTATCTTATATCATGTTGCTCGGCAACGGAATGAAATTAAATGTGTTGTTAATATTTATTATTATATTTTCTATTTGAATAATAAATAAATGGATGTAAAATGGATTTGATTTTTTATAGCATTTTTGACTGGATAATATCAATTACGGTCTTCAGGTTTAAACGTTATTATTATTGATATTTTCGGGGATTATTGATTCAGGGATTATTGATATTTTCAAGTTATTATGCCATTGTTTTATTATGACAAAAATTGTTTAAACTCATATATTGTACGTTGTACGAATAATCTTCTACAAATACACAACTATATCTTCTAATCTACGAGAATATAAGTAGTACAGGTACATTGGCATATGTTTTGATATATTGGCATATATTGGAATCAATTACGACCTTCTGGTATAAAGATTACGGGGATTATTGATATTTTCAATTTATTACGTCATCTCTTTTATTTTGGCAAAAATTGAGACTCATATTGTAATACAGGTAATCTTCTAATGTACTAATACAGGTTATATCTTCTAATATTCGGGTATATAAGTAGTACGGATCCTATACAATTTCAATGCTTTCATTTTGCATACATTGATTCAATTCCTTCTTTTTTTTTTTGTAAATTTGCTTACAAAAGGGGTCATGATGTTTTATTCTTCAGATCTGCACGTGAAGATAATTTTTCATAGTGAGAACAGATATTCTTAAACTTTTCTTTAGGAGCAATAAATTTAATATTTTAACAGAATTTGCACATGATTGCGATTTATAAGTTTTTTTATATTATATACTCCGTACGAAGAACGGGTATGCTGCTAGTCAATTAATATAGCGCGAAATGTCAAAATTCCGGCAAAAATCGGAACATAGTTCTAATTAGCAATGGAGAAGCGTGATAAACTAACTTGGGGGAATATAGAACCAGGGACCAAAATTAGCAAATAAAAAGCTACATGTTGGATATTTTAACAAGGTTACGAATAAATAAAATACAATAACTGAATTACATTGGAAATAAATCAATGACATTTTAAAATTTTATTCTTACTGTGGACCCTCGTTTTGCGCCTCTCCTGTGGAACCGATTAATAAACGTTACATGCGGAAAAACACAATACATGGAAATTGGGTAGATCGGGAGGTCTGGGGCGAAGAAGAAGAAGGAATACACGGAAAATTATATTTTAACTAATATATAAAAATCAAGGAAAACAAGCACGAAAATAAATATCCAACTAACCAAGCTTTATTTTAAAATGAGTCCCTATCATTTTGCGATTCTTTAAATTAACTTTTAAAATTACTCTTCAGAGCCATCAGACAGCAAATATTATATATGCGGAAAAAAAGATTAAATTCCGCCGAGAAGGGAGAAAAATAATCTCCACTCCTCCGAGACATCCCGAAATTTAGACGCGTCTATCTAGGTTATGCTAGGAGGATGGAATATATATTATATCCTCCTAGGGGCCACAGCAGTTAAATGATAGAAGGTACACGTATTAACTTTTATATAACCATTCCCAAAGCAACATCTCTTAATGCGGAGTGACACTGGGGTGCCCCTAAAACAGCGGTTCTCATCCATGGTACGCGAGAAGATAACTGGTGGTACTTGGATAATTTGTTCAACAACGAAAGATGAATTAACACCAAATATAAAAAGTCACTCTTTTCAATCGATAAATAATTTTAAATTCCCAGAAGAATATAAAAAAAAAATTGGGAATCTATTTCCTTCAAATAAAATAGCATTAACCTAATAACTTTCTTCTCAGGAAAAAAGAGTGAATTATTTATATTTCATGTAACTGAAATTTAATGAATGATTTAAAAAACAACTCTTTAGTCAACTTCTGAATAAAACAAAATAAATATTTAAAAGACATCGCAGAAGAGCAATTATATTTTTAGGTATTTTTTCGACATATTTATGGGAAGCAGAATTTTCTTCAATATTGTATTTAAAAACCAAACATATAAAGAAACACCACTTGGAGCTAAATTTGCGTGTAAAATTAGGTAAAATAGAACCAGATATAAAGAAACTAATTCCTGGCAAACAAGCACAGTACCACATTAAGTCTTTTTTAAGTCATATTGTTTGTTAATCATATTTGTTAATATTTATTATTTTTGTACATTTTTTTTTATTAGAAACGAAATAAAAAATGTGGGACAATACCATAATTAAGTGGATAGACTTGACTTGCTATTCGTAAAGTATAATTTTGTTGGTGGTACCAACAAAATTATACTTTACGAACAACGTACTCTTTCGATCGTACTCTTTACAACGTACTCTTTCGATCGTACTCTATACAACGTACTCTTTCGATCGTACTCCATACAACGTACTCTTTCGATCGTACTCTATACAACGTACTCTTTAGATCCAGACCGTCCGACCTACCCAAAGCCGTAAGGTATCTGTTTGGACGGAAGAGACAGTGCCACCCAATTTAGACCTGAACCCAGTGAGGAGCGAT